>OZ026625.1:44039293-44246793 GCA_964020975.1 Hermodice carunculata
AATGCCAAAGACCAATGTTGGGGCAGTACTTTGTTAAAAGCCTCTTCATCTCTTTTTTTGGAATTATATAGACTAAATTAGAAACGGTAGACTCAGGTGGCAGTAGATCCCCTTGTACAAAGACGAAAAAAGTATTTTTTTCAATTGGACAGGAAAATGTGGCAGGCTGGAATAACGAAAGCATTTCACAAAGTTTGTTCTTGTCCTGCAGGCCACGAAGCATTTAATTGATAACACAATGGCAGATGGAAACATGACTGAGCGATTCAAGCTTTCTCTGTTTATGCTTCACGGGACTTGTTGAATCAGGCGGCAATTTGTTTGATAAGCATAAATGGATACGAATCCACCGCACTATCTGCTCTGACATTATAATTTCATAATTAATTAGGGATGTGCAAGTCAGGCAAGCAGGGGATTGTAACCGATAGGTCGAGCTTGTTCCATTGTTTGCCCTATTTGATCAGCATGTGACGACTTTTGTTGAGCAAAATCAGTTGTATCACACGGCGGACCTGCATAACATGGCTGCAGATTCAACTATTGCAATAAGCCAAGCAACAGGTACTTTACCGTTGGGTATCATCTACATGAATGGCTTCGTCTAATTTGAAGCTTGGCATTATGTTTCCGAGCCCATTACATTAATTCGAAGCACGATCTCACACTGCAGGAACATTTTAACTTTCGCTGCCAGAAAGTCACAGAGGGACTTAGTTTTCAAAGCAAATTGTATTGGAAATCTATTTTTATGATGGTAAATATGTCACCCTCACTACACAAAACGATAAAAATGTTTGTGATCTGGATGCAAAATTAAACCCTTTTTTATCAATAATGTTTTGCATTTAATGATAAAATACATCAGAGACCCTGAGTATATGAATATGACTTTGTCCGCCATCACGAGTTGCCGCTAAAATGACCATGAAGTTCGTAAACGTGAACGTCAGTATATTGGGATCTTAGTATTTAGATCAATTCATAAAGGGACCCCTTTTCTGACATAACCCCAATTACAAAGTCTAGTTTGCTGTTCACATCTAACATTTCTCATTCCAAAGAATGACAACTGTTCAGTTGAGCTCTTGTTGTCCGTATATTCCCTTTGTTAGTTAAACAGAGACAGACATCCTGCTCTAAATGAACGCATACTCAAGAATATTGACTGCTGCTTTAATATGATACACTGTGACACTATAAAAAGAATGAACTCTTTCTACATGTATGTCATTCCATATGATGGACGCCCGGCACGCAGGCGTTTTGCTATGAATACATTGCACAACAGAGGAAAAAGGCAGTCAAGATATAATCAAACTTGCGCTCAAAATTAAGGAGTGTAACAAATCAATATCATCATTGATATATTTTATTTTTGAAACTTCATATGCATCTTAACGTGGCGAAGCAAGTGCGCCGCAAAGCAAATGTTGTAATCTAGGCAATGTTTGCTGGGAATGACGGAAGCATAGTCATACCTGAGTAACTTATTGAATGTGTATGTGTATATAAATTAGAATAAAAGAATCGATACTTTTTGCCTGAAATTTCACCAACACATACGATACGTTACCAAGAAAATGTTTGTAAAGAGGTTTGAGAAATATATTCGTGTTGATCAGATATATATCAATATTTAGAAATCTAATACAAATCAAATTTGTTCTCTAAGGTGAGTCATTTTTCCCCTTTGGCTTTCGATGACGTTGTACAAATTGCATTGATGAGATTTACACATCCTTATACTTGAAGTGCGCTTTACAAAACATTTCCATGTTGCTCCATTTATTGGTATATTATATTGTGCAAGTCGAACAGATCCTGGATTCCCAATTTAAAGGTAAAGGGTTCAAAGTTTGTGTTATGATACTTAACACTATTCTACGTTGTAGAATGGACAGTGTATAGTCATATCTATTTTTACGTCAGCAATAACTGGCACACAAAATATTGTAAAATGAGGGTATTTCAGTTGGCAAGGTAATAAGCTTTTAGTTTCTTAAGTTGTTTTTTAATACTAATGCGTATGAATGTAGAAGGATATTAATCATTGCCAGCAAACTTGAAATTATATGAATGCAAAAATAAATAAATAAATAAATAAATAAATAAATAAATAAATAAATAAATAAATAAATAAATAAATAAATAAATAAATAAATAAATAAATAAATAAATAAATAAATAAATAAATAAATAAATAAATTAATTAATTAATAAATAAATAAATAAATAAATGCATTTAAAAAACTTCCATAATATTGCGGGATGCTCAGGTAATATTGTACCTGTACCATTATGAGAATAAATAAACATGTGCTGATCAAACCTAAAAAAATGTGTCCTATTTGACAGAATATTTTGTTATCATTAACTAGTTTTAGCATGGTTACGAAATTTTAAAATTGCTTCGGAAACATGCGGAGTCATGTTCTTGCAATTATTTGTACGTTTTCTTTCAAAATTACCCATACCCTTAGATCGCCCTGGTCCCGAAAAATCCACATCTATTCTCGACAATGGTTTTCAGCTTTTGAGTTTCGGATAATAAACACAACTTGGGTATGGCTTGAGTCTCCAGACTCAATGGTACCTGGAAGTTAGGAGTATCATTCTCAAGCTTCTGACCTTACTACTTTGTGATGACCTTGACAAGAAATGTCAAGTATGGCATGTTGACAAAAAAGTTTTCCGTTAAGTCGGAAAATTGAAAACTATTCCGGACAAACAGATCCTATGAAAAGTTTGGCTTCGGTAGCATAATTCGGGTAAACAGAGCTTCACGATCCAAGTTAAAGGTGAAAGTCATAGTCGTAGCCGTGAAAAAACACGTTTTTTTCCTCCGAAATATTTTATCTATCTATCTATCTATCTATCTATCTATCTATCTATCTATCTATCTATCTATCTATCTATCTATCTATCTATCTATCTATCTATCTATCTATCTATCTATCTATCTATCTATCTATCTATCTATCTATCTATCTATCTATCTGGTGCGGAAAGAGCGTTCAGGAAAAAGTGGTGCATATAAAATGTATCTACCGTTCCGTACTGTGCGCTTTGGCAGACTACCATTCCTTACGCACGAAGTAGCGGAAACACGTAAATAAAGCCCAGCAGAATGTGATTATTCAAACCCCGCAATACAATTTTCATGACGATTATAAAACGCAGCTCTATTCTTGGTCCAGTCTTACCACAAAAAGTGGACGCAGGCCATACAATAGAATTTAAAGTGTGCTCATGGAACAGGTAGAGCGTTCACCGGCACGTATAAAGTCAAAGGCACGCCGCAACAAATACGAAAGGGTGCAAAATTCAGACGCTGGCATATAAATATATCCTGTGTAGTAGATTGACTATAACAACAGTTGCACCGCAGGTATTTTTAAATAAGAAGCATGTATGTACATAAATCATCCTTTGACAATCTAAGTGAGCGTTGTTCAGTTGTGACACAATGGATGCTTCTACAATGGGAACTGCTATGACAGATTTCATGCACAAGACGCCTGTGATTTTGTACGGATGGCTGGATGTTTCAGCGGAAGGAATATCGTCGTTACGTAAAGTGACACGCGTATCTCCTTTCTAGGTTCACGGATTTCCCGTGACCTTTTAACCCTTTCAGTGCTAAGCTGGAAACTGAGTCCACAGCTTTCTTCTGTTATGCATGGGCGCATGCGCTGAACATTTCCACTTCTGGAACTATGGACATCCAGCTACTTGAACCAAAGGGCCAGGATTTTTGCGAGAAACTTGATACGGAATCATACTAGGTATTCAGATGAGCACAGCTCCTTCTGTGATAAGCACTGAACAGTTAAGTAAGGGCAACTGGCCAGGAAGAGAAACATTCATGTCTGCCAAAGGTTCAGATGGGACCCACTGCTTTGACTTTCAGTCTTTCAAAGCACATGGCCAGGCGTAATGCCTCGTAACAGCCACAAGAATCCATATTCAGTCAACAGATAATTCAATTGAACCTTCTCTCAAACCATATCTGTGACGGCAATTATCTACTTAGGTTGGCAATGTGGCAAAAATCACTTATGCGGTTATTTGAAATGCTCGGGCGATATGAGCTTTATTTGTACACCTGGGCTTAGGGATCACGTGTTCTATGTGGATAATTGTCGACTCGGTTTTAGTGTTAAAGTAGAGAAACAGAAATCAGATATATTTGTTGCCAACTCCAGACTCTAAATTGCCACAATGTATATAAATATTGAACATTAAAACACTTGCTAGAGCCACTTTCTGGCTATTATCCGATGCGCTGTAGATCAAGCTAAAGGTGTATAATTTTCCACTCATTTTACATCGCTGTCATATCTTTTTATCTTTGTAGTTTGTTCGCGAATTGTATCATATCATTTCCATGCCTTTTGTACAGTACAAAGACCTTGAAAATTGAAATTGTTAGAAGTCATGCCTTTTACAAAAAAGAATAAAAGATAAAATTAAGTTTAGATCAGTACACCTTTGCTTGCATGTAGGTAATTAACATTCTATTCTGGAAACAGTTGGCATATAGTACATAGGATCATTGTGAGTTGATAAGGCGAGAGACTCTTTTGTATAGACCCACGCTTTTTCGCCAGAGGAATATTGACGCAATTTAGTTCAAATAATGAAACGTACGAATCCTTTAAAAAAAGAATAAAATTGTAAAACTTGCTCTACAAGATAGCATTTTTTGTCGATAAACTGTTGGATTGTGACATGCACATTGGTGTGATTCGTGGACTTCTGCATTTCGAGAGAGACTATTGCAGTAGTATTCCGACAACAACAGTACATTGTAGGCAGAACAAACTAAAATGGCGAATTTGTTCCCCTACCGATGTGTTACTTTTAAAGTTACGACTTTACTGTGATACCATAATTGTGTTACTACTCTACTTTGTCAGCAAATTACCGGTATATCGTAAAAGCTCGGCAGAAAAGCAGCAATTTAGATTTACTCAGAAAAGATGTGAAAGCAAGCAAGTCAATGACGTCTTGTAATATAAGACACGTTGCCTCCCACGTATTTTATTCCATTGAAAACAACTATAATTTCTATTTTAGCGTGATGATTTGCATCAGTGGTCCATATTTTGTTACCAGTAATAAATTAACTAGGACTTATGTTTGCATAGATAATTTCAATAATACCGATTGTAAGCGCCTTCCATAATCCAAATAAATATTTCAGGATTCCAGTTGTGTCAAGTACTTATGACTCTAACTTTCAGCGCTGATAACATCCATTGGACAAAATCAAATTGTAACATATCGTCACCACAGCCTTGGTCATTTCAGACAGAGAGAGAGAGAGAGAGAGAGAGAGAGAGAGAGAGAGAGAGAGAGAGAGAGAGAGAGAGAGAGAGAGAGAGAGAGAGAGATGTGCACTATTTTCATCAGTCCAAAGTGTCCCCGACTTGTATTTGTCCCACAGTGCTTCCAGGTTTTGAGTGCTAACACCAGC
The DNA here is from genome assembly GCA_964020975.1 of Hermodice carunculata. Lineage (NCBI taxonomy): Eukaryota > Metazoa > Annelida > Polychaeta > Eunicida > Amphinomidae > Hermodice > Hermodice carunculata. The sequence goes on from OZ026625.1 coordinate 44,044,776, forward strand.
CGCCTGTTATTTGACGCTTTGTTGACTGCAATTTGACTTGGACTCTTTTAACTTTCCCTTTTCAAATTTGTGGCAAAATACCTTTATTTGTGATTGGATCAAATTTTTAAAGTTAAAACGTAATCGTAAAACTCTCGTATAAAACTTTGTTATTTCACTGGGACGGCTTGATCAGCATACATAGCTTAAGTTATTGGAACAGTTTTGTTTAAATGACAACGAAGTCTTTTGGATAGAAGGTAAAAATCTGGTGGCCTCCAACGTTTCAACTCCCTTGCACTTGTGCCAAAATTTGTTGACGCAGAATCGGAGATCGTTGGGTTGTCTTTCATATCTGTTGGTCGCAATTCATCAACTGGTTATGCAATATGATTGTGATATGTGTCTTTAACGGATTATTTCCAGTAATGACATATATTTTTGAGGATGATGAATCCAGCGTGGGTGTGCGGTCTCACGAATCCGTTCAGACAGTGCTATTTGCTGATCTACATGATGCGGAGATCAGCGAAGCATGGGATTCAGCAATTTTTGTGTTTTCGTATTCTCATAGGGAATCTGCAGTTCAATGAAAAGTTCAGTTCACTCTGTCAACACATGTATTCAAATGCCCTGTAAAGATGAGCAGAAGTTCTTACTCTGCACACCGTTATCAAGCAAATTGCCCACGTTTACCCATCTTTTTACGCAAGAAGTGTCCAGTCTGCTTACAGGCCGCGAATGCATAGATTTTGCAACCAATTTCTCGCCAATTATCTTTAAGCATGCGCACTACACTACGATTTAAATGTGGGAGACCAAAACGGAATCTCATACATGTTTACAGCAAGTCTGCAGTTGAAGATGTTGGTCCCTGAAGTGAGATCAATTGCGAGAAAAGAAGTCTATGTCACAGGTTGATAGCGCTACCTTTGAATATTTTAAAGTCCGCACAAACGTCACAACTGGCGCCACTTACATCTAGCTCCTTGAACATGTAGCAAAGAATCCAAGTCGCTAACGTGGGATCCAGCTCATCCTATTTATCGAAATAGTTAACCAAGTACCACCGGTTACTACATAACCATGTAGTCTATGACGCGTTGAACTGTCTGATTTGCTGGGAAACCCTTCTGAACTGGAAAAGATGTTTGACGCACAGCTTACTGGATTGAGTGATTATATTACAGTTTGAGATAGCTGATGAGGCTTTTCGTTGAGAAGAATCTAGGATTTTATGCAAAACAGCAAGGTCGTTTGTTGAAGGTTTTTTATCAAAGCAAACAGGTAAATCTGGGCCTAATATGTACAATAATTTACAAGAGAAGTCGGCATTCAGCACAAAAGTCGGCGGCTCTTTCTGCTTTGTTTAGACACCACCCACGCCCAAAAGTCACGGCTCGTCTTTCTTCAGAGGACTTAATATTGCTAGAAATCTCAAGCCCATCTTGGAAGCAAAATGGCAAGATTGACGTCACTCTTTATCACATTGCGTTTATAAACTGGACTGTTTTACCAAAGATGCAGATAGGTTAATTCATATTTTCACTGTGCATAAAAATACCCACTGCAAGCATACAGGCGTTTTTATCCCCCAAATTAAATACCTCACATGGATCGATTTTTGTCCAAGTTGAGCTTGTCATCTTTGTTTGTTTGTTTTCCTGTGTTGTTGTTGGACCGCACCTCATGGAGGTTATTAAATATGAATTGTCACTGCATTCGAAGTCACAAAAGATTTAGGCATGACTAAGTTATGCTTTTGATCCACAATGTAGCGCCACGCTGTCACAGTCAAAGATTTGCAACCATGAACCCAAAATTTTATTTCAATGACCTTTAACGGAATATGTAGAAAAAAAAGCTGTGAATAATTTACGTATTTACTCTCAGACGTTGAAAGCCAGTGTTTCGGAACATGTCTCATTTTTATTTCATGACAAATTAAGCGAAAGTACCTTGTCTTTTGCATTAGTTTCTTTTCATGCAAAAGCAAAAAAGCAGACGATGACGATGGGATTCCCCGAGCCATCGGGGCACTATCCTTGTCATAGTTTTGTGATCACGAAGATGTATTTTTCATTTATCAGTGAATATTTTGCGACTGTGTTGAAAGTATGTATCACGCAGGGTATTTCAACCGAATTTAAGATAAAACATTGTGTTGACAAAATTGCAAATTTGACTCCGCGACTTTCCTTGGTATCTTTTTGCATGTCGTAAGCCCAATGGAACCTGCATTGGTCTACCTTTCCGTAATCTTTTTTGTGTCCATGCAATTAATCCTCAGGCCACCACGATGAAAGCTGTTGAATAGGCGAGTGTTACTGTAGTATTATCTTCCAGAAAATTCCTTTCTTTCTTTTTATAAACACAACTTTAATAGAACGTTTTGTTTGCAGACAAGGGCAATGACGTTGCCAGTGGCGGTACAAACATTACGCCGCCAATTTTGGCTCGCTCATACGGTTTCAGTTGCTCACTAAACTAGGAAGAAAAAAAAAGAAAGTTACGACACATTATGTTTGTAGTTGATATGGCTATTTTAATCAGACTAGTTAGGGTTTATCCTCGGAGAAATATGAAAATTATTCCTTGTTAGGACTCTTTTCTAAGATGACGTTGCTACGTGCGGTAAAAATGAAGAACCCGAAGTAAAATTAAATTAAAACTACCCCCATCGCACCACCACCAGACTGTTATGTCTTCATTAAAAAAACCCCCCGAAATATTCCCGATGTCCTTCGTGTTTGTTCAATTATTTAACTGTTTGAGATTCCGGTTTAACGGTTTCATGTATGTGCAAGGAAATATACACATCTGCATTCTCCTTAGTACACCGTGCGCAGTTAAAACCCGGGGGATAAAGAGACACCGGGGAGTCCCTGAGTTGCACGTGTGCTATCCAGCTGCAACTGTTCGCAGAGACGAACTGGTCGTATAGCGTTTGCTGATCATTACAATACAAACAAGACATCCGAAAGAGAAAGATAGTTTATGCTTTGCAATTTTGCATCTACATTCAGCTACAGGTGTTTTCGTGCGCTCAATTGCAAACAAAAGTAGCATTATCTGGCGTTCACTGACGCTTATAATCCACCCATCAAACGCTTGTTTCCTGATTTATCTGGTTCAGTGTCGATTTAACCCAGCAATTCAACAAAAGTCAAAATAAAATTTAAAAATACAGAAAACGGTGTGTGTGTTCCACTGCCAAGCCGACTAAATGCACATGATATAGAAGTCAAGGCTAAACAATAAAATACTATTGTTGCGTTTTCACCTGCGCTCCGCCATATTATTGTGTAGCCCCAGGGGGTGTTGGACACGCGCGCGTGAATCGTATAAACTCAAACCTGTGCGCAGCAAATCACCTATTGACGACAGGAAAAAACTTTTGTTGCCATTCAAAGCACCTGAAAGAGCTTATCAGTGTCACTGTAAAGTTTGATGGAAACGAAGCTAAACTTTATGCAACTGACTGGAAAAATCAGCTGTTGTTTCATTATATTTAGATTTATCAATAAAGGTCCCATGCTGGGAGTCAGGAAGGCTTTGCTCAAGGTAATTAACCGTTTGCATCTTTTGCTTAAAGTAAAGCTGGGGCAGTACGGTGTTGATTTAAACATACTTATGTGGACAGTACCATGTTCTACTACTGGATTACTCCTCTTGGATTGAAGCTTGGAACAGTGGAGGTGCGCATTGTCTAAGCATGGCACTGTAAATAGCCGCACTCTCTTTTTCTCGGCATTTAACTTTCGTAGCTGTTTTTCACTTTGAAACGCTGAATATGAAAGAAATAGTTTGGATTCTTTGGTCTTTCAATGTGTTTCACCTTTTTTTTAATCACGCAAAGCAATAAATGCATGGTTTAGGTTGCGTGTTCCATTTTTTTAAAATTTACATCTTGATGTAAATCTGATGGCCTTGGGAAATTTGTTTTATTGTCCAACAGAAGACTTTTAATTACCTCTCACTTTTGTGCTGATTAAATGAACCTGGTCTTTGTCAAAAGTAAAGTTGTAATTAATGCAGAAATATCCAGCTGACCTGAAAAGGATCCTATATATGTTGATGATTGATGCTGGGAGCCAACTGGGCGCAGAAAAGTTTACATTTTGTATAGTATCCGACTTAACCCGGGGCCATCAAGTATCAGACCGCCTTATTAAGAGCTCCACATTTGACCAAAACTGTACAATCCGGCGTTCCTCCAATATAAAATTAAAACGTCAGACGTGGATGGGCTGGGAGGGGGGAGGGGGGCGGGAGGGCACCTGTCCCATCCCTAATTTCTTTTCTTAGCTTTGTGAAGCAAGTTACTGGCCCAGAAAATTGAGGCAGACTTTCCCATCATCAGTATTATCTATTGTGGAGCAATACCTAATCCAGAGCAAGCTGGATCATAACATTTACCGGTATAAAGTGGACCTAATGCTTGAGGTTGTGGGAGACTAGGCCCTGGACGGCTAGCCCTGGGTAACCCCAAAGCTTCAAAACTTGTCCGTTTCACTAATTTCAAAAGCTAAAATAAAAAATAAACAAATTAAAAAATAAAAGTTCCTTAATTTTTTTGTTACTTTTAATTCTCTATTTTCCATTCGAGTAACAGCCCGCAATATGTTGATTTTGCACATGTGCATTAATGATGAATGCATTGGAAAATATATGGGTTTGGTTTTTGGTTTTTGTTTTTTGTTTTTTCATTGGAATTTTGTATGAAATTAAACTGCCTTTATAATCATTACGATACGGTTTGAAATTTTCTTGATGAGTGAAATAAAAACACTAATTACTGATGACCAAGGTTGGCTCATACCTCTCCTCAAAAAAAAAGAGAGAAAGAAAGAAAGAGAGAAAGAAAGAAAAAAGAAAGAAAGAAAGAAAGAAAGAAAGAAAGAAAGAAAGAAAGAAAGAAAGAAAGAAAAAAAGAGAAAGAAAGAAAAATTGCCTGCGGGGAAACATATAATGGGAAAAAGTATCCCACGTACTTGTTAATGCGAATTGAATTGAGTTGCATATTAAAACCTCACATATTTTTCAATTCAGTGTCTGGAAAAGCTTCCATACCACCTCCAACCCCGGCCGAAAGAACACCACCTTTTATTCTTTTGTTTTTGTTTTTAGTTTTTCGTGTTGCTTGTTTGTTTTGTTTTGTTTTGTTTTTTTCTTTTTGTTGTTAGTTGCTTTTTTGTTCACAGGAGTCCGTGAATCCTTACCTGAATATTTAGGTGCACTTGTCCATTTGCTGTTAGATCGGTGATCAGAGCATACATTCCCACCTCCAAGAATCACAATCGAACAGCACGAAATCATTCAGTCCCGCAAGTCATTCCGTATCGCTCGATTGGGAAATATGCTGATTTGGGACGTTCGGGACATTCCGAGATATAAAATAGATCAGTTTCTGTCGCACAGTATTTCGACTGGAAATGACTGCTTAAACCAAACCGCGGCATGAGTGATGAAACTCTGCTCAATGACTTACCGACTCACCAAAATAACTAACTGACTAACAACACTAACCGACTGATCACAATGACTTTACCAGCTGAGTACGATAACTTACCCACTAGGTACACTAATGGAAAAAAAAAGAAAAAGAAACAAAGGGAAAAGGAAACGTTCAAGTATTAAGCGGCAACTTTTTACAATTTAGCAATTAAAAGCATTCTCGCATCGAAACAAATCTATATGCTTGAAAACAACTTAGCACTTTGCTTGGACTTTGCTGCAACATAGAGCCCGATATCGAAACAGCAGTTTATTTTTCTGGAAGTAAAATGGAAAGAATTTACAAAGTATGTTCCTAAAATCATTTTTCACCAAAATAGCTTCTTTTTATTCATGTGTAGACAATATTAAAATGAACACTCATATCACTGAAATACAATAAGCTGTTGAACCTTGATTCTACAACGGTTGTCGTGTGATGCACTATGAAAAAAGGAAGCAGACAATGCATCCGTTCTGTCACCGCTAAAGCCACGGATCAAGAACTGAGAATACGTGTCAATTATTGTTCTTCCTTTGCCTTTCGATTGTTGGCAAAAACCAGACAAAACGACAGGTGTATGCGCGTTTCCAATCCATGAAAAAAGTCAATTGTGGCCTCATGCATTAGAGCAAACTTCCTGTTCGAATGCCTTTTGTTTGCAGCGCTTTATTTCCAAGTACACAGAGAAAAATCTGTTGACGAAACAATGATACTGACCACCCTTACCAATCAGAATGTAAAATGATGAGGTAGAGAGTGCGTAGCAACACACTTACAAACTCTAAATGAATTAATTTGTCATGAGTAATTTTCTGCTACAATACGGGTTGTAATCATCGCGTGGAGCATGGGTTCTAAAACAAATCCTGTAATCCCGGAACCACGATGCCGCTCATGGAGAATTTCATACACATTTAGCTAACTGAAATAGTGGTCGATGCTGATTTGTTTAGGCGGCACATGTCTTTATCTACTGTACAATCTAGCTCGTCTAATAACCCATTAGTGGGGAAATTGACGGGGCCCGCATCGCTGCTTGCACCCGCAGATGAAATTTGTGAAAATTAGCCTAAAACTTATTTCCGCCTTGCCTCACTGAAACAAAATTTAAATCACTGTGGTTTGGCTAAACGCAAAGTCTCTGTTTCACACGCCTCTTTGTTTTGAACTTGGGTGGACTACATGACTTTTTGTTATGAATGCGGGGTGGACTATATGACTTTTATTTGGCTGCGATTTAAAAACCCGCCAAACATAATTATACTGAATGCAATTTGTTGCAATTGCAAAATTTTGAGTACCAATTTATTATTTTGTTTTCAACCGCTTGAATTATGATTCAAACAAAGTGAAAAATCCTGACAATTTAAAAAGAGGACGCATAATAGTGGGTGTAATTTAGGCCCCCGATGACACATAAGTACTAAAATCGATGTTAACCCTTTCAATGCTAATTACATCTGAAGTCTTGCTCATCCGACTTATCTTAGGAATCCTGATTAAAATTCTTGATTAAAGGATCTTTCCTTTAAGTGGTGGCGTGTTTGTAGTCCCGCAGGGGTAAAATGGCCGAGATCAACAACGTAAGCGTGCCCATAAAAGTAGTTGACTCATTCTCTGCTTCAGCCTTGAAAGGGTTAATTCTCTGTCTGATGAAATTATGATTAAAATAACTGAAAAATCCTGATTGTAATCCGGACCCCAGGTCCTGGTTATAATTAAGGTATATCTGGGGCTCTAGTAACTGTCATGAAGGGCAAACGGTACGTGAGCGAAGCCTGCCGATTTGATCATGAAAGAATATAGGCCCTACGTCATGAATCCGCCTTTCGTCCGCCATTCCCGCGAGACGGAACGTTGACAGCCGGTGTTCATTTTAGTTATCATCCAGTCAAAGATACGTGAACCAAACGACCCTTAACTCACGAACAAAGGGATTAGACAGGAATAGGATACCTCCCAAGGTCAATTACTATATCTTTGGTAGAAGTCACCTGTCTGAACCAGCCCTGCGACCAGGTTTTTCCAAGGGAGTTTTGAGAGCGAGCGGTCCCCTCTCAAGGGTTAAAAACTTTGAAAGTGGTTGCTTTTTAGCCAATTCTTTGTAAAAGTAAGGACTTTTTAGTCGTATGTCTGAAGAATGCTCCTGAACGACAGGGATTTGTTGAAAAAAAAAGTGTTCGCCCAACCTCCCACCCCACCCCCGAATACAGACCTGCGAACTGATAGTGGAATTTTTGTGACACGTCCCATTAACCTCCGTCGTGATCCCAGAAATAAACAGAGAAATTAGCTTCTGCGCTGAAAGTAAAGCTTTGTTTACAATGGCAAAAAAAGTACACATATACATCTCTGAATCATAATAATATCTGAAAATGTTAATTGCATAAAAAACCTATACGTGTCTCACGCATGGCATTTTAGTCTGTGAAGTTTACCAGCCGCAACATTGTTCAATATTTTATGGTAAGCAGTATATCAGTACATGTCATCTTCCTGTCACTTGTACACCGGCCAGATAGAATTATAAGCACGATACCTGCATATTTGACTGCATATATCTGTCAGTTGTGTGTTTTCGTTATTTGCTTATTTTATTTTATTTATTTTTTTTTGTGTTGCTTTTTTTGTATCCTGCATATGCTTCTGGTGTTCTGATTTTGTGTTTTTTTTTATATTTAAGAGAATTGATACTGCTCTTGTAGAGGCCGTGTTCTCCACGTTTATGGCAACCACACGATTACGCTTCATGTAAATAATCTCAGTAAGGCCCGAAAAGTTGTCAGGTTGGAAGACTTACCCCTTTTTTATTGCGCCTTACATTTATTTCTTTACAAACATATTTATTCCGGATCAAGCTCATAGTACAACAGTGCTGGAACAAGAACACCGAGATGCTGGCAATACAAAATAAGGCGGGGAGAGCCACAGTCATCTGCAGGTAAAGTTGATGATGAAAACTGCACTGTTCTTTCGGAATGATTACATGTCTATTCAAAAGCAAAACGTCAATTTTCCAGGCGACTGACCGATGGGATTCCAGAATTAGTTCATGACTATCTATCGAAAGTATTATTTTAAAACACATGTCTTTATATATGTTCTAATATTGGTATAAACAGATCGTTGAGTGAATGTTTAAACACTACATCCTGGTACAGTGGACCTTTCATTTGTTTTGACATCATATCGTTCAGTCACCTTTCTTTAATGCATTATTAATTAATAGTAATTGTAGCACGAAAATGACTGCGGCTAAGGTGTAACGTGACGATCTTTCATAGTTTGCTTTATTTGTATTCAGGCGTTGAAACAGTAATTATATCACATGAAGCAGTATAATTATATATGACCATTAAATAGCACATGTCGTAATGACAAGAGAACTCTTCCAAATGACTACAAGAACACAGGCATAGTTTCATAGATTATTTTTCATTGGAGAAAATATATTTCTACTCTTGACTTTCCCTTTTCTCTTTTACACAACTGCCTCACCAATATAATAATATGTAATTGGATTTGTTCACAACTTTTTTACACAATCAACATGATAGTGTCCTTTTATTGCACTTGTCTGCAACCAATGACTTTGTCTCCATTTTTTATAGTGCAAGAGGAATTTATACAAGACTTTGCCTTTTTTTCCAATTACTTTTTTTGAATTAAGATCTTTTAAAACCAAGATATAGTGCACTTGTATTCCATTTATTTATTGAGTAAATGAATGTGACACGGGCTGAAATCAAGTAAAATGCAGAAAAAAGTAAGAGCAAGAAGTTCCATACTTACATGCTTTACGTACTGTAACACAAAAAGTGACCCCTTTATTTGTTTAACAGAAGCATGGTGTCATAGGCCTGAGTGATACCATCGAGGTATAAGTGGAGTATACCTCCATGGTTATACTCAACGACCAGTCGGGTCCCTCGTGGTCATTTTAGCAACTTCAATAATGCACGTCTCTTTTGTTCACACTTTACGTTCATATGTTTAAAAGTAAAGTGGGTCCTGCCTATGCCCATGGTGGCGCCGTTGTTAAGGGATAGTTTCTTCAATAATCATCATTATCATCATCATCATCTACAGAGTCCCGTAAAAGAAATCTGATAAAATTATTTAACTGGGTTTTCATTTTTAAAAGTAAAAAGAGCACACTATAATTATGAGCCTTTCTCATTCTGAACTGAAACTGGTGTATCTATTCATTCATTCATTCATTCATTCATTCATTCATTCATTCATTCATTCATTCATTCATTCATTCATTCATTCACTAACTCATTCATTTATTTATTTCCTTATCTATCTATCTATCTATCTATCTATCTATCTATCTATCTATCTATCTATCTATCTATCTATTTAGTTATCCATCTATCTATTAAGTGTTCAGCGAGACGATGGAAGCAGTCAGTCCCGGGGTAGTGTTTATGTAATCATTTCACGTTAGGTCGGAGGCTTACTCGACACCTTTTGTCGGTCCCTAGGCGTGATACAAGGAAAGCACACAGAGAAAAACTGTTGACCTCGAACAACTCTGGAAGCGTAAATTAAGAATAGACATGCTGGTACTTGAATGATAGGTGGTATTTAGATGTAATTTAATATGTAATTTAAATCTGAAATCATTAAAATCATAAAAGTAAAATGGATCTTTCCTAGGATCAGCGCCCAACTGACTAATACAAACACTTTAAAAGAACTCGAAAGTAAATACTCCGTACATCTGTCAGTATTGGACGCGAAAACAAGCGGTGCAGAGAAAGGTTAACAACATGCCTTTAACAAGACAGTAGTTTTTAAGAACATTTACGAAAAGGGAAAGTTCTGGTCCGTTACAAACCTCCATTGCCTGCAAAGTTGAACTGAATGAGAGACTTTGGTGACCAGGTTTGGCGTCAGGAGGCAAGTACGACGGTATCACCAACGTAGCGTACCGACGTTGAAAGTGAAAGCATATACCTTTTGCATGGGGTTAATTTGTAAACTTTTGGATCATCGTTTTTCGTTTTGAGGAGTGGCTCGATATAGCATGACAGTATGACTTATCATATCACCAATTTTGAAAAAATACATAAATGAATAAATAAATAAATAAATAAATAAATAAATAAATAAATAAATAAATAAATAAATAAATAAATAAATAAATAAATAAATAAATAAATAAATAAATAAATAAATAAATAAATAAATAAATAAATAAATAAATAAATAAATAAATAAATAAATAAATAAATAAATAAATAAATAAATAAATAAATAAATAAATAAATAAAAATCGGAATATGTGACAAACCTTGGTGAAAGGATTGGCCTTGTATTCAGTTTCTTATTTCTGAAATGTTTCTAAATGACATTATATCTTTACGATAAAAGATTAAGAGCTGGTTCATAACATTTCCAAGCGAAGAAATAGTACGCTTTCGGGATGGGTAATATGATGGTATATTCTTTTCTTGACACAAGAAAATGATAACCAGGTAATCACAAACAGTCTGTTTTCCCCCATATGGTCATTAACGAACTGATTCACTTAGCGTAAGAACTTCCTAAAACTTTGCCGACGCATCCCCACACAAATCGAAAGAACAATAAAAGCCTATGGCGGTAATGCACCAGTAAACATGTTACACTCATGTTCGGACACCCATTAGGTCACCGATATGTATGTTTATGTTGACCAGTTGGCGAGGACAAGTGTTATAGTGGTTTGCTTTGACATCATCACTGTTCTTTATAGTTTTATTTAACTCAATTCCATGAATATTTCTTTCCCAAGAAAAAATAATTGCAACAAAGTCCACAATCCGCATTGTGCGTTGATTGATATAGCAAACAGACCATGTCAAAGTTCTTGTCATGGTTCTCGGGTGGGTTTTTTTTTTTTTTTTTTTTTTTGTAATTATCTGTGTCGTCTTACTTGTCAGTATATTGAAAGCATCGTGATTTTACAATATTGGAGAACTGATTTAATGGCCGAGTTTTTGACAAAACGACCGTGCAAATAGGTAGATATTTGGAAACACCTGTGAACAGTAGCAAAGTTCCCATGTCCAATCTCAAAACGCTGCCCTTCAGTCAAAGGCGAATAGCAGCTACCAACCAGCCGTGTAAACTCCCATGGATATTGACTAGTCGACTCAGCGTGAGTTGAGGCTTCGGTCATTTTCATCATAAGCACAAACACGAACTGAATCTTCAAGGCGGAATAAGCCACGAAAACTGATTTCCATTTGCCACAAAACAAACAAGCGAAGAAACATATTACTTTACCTGAATAAACATAACGGAGTAGTCGACCGTATGGCCCCACAAGCGATTTGTACATTGGCTTACAATATATACTTTTCATCTAGCATCCACACCGAAAGAAAATGGCTAAAATTCAATAAACACCGTAGCAGCTGCAGTTGGGGCGATCATAATACTCGCATATCCTTTATACACAATTGATTTTCATGCAACAAATTGTATGATTAAAAGAGTGCTTTCTTGCGCTACTGTGATTTTTGAAGTCACTACATCTATTGTGCCTCTATCAAATTTGTCGCCTTACACAAGAAAAAAGTGGAAGCCTGCAGCAAATTCTTATTTTGTCATCCAAGCGGAAATTTCAATGTTCAACATGCTCAGAATAAACCACATTGAGTCTTTCTTTATTCAAGCAGAAAATGTGGGAGGGAGTTCAGTAAACTTTGTTTAGACTAATCTTGTGAATCCACCACTATTGAGGTTCTCTGTGCGCTGCACTTGAAAAAAATTGTACGTATTCTACGTCAAAATTTGACCTACATCCACTGAGCAAAATTACATCCTATGGGGGTTTATTTTTCCGCATGTGGGTACTTTTTTAACGGAGATTGTAAATTTTCCGCTGTCATATAGTCCTGCATGCACAGTCGCGTGGCTTCTTTTTTTCCGCAGCGACCCGTGCACTGCGCGAGCCAGAAGTGTGCGGGTCACGTGGCTGGATGTTTACATTACCCGCTTCGAGGTTGACCCGATCACGAAGGCAGACGACATTATTTACGAATACCATTGCGCCGGTGAAGGCACTTTGTCTGAACAAATAGAGTATAATGGGGGATGTAAATCTCCTTTCTGGACCAACAAAAGACAAATCACAGAAGCACGATGGTGGTTTTTATTGAGCGCCAGTTTCAGGGATAGCTAATCAGACGGCTTTGGGCACAATCATGACGTTTTAATTTTTCGAAGTGTGGCATCTATTTTCTGTACACATGCGGGCTTATTTCATGAGTCAGTTCACTGGAAACACAGAACAAAGAGACAAATCTGCATCACTCTTGGCTGCAAAGGCTTCAATCTTAAAAATAACAAAACTCCTCCGCAAAGTTAGAATCCCTTTTATATTTCTTCAATATCTTTCATTATTTTGATCTCGTGCAACGAGGCGTGAAATAAGGTAATGGGGTCTGTGGTGGAAGAGTCGATTCGGATGATGGGCCCTTGATATTATAAAGCGAGCTCTTGAGAGGCTCTTTCAAACATCAGCGGTTTGAGATATATTGAAAGGAAGGGGAAAAGGCGGAAAAGAGTAATAATTATATTACAATAAAGTCTTTTTTCATTTTAATGTGGAACTACAGTACTTTTGAGCCAGCACACATGTTTCCACGAGCATACTGGGTGCTGAGGTACAAATTTGTACCTCGAGGGTACGCACAGTTAAGAAAAGATAACGAAGCCATAATTACTACGTGAAACAAAACGCGCAAGACATATGAAGCTTTGGATTGAAAACAATACCAATAGATATGTAGCGGATCCTTGCAGCTATTTTCAAACTTAATTTTAAAGTGATACCTATGGATCCCGCATCGGGCATTCCTGTCTATCATTGATAGAAAGTCTCTGAGGAAACAGTCATTCCAGATCAAAATTTTGAAATTTGGTTGTGTCTTTAATAATATAGTATTTGAATTCAGATTCCAGAAACTCTGCTCCTAAATTGATTCTAACAATTCCATTTGTATTGACATGGCATCGCCTCTTATCTGTAGCCACAGTAGATGATACATCGGAGATTTGCGGCGATCACGTGCCGCCCGCATCTACCAATCAGTTGACATGTTGCTGTGATCCAGATTCCACCTGCACAAAACACCTGCTAGTATACACACCCAATACGCATGCTCTGGGATATGCTAATTATCCTGCTGCATTGAAGGCGTGTGCAACATATGGTATAGTAGGTATACCATGATAATAGCATATTGTTGCTTTATTCGGTAGAGTACCTCATTATCATATCGGGATATATAAACGTGAAATCCGGCACATGCCTCTGTCAGTGTTATTGCCAGATTAACGGGGACCAGGCACGCCGTACAGGGATTGCATTTATTCAGATTGTGTTGTGTTGAGCTAAATGCTCTTTCTGGATACGACTTTTAAAGTGTGCTCATCCTCTTCAATCATGCCGAGATCTTTTTTGGTAAAAAGCAAGAAGTCGTATAATCGATACGAACATTCTGACCAACAAGTTGGAAGTGCATTTACCGTTGTCACACCAAAGGCAAGGGGTAAGATATTACACTTTGCATTAATTTTTTTTCACTGTTTTAACACCATGACATGGCCATATGCATACTTCTAAAAGGTTTTCGACGTGTAGTTTTCAGTCTATCAATAGCGCATGCTAGAGCTGGATGCTGCCTGTATGCATTTGCCGACACATTTCACTTATGTCCTGGTTTAAATCTCTACATCAAGGTTTAGATTTAAAACGGAAATCTTGCGACAATTTGAGCATGGGTTATCGGAGTTTTGTCAACTATCATGTGTCTCATCATCATATATCCGACTTTAGTTGGTAACACGAACTCTAATGGGTTCCAGAAGTTGCATATGAGGATATGCTGGAACCTAATCACACTTGTTGAGTGGACATATTATCATACCAACGACGTACCATAGCTTATAAATGATTCCACCTGTCTTCGTGTACAAGAAAAGTATGGAATTGTCGCTTGATGGGTTGAATAGGGAATAACACAAGCGAGTTACGCGTGGTACACCTTTTAATAGATATTGGGTGGTCAACATAACTGGACTCTCACTGTTTTCGTGGACTATACATTCCATAAAATAGACTAACAAAGATAAAAACAAGGAGCACTTGATCCTGGGAATTTTTTTCATTGGAACAGATTTAGCATGTGCTACCTACGCCGCTATGCGTGTTGTCTGTAATCATACTCTTCTCTGAAGTGGAGTGAGCTAACATATTAAGGAGATAAAGCAAGGGTGTAAGGTAGACGATAACATGGGTCATAGTTATACATGCCGCCACCATGAAATACTGACACACGCAATTTATGACAAGGAAATAGTACAATCACGAACTTTTCAAAACTCAAAGGGGAAGATTTCTGTTAATTCCACTCTGGCCAAAAATGTGTTTAATTGTCTATGTGCCGCTGATTAATGTCAAAACATAACGGCGAAAGTATATACTAACAAGGGCATATATTGTTTCATCTTTGATCACTATGAAAGCATCGATTGTGGTATCGCCACATTAGAATATTTCGCGAAAGGCTGTGAGAGACAAATTGCTCATAAAGCAAACAATGTACGGCATGTTCCATGTGAAGCCACACAAGGCGGTAACTGCGGCATCTGTTACAGCCAACTCCCAGTATGAACGCCTGCCACGCGACCAGTGCGCTCCCACAGGGACTATGGCCGCTTACGTATAGAAAAGTCTCGTTTCTTTATTTACCGTTTGCAATCAGCTTAATTCACTATTGCCTGTCAGGCTGATTCTGTTCGGAAATCTGTTATTTCAACATCAATTTGTTGCAATAGCGAGGATGAAATTAGGAAACACTTAACCTTACTGATGGGCCTTATCGTGTTTCTGAGCCGTGTTACTCCCGTGGATAGCAAGCCAATTTGCTCCACAGTAATTCAATTTTAATCGTGTTGTACTTTCAATAATTATAATTCTATTGGCCACTTTCCTGTGGGAGTTAGTATTGAGGAGCAACCCATATGTTTACTTGGTTTTACGAACCGCTGCTTTAGGTTGCAAGTCAAATCTCTGTTTTAGTCATCATTATGAGGTGTATATGTATGTATGGCTTCTACTTTGTACGTTCACAGACATCGGCGAAGCCCGGATCAATAGCTCACCGATAGGAGCCAGCCCCGCAAGTCCTTTCAGTGGGTTCCTTTACTCTCCCGGGTCTTTTCC
Organism: Hermodice carunculata; assembly: GCA_964020975.1. NCBI lineage: Eukaryota > Metazoa > Annelida > Polychaeta > Eunicida > Amphinomidae > Hermodice > Hermodice carunculata. The sequence continues at coordinate 44,060,483 of OZ026625.1, forward strand.
ATCTCCTCCGTGTTTCGACGCTGCCATGCCGGTAAAACCAGCTCCACTGTCCGTCTTCCCACATCACTGGTCCGAGGACTTGTCTCCGTGCGGTCAGCTGCCGTTGCTGCCAAATGGTGAGTTTAAAACAGCTATTTGGATGCTCCTTGTTCTATTGATTTCCTATTGAACCGTGTGTAAGTATAACCTGGTCTGATTGTTTGCATTGTTCCTGATCACTAAACATTTAAATGCTAGTGCATCATGATTGATATTAGCTATTGTAGAGAAATGATAGGAACAAACATAAGTGACCAATATTTGGCAGAAGTAATGGCAGATGCTACATGCAAGAATAAACATACTATGCCCGATTTGCCTAGAACATTTTATAGGGCTATTTTAGTTTTTATATACTAGTTCATGTTGCATATATATAAACTGTAATATGTGTTTAATACACACACACACACATATATATATATATATATACATATATATATATAACATGCTGTACAAGTCATATATATATTGTATACATAGATCGTATCTATCTATCTATCTATATATATATATATATATATATATATATATATATATATATATATATATATATATATGGGTGTATCAACGAACAGTTAAATGACCACACATCCTGGCTGCAGAGTTGCTTTACGTTATGTGTGTGTATATATATATATATATATATATATATATATATATATATATATATATATATATATATATATATATATATATATATATATTATTTTGCAACATTTGGTCCCTGAATGATGACAAATGCAATCGTATAGGTTGCAATACACAGCCAGGTCATATCTGTACCTCACCAAATAAATTCGAAACATTGATTTGCGTGTAGACTGCTCTCAAACAAAATCTGTTCCGTTGGAGTTGTAATGACAGACTTTTATATTCCTTTCATCAAGCCATATAATTTGGGGGAAAACGTGACTACATCAAAATGGAAGATTTGTAGTAGATTTTCATCAAAAACATACTAATCTAGATTGTAACAGTGACGCATAGTATGTATCATTTAGAAATTCATTGTTCTTGTGACTCATGTAAACTTTCATATTCATGTCCATATCATGGGATTTCTTGGAATTGCAGATATCAATTGGAGAGAGCTTATATAATGCATCGTGCATTGATTCACCAGACAATCAAATAGCTAAAAATCATAATTTGTTACCCCCCCCCCATCATCTTGTGTTTCAATCTTGTCACTGCACTTGTCCAATAAATATTCCCGTTTACATAACTGACATGTGGTAGTCTACATTTCTTGCACAATCTGAGCAATGTGACTGGGAAAAAATGAATTGTGACGACCCAGAAACACGGATCATACCCATCCTTGTTGAGTCTGCGGAATGGACATGGTACAAACGCTGCTTGCTCCGCAACCGCAACTGTTGTGCTGGCCACAACTACTCTGTTGAACCAAGCAGAAAGTTTAGACAAAAGATTAACAACTCGCCTAGGTTGACGCATCGCGGCAGATCTGGTTGACCAGCCTAGCATGCCACAGCCATTTATATTGCACGGTCCCTTAAAGCTAAAAATCTGTTTCGTTGATTATTTATTTATAGCTCAATCTCACAATATTCAATTAGGAAAGGGGAGCCCCTGGGCAGGTAACATATTAAGTTATGGTGGAATAATTATAGTCATACGATATTGGGTAATTTAGAAATGTCAATCTAAAATGGCGTTGCATGGTCCCGGGGGTATTCTGGCATGCATTCTCCAATGGGAAGAATTAGTAGCCTGCGCTGTTGACATGTTGAACGCGTTCACTTCTCATGGAAAATTTAATCTTAGTTCGACCTTTATGTTTTGCTGTGATTGGCCAAAAATGAATCTGGTCGACGTGACGCTGTCTCAACATACATTTCTATCCAAATATCTTTAATGGACAACAATTTTGTAGACACAGTTTTACTTCATACACTTATGGCATTGATTGAGCTTCGATGTCGGCGATATCGTTTTGGCTACTCAGTCTTTTATATGCTGAATCGAAAAGACAAGAACATTTTCTCCGTCAGTAGAGTGTACTGTCGTCTCAAGTGGGCCGGACAGAATACCGACATTGGTCTTTGTAGCAGGCATCAAAACACTGTTCATTGACAATACTGGTTTCTTAACGACCAGTTCTTATTTTCGGCTGGAGACATCACCGCCCATCAATTGATTCCCAGTTATTTTCATATTTTCATTCGGGCCATTCAGTTCGTAAGGCCGTCGGTCACAAAACTTCATGTACCCCGGGGACAGCTAAGAAAGAAACCGGAGAAAGGATGAATAACCGAATGTGAACATTTAAAGCAAATTTGGTTTATTTTGACATATTTTTGTTAGCTTGGTTTAGCGCAGCGTCATATCAATAAAAGTAATGAGACAGATTAACATATCATTGTATCTCACTGATCAGTATATCGTTATTTAAACAAAATGGGCTTTTTGGGAACGAAATGCACGTATTTGTTAAGTGATGTAATTAAAAAAAATAATTGAACAGATAGCGGAGTTTCTTGTTCTCAGTCGTCGACTTTTCCAATGAGGTAGTGGACAGACAAAACGTCATCACTCTGTAACTTGTCGCAAACTTCTAGTTCAGTGAATTCATAGACATAATGGAGATGATACATTTAGGCGGGAAATGTTACATAGTATTGCTTGTTCTAGCCGATGAATATATGCACGTCGACATATGTAAATGCACGCCCCTAAGCCGATTGCAACAATGGTATAGCAGAAAAAAAGTTCAGTCTATAAAGTAAACAAATCCACAAGGAATTGTGTGTAATTTTCAACTTAATTTCGCATTCAATTGTGTTATTTTAAGTTCCTGAAAACTTGTACCAAACGGGCTGTTACCTCATTTCTTTTTGTTACATACTCTTCGGACTTTTGATTAAAAAACGAACAGAGGCAACCTGTTGCAAAACCAGCTTATCTGGAATGAAAAATGCCAGAAATATATCAATAGACCTGAAATCCCATGCCTGTTGACAGGCATAACCAGTCAGTGAGATTTTAATGGTTTTTGTTGTAAAATGGTAGCGTGAACGAAAAGCACACAAACACAGGGGCAGAAAGCATCAGCACCGAATGACAGTTGTATCGTGGTAAGCTTCAAAGTAAGGGCAGGTTTATTGTCATCCTGCTGTGTCTGGCACCAGCTGCTGTGCGCCTTTCAATCATTCTGAAAATAAATGCTTCTCAAAGAAACGCCGATACCTTGATGGCGGTGCAAATTGGCTGGAAAAATCACATATTTCGATGACTATTGATGACCACACGTGTCCCCGTGGACTTTCACCTGCCCACGGTTGACTTATTGTCCACCAAGGGATTTTGTTTTCAGGACAGCTTGTCCATGGCCTTGACCAGTTACCAATTGAAAGGTGCTGGACAATGAGGTGCACTCGCGGGGCGTTCGCGTAGATTTAAGCACGCTTGTCGAAGATTAATTGAGGTGTACCAACGCGTGCCTTCTTTTCTCTGCTAATTGATTTGTGTTAGTTAAGGCTCGGTGATTATATAAAGCAAAGACTTCCACATTAAACAAAGTTTTGTACACGAAATTATCTGTAAGGTAATGATAGATAAGGGGTTAACTTCAAGGACACATGGTCCAGATCCATTGTCTTCCAAACGACCATAGCAGATATATATTTAACATATTGCGTACCTGTGTTTTTTTACTCATATTTGTTGTAAAAGGTAATAATCTCAGAAAAAAAATATACAGACGAAACCCAATGGCCTCCTTATGATTTTGGAAGCTGCCTTTTCTTCATTAATCCTAGTGTGTTTGGTTTTAGCTCTGAAAATATCAAAACATGAACACCTAAAAGCCTGTATGCACCACTTATTTGTATCATAAGTGTCTTTGCCCTGTGGAAACGATTATTATCTGTTGATATATTTTAAACCAACCTTTTTTAACATCGACGAGGAGAAAGTGTAGACAGTCTGTTAGCTTACCTTGGTGAGCCAGTGAGTTTCGACATCTGAACCTGTACATTCCAAGGCCAGATGTAGAAGTAACATATTATGAACAGACTTGCAAAAGATCATTAGACGTATATGTATAAAAGTAATAAATATATAACGTTACTAAAATGCAAGGGTAAACAAGTTACGCAAGTACTGTCCGTAGTCATCAAAGGTTTAGTATTGTGTGAATTAGGTAACAATCCAACAGCTTTACTGAGGTAAGCAATCTTGCTGTATAGTTATGCATTTGAGATATTTGACCATCACCCCAAATCAAACAACATTGAATCCTGCAATATGGACATGAAATAAGTAACTTCATATAGTTAGAATATTATATTCAGATACACGTATATGCGTACACCTAACTCACCCCCACTAAGAAATCCCATCAGTCAGACCTTATAAAAATTAGCAGCAGCTGCAGCCCCCAGATTCCCGATCACATCAATCATATAGGACCATTTTCACCTGCCAACATATTTTATGTAAGTATTTGAGCAACAGGTGAATTGACTTGTCTTGTTACTCAACATGGGGGCATCATTTGCTTTGTTAAGGAACACATTGTCATTTGGAAAATGAATTTGTTTTGTGTGTGGCTCGCTGTGAGTTAATCGGAGTTCTGTGCAAGGTTTCAATGAACCTAAAGCGTTTTCTTTCAAGATACGGCTACAAGCATGAGGCGTTGGCGAAACAAATACGCAAACTTTCCTGTTAAACTTTTTTTTTTTGACATAAAAGATACAGGCCGACAGGCAGCTCTGTCCGGCCATTCAACCGGCAAAATGGAAGCAACCTTATGAACATTCGTCAAGCAGTTATTCACATTCTTCATCGATGCATTTTTTTCTGTGTTACTGTTGTTTGTATCGTGCGTATGATTATTATAGTTAATTCCCTCGTACATGCGCGCAGCCCCCTTTTTTTTACTTTCGTCGCTTTTATAAGCCATACATGTAGACACATAATTTGTCTTGCACATGTCAATAGGCACACCACTGCAATATGATTCTGTCTAGTAGCTCTACATTGTTGAAAACCTGTTCTAAACTTCACTTTTATACAAAATATTTCTGTTTACTTTTTTTCAGGAGACCATATCATGTCAATGCTGAAGCAGTCAGAAGGCAGACTGAGCTACACAGACATCTACAGAGCTTATTTCTTAAATCCCATGCCTCGCAGTACCATCAAGAGTCTTGACCCATACTACATGTTTAACCACAGCAAAACTATCAACTTTTACAAACATGAACAAAATGTGGACGGCAAACTATACTCCCCGACTCCAGAACAGGCACAATTGCCCCAATCTCCTCGGCTAGAGGAAGCAACAGATTCGGGAGTGTCTGGTTCTTTTGAATGTGTCAAGTGTAAAAAGATGTTCAGTACCCCCCACGGACTAGAGGTTCACGTAAGACGCTCTCACAGCGGTAAACGTCCATATGCCTGTGAGGTTTGTAATAAGACGTTCGGCCACGCCGTAAGCCTTAGTCAGCACCGTGCAGTACACACTCAGGAGAAAAGCTTCCAATGTAAACAGTGCGGGAAGACGTTTAAGAGATCTTCCACATTGTCTACCCATCTGCTGATTCACAGTGACACCAGGCCTTATCCCTGCCAATACTGCGGCAAACGCTTCCATCAAAAATCCGACATGAAAAAACATACATATATCCATACCGGTAAGTGGTTTGTTTGCTTCGTTTTGCTTTTAAACCTTTTTACACGACAGGCTAGAAAAGTAGGAAGTTAATTCGATGACGGTTGCTATACCTTTAAATTCCTTCAACGTTCTGGTAGGTGATGATTGTGGCGTGAATGCGGGCGTGTGATGATTGTGGCAGAAATGCGGGCCAGTGATGATTGGGGCATGAATATGGGCCAGTGATGATTGTTGCATGAATTGCGGGCCAGTGATGATTGTGGTGTGAATGCGGGTCGTGAGGATTGTGGTATGAGTGCGGGCCATCAGAAGCAGCCACCTATAGAGTACGCAAAACAGACAACAAAGCAGACGGCTACAGTTGAACTGTTTGCTTGTCAATAGATGGAATCCCATGCCATCCAGTAAAGGTACTGAAGCATTTGAAGGTACATAACACAGGACAATCTATAAAATATTGCTTCCAAAGCATATTTCACTTTTGTTATTACTAAGTTAAAGGAGCGAGGGGTTGGCTCACAGGCAAATAAATGAAAAAGTCCTCACGTCCCAGAGTATCAATTACCTATAGCAACCAGTGGATATAGCCACTGGCCAGGTCAGCAGGTGCGAGGGTCTGGAAAGCTTTATTTTGTAAGTTTTATTTGTGAGGAAATATGACCAAAGTAATAATGTTCTCTTTCCTTTCACATTTTCGTGGCATATTGGGTTTGGGGGAAAACCATTACTGCCCACTTCAAGTGGCACGGCAATCAATTATACCGTGACACCGGCATGACCTTGCATTTGCAAGTTTCCCGAAGGGCCCGGATGGAATGGTTAGCTTGTAGAAATCTAAAGGAAGATCAGTACTTTCACTGATTGCACTGATTCTTGCCTCAAACTATAAAAAAATAATGTCCTTCCGCCACTTTTTCACGAATAATATATTGTTATAAGGATGTTCTTGATGTCCTGGATCAAGAGTAAGCAGTAGTGTTAGAGGCCTGAAAATTTACTGCCAATAATGTCTTGCGTTTTATGTGATGACAGCAAGACATGTATTTCTTGGACATACGAATCACTTATTTCCACTCATTAAGCGTGTAACTTAGAGAAAGAACCATTCTCTGGTTTTAGAACTGGTGAGGGAAATACATCGCACGGGCTTTTTAAATGACCACCAGGCCACCAGTGAGAGGCAATGTGCAAACATGTTTCCGTACAGGGTATGATGAAAATAACGTGCTTGTAAAATGTATAGTTGGCAAATCCAAGTGAAAATTCCATATTCATATGACACTAATCGCCAACATTTTTAGAGATAGGCTGTGAAATATATCCAGCATACAATATATTCGCGTGACCCACTCCGGAAGAGCAGTTCTAAAATGAAAAGCGGATGTTTTGCTATTTAAGTAGCAAAAACACCCTGTTTTGCAAAAATATGTATAAGATATACTCCAATATGTATAATAGAACAAACGAAGTGCCACCGAATACACACTGAATGGTCACAACCAAATGGGAGGTCGTTTGAATTCAACTGTATAAAACAACTATGACTCATCGTAATGATCTAATTGGACACAATGAGCGGCTAAATGAAAAGGTGACCGTTGTGTCGTGTGGTGCATAACTTTATTTCCTCACAACAACACACGCAGGCTGCTCGCTGCCTTCCCAGTTCTATGTATTATATTTACAGGTATATTGAATCTTCCAAATTTTAGTGTAGAGTAAAAGGCTTGAACAATTTTTGGGTCATGTTTGGCAGAATTTGATGGATTTTATCTTTATCGAAGCACTGAATATGTCTAGATTGCGTGTGCTTTAGCAGATGGTAAGGGAAAGTTCGACGGATGAGCAGTTGCAAAATTCAACGACGAAATCAGAACATTGGGCCGTGATTGATTATCGTGTAGCTCTGGGGTAAGCCATAACAAAGCAGTAATGAAAGTCCAAAATGACAGAAAGCAAATAAAAATTTACGTAATAAAAACATAGCAGAATTAAAAGTTGTAATAGAAAAAAAAACATAACATACTTAGGCAAATATCTAAAAGTAGTTACAACTGAAAAAAAAAATATTGATTTATAAGATTGGGAATCAGTGCAGGAGGGTGCTGGTCTCGTTCTTGATAAGATGGCCTCTACACCATAACCACAGCTGATTCTGTGTGGGTCAAATATAATGCCAATTTGATAGACCCCATTTGGTTACGTTGTGCACAACATATGTAGCATATCTGAGTTGCTTGGTGATGGGTCTGACGGTAAAATTAATCACAATAAGCATCCTCAATCCAATGCAAATCTCGCCTACAGATTCCAATTACGGTGCTGCATATGGCGAAGGCCTTATATCTTTTCAGAGCTCACATACTTAAAACAAAGAGTGAAATAGCATAGTCGCCTCAAGCTGTTGACTTGCGAGGCTATTCAGTAGATACTGATTTATGAGCAATAGCATTGGGATATTAGAAATTAAGCTGGGATATTCCGACGGATGCACGGAGTGCCAGTTGCAGCTCACTGTGTGTCGGTTTGTTACCACGATCTAGTATATATTTGTTACGTGTAAACGTGTCTCATTTTTGTTCATCTGGGCTGGAAAATACAATCAGCCAAGTTAAAAAGATTCAAACGCTATTAGCTTGAAATATTAATGGTTTTGGTTACAACATTCTGAGCATTGGAGTGCTTTGTCAATTGGTGAGACCCATCGATGCAAATCACACAATGCATTCTGCAAGATCTTAGCTCCACAAGGCTTCCCACGACCAACGTCTACAAGTGGAAGAATTGACTCTTTCATAATTTAGCAGCCAGAATGAATAATATATGCAAAAAGATCTCGACCGCAAGGTACTTGATGAGGCCTGTTGTAAGTGTCGCCAGATTACTCCTTATTGTGCTCGTGACAGATTGGCTTTCCATTGTTTGGCAGGGATGGGGGTGAGCGTGGGGTACAACTTGAAAGTCGTTGAAACGCCCCGTTTCGTCCCGTCCCGTCCGGCCCAGCCAGTGTGTGCTTGATCTGTCGTCCCTTCGTAACAGCTCACCGTGAAATAACATCCGTAACCAGACTACGTTGTCAAAACGTGTCAGCCTATCGCTCGTAGTAGGACGTAGGTCGGCACTGTTGATATAACCAATGAAAGCGATGTAGCTCTAGCAAATCAGAGACATTTTATGTGCGAGCAAACATTGCAGGAAGGAGAGTGGTGATACAAACTGTGAATTCAACGAAAGTGGCTAAAATGGGTGAGATAGAGGGCACAACGACCAAAACGCCAGGGGAAATTCAATAAATAATTCCTTTAGTATGTTTAAAAACGCTGAACAAAATGTTTATTTCAATGTCAATATTTCTATCATTTTGTATCCAGAATACGATTTGTATAAATATGATGCAAAAAGAAAAATATCACTATACCAGCTGATCAAAGTATATCGGCCCAGCAGGAACAATTGAGCAAGAGATCCTCTATGGCAATCACTGATATTAAAAAAAAATCCGGCGGGACAGTTGGAGGTCTCAACAGGGCACAGGCTTACCAATAAACTTTTCAGACTCTCTTTTATGTATTTTGAGAACTCCTGTGTCCCCTTCCTTGATTTCTCAGAAAGTAGTGGCATACAAACGCAATAGGCTTGCGGCATTTATATCATTTAGCACATAAGGACTCCTGCCCTAGCTACCTTGATCAATATCGTATGCATTGGCTGGTAGAACCTGTCAGGTCTTTCAGCAGTAAAAGATTGATTTTGAATGAGATTGCCATGAATGTGCCACAAGTAATGGATTTCACGTTAACAGGTGGTCCGTGTATGCAGGCCATCTTTTGTTTCCAATGGTGACAGGTTGTAGGAACCAAAGTCTGATGACTGCTGAACAATGGACAATCCGTGCTGCACGTGGTCCTGTATCATTTAGGATTTATAATATATATCTTGCAGCAGGTTGCGTTTTTAATATTACACCGATTTGCAAGTTGAAGACTGACTTATACAATTCTCGTTTTGCTTATAAATACCAATTGATGCGGTGTTCACATTTTGTGCTTTTTCACATAAAATTCATGATGATGGTGCTTCTGTACAAAGTACCTTTACATATTTTGGTGATAGGCTGTACTTATGATGTAAACAAATTACTTACATATTGTACCAAAAAGGCAAATATTTCATCCACAACAATCAGTTTTATATTAATCCATGAACATTGATAATCGACAAGAAATTTGTTAGCAAGTGGGCTCCGTAGCGTGTATTTGCAGGTGAAAAGTGACAAATAAGCAAGAATATTGCTATTGATCTGGGGTATTTGACCAATAAGTTGGTATTCATCTATTTAGTGAGTTTCTTATAGTGGATTTACAAGCAAGCAGCCACACGTGCATTAATAATTTGGTTATATAGTGTTTTTTTTCTTACTGTGTACTTACAGGTGAAAAGCCACACAAGTGCCTTGTCTGTGGAAAAGCATTCAGCCAATCCTCCAACCTTATCACTCACAGTCGCAAGCATACGGGGTTTAAACCCTTTTCCTGCGATAAATGTGGACGTGCCTTCCAACGCAAAGTTGACCTGCGCAGACATGTGGAAACCCAACATTCTGCGGGGACACCTGAAGACTACTCCTTACAGGGGGTACCACGTCACGAAAGCCAACCATTGATGTTAAATAGTCCAAATTCAGTCAAACAATGACATTGATGCATTCTGACTGAGACTTTTTTTTCTTTTCGACCTTAGAGTCCGATGCAAGCTTTGCCATGCTTTTTGATGAGGAGACACGGACCATGCAATTTGTATATAAAAGGGACTGGGTGATTCTCTCCTTTAGTATGATGGCAGTAAGGAGATATTTGTCATCTTGACAACAACGACAATGAAATGCGGTGTAGTGTAGCCGCTTTGGATGCAACCTCGATGGAATAAACTTTTTCTTTACTTTGTGAATTCAACAGCTTCCGACACTGTCATTTGCATCAATAGTAATGGCAGTTCTGCATGTCTTCAGCTTCTCATGCTGTCCTTTTTAGCAATGGTAATAGCAGTGCTCATGTCCTCAGACAAAAAAATAAAATAAATATAAAATAGACGCAGTTGGCACAGGCAGTAACTGCCCTCTTGGCAGTAACTGCAGCAGTCTCACTTGGGTCTTTGCCCGTGCAACGGTGGCGGTGGTAGTCTCGCTGCGGCCCAGTCATTGCAGTGCTGACAGTGTTCCCTTGAAAGGACCAACCGGTTTCGTTCGGGACTTCTTTAACGTCCATGCTTGCAATCTTAACTCATTCAGTGCTGATCACAATAAAATTCGTTCTCCTCTGAATGCTCATACACTGATTCTACATTCAATTTGCTTGTAAATTACTTTTTGTTCAAGTAAGATCATGCCTAAGTTTATATACAAAAATGGCTGAGGTCAACAGCTTTCTTCTAGGCGCTATGTGTTACTGCAGAGCTGTTTCCCAGTCCAACTGAGTGCTGAAAGTCTTGAGCTTTGACGCTCACGTGTGACTCGACTGTTAGGGAATGCAAATGTAAGAGAAATGGAACAATAACAGGGCGATATGCTCAAACAAGTACAAATGCTTTTCGCTAAGAAATTTTGAATGGAACATGCCGATTGATAAAGTATATTACTGATGTGCGCTAGCGGTTAATTGCCTAATCGATGAGTTCTAAAACAAAGAACGCTACCGATTCAATTGTTCAATAAGTTGACATTATTGCACTGGCAAAGTTGCTGCCTATTTCCAATGCAAAGCTGAAACCTTGTAGGTATATGTTCTCCAGGATTGCTTCCTAGATACATCATCAAACATAGATGTGGAATTCCATATGTGTTTGCTACACAAAGATGAAGGCCTGTAAGCTAAGCTGAAAGTTGTTGACTGGTCTAGTAGTAGTTGTTACGGGCAAAGTTTTGTATACCCGAAGAAGCTACAAGTCATACTTAATTTTTGAAAGGCGGCTCTTCACGGTAGAAAATATTGCCATCATAGCAAAATCTGTTGACAGTATTTTTTCCATTTTAATTGAGGTCTTCATGTTTGAAATTCAACAATAAAAGAGCAGCATCTATGAAAACAGATCCCAGTTTCACACGAGAATATAATACTGCGGCCGTGAACTTTTATTTGGTAAACCTACGATTAGTCTCAATTATAAAAACACTTTGTTCATCACTGTTTCCAAAATTTGTTTTGAATGACTGACTTTTCGAATGAAAAGGCACGTGATAATGATTTCATTGCTGTACGTGATTGTTAAACGTCCATATACATACCAATCATCGTTGTCTAGACCAGCAGATTTCCCCGATAATAGGCCTATTAGCTTGTGACTAGGGCATGTGATTTTGAAATTTTAACGGTTGCGTTTTCATTTTGATGACCTTATCTGCAGCAGAATGCTACACACCGTGGTGAAAAAAGGACGGGGCATTAATTCAGGTTTAGCATACAGGATTTTTCTCACAATGAAATGATTCTGATACATACATACACACACACACACAGACACACACACACACACACACACACACACACATACATACACACAGACACACACACATACACACACACACACATATATATATATATATATATATATATATATATATATATATATATATATATATATATATATATATATATATATATATATATATATATAGATATATATAGTTTCAATGTGGTCCACATTGCATTCGAATGGAATGGTTTTCCTCGCAGAGAAACAATTAAATTATTCAAAAAAAAAAAAAAAAAAAAAGAAAAAAAAAAAGAAAAAGAAAAAAAAAAAGGAAAAAAATCAACCCTCATTCAGAATATTTTCATGCACACGAGAGTTTCATTAAAAAAAAAAAAAAAAAAAAAAAAAAAGCGGATCATGTTCAGCCGGCAATATTGTTGAACAGATTCAACCGTTTCCTCCTTACGGTGAACACGTGCAATCGCTGGCAAGTATGGCTATCGTTTGTGATTTGAAAATTATCATCAGGAAAACATACAAACTGTACATAAGACATGACCACAGTAGACGCTTAGCCTGCAGTTTGCCGCTCTTAGTGCCAAGCCACCGGTGAGAAGCTGTTGATCAGGATTAGTCTTAACCCATAAAGAATCAAAATACTGCTCCAATGAAAACTGTTAATTATTCGCTTGTCATATTGGAAAGTCCTTGAAATTTTCATTGAAAAGATTCCGAGAAAGGACAATATTTAATAGAATGGGTGAAGCAGACGACCTTTGAAATTACCGGTCGCTGTAGACAGTTTTGGCCGAAACGCGTTAAAGGAAATAATGATTTCATTGCAGTGCGTGATTAATCGGGAAGAAAAAAATCAAGTGATAATAATAGTTCATTTTTTTGTTTCATTTGAAGATTGCTACTCTTTGTTAACCTTTTTGCAATAGCAAGACATTTGTTTTAGATAATTCTTTTGGATACCTTTTCCTTCCATGCATCCAATTAAGACTTGTGGGCACATTTGTTGTCCCAAATGAGCAGTTCCTGGATATGTTTTGAGAATGACATACTGGCGTACATGCCCAACATAATCCACCGGGCGGTTTACATAGCAACCGCCGGGTACGTCTAGCGGATATTATCAGTACAGGTACCCTTTGATACTAGTGAGGTGTCTAATGTCCCTCATACATCTAGACTCGTCCTTTTAGGACTTTAGAAGTCACATGGAAACTTGTACTCATCTCAATGATGATGATGATGATGATGATGATGATGATGATGATGATGATGATGATGATGATGATGATGATGATTCGAGATTTAATTTCCAAATTATGCGCCCTTTCAGTATCACATACCCGTAGTTCCGTGGTAAAATATGGGCCAGGTCAACATTTTTCGCGGGCGTGTTTGGCCACATAAAGTATGCTGCGCCAAGCGTCTGATTCAGTTTAATACATGGTACTGACAATTTAAGATATTACATAAATTCGCCATCCGAGGTTATACAAGCGCAACGAACGGTTAATCACAGGTTATGTAGGCTTTGTTTCCCTTTACTGATAAAATTTGAACGTTGAAATTATCGCTTTGAAAGCAATCGGTTTAAATATTTATTGTGCATTTTATGGATATATAAATTAGTATTTAAATGAATTATTTTCTTTATTTGCACAGTGTAAAATTTTGATATTTTGTAATATAATATATATATACATCCTATATATTTATCATACACTTGACTATTCCTGTTGATCGTTTTAAGTGTATATGAAACCAATGCGGATGAATTTCATCTTTCTATTAAGGTAGAGTCCACAATCTGCATGTAAACCACTGGGGATGTTTGTTTTACTCAATATGGACTCCAATTGCTTGCATTCATCTTTACAACTGTACATTGTAAAATATGTTTAATAAAATTTTGAAATTTATCTAAGAACTTGTGTAGTCGCCATTGTTGATTTTAGGATCACAATATATAGTTGGTCTTTTATATGTAATCCTACTTTATAATATTTATAGAGCCCAAAAATAAGCAATGGAAGGTGGATGAAGTGAGACTGCAAGGCTTTTAAAGATAAAGACAGTTCCCCATAGTACTACAAAGATATCTAAAACAGACAGTCTTACTTTCACAGAGAACAGCAGTAAAAAATCTGAACAGATGTTTATTGCCAGTTCAATTTTTGTCTGTAAAGGTAATTTAGTCTTTTAGAATGTATTAAATTAATTGTAATTCAGATTGTACTGTGCTGGATATTTAATGATTTAATGATTCCCAGAAGAAATAGTCTCTTAACGTCCAAGCACGCCATAAATGTTCGTTATCTTTGCCCTACGTTTAAGGTATAACGTTAATATTCAATTATGAATTGGGTGTCTTGCGGTGGTATGCATGGCTTATCAATTCGATACTCCTTGTATTTAGCTTGGACAGAAAGCTTGTCTGGTGATCCAGGCAAAATTACCCAAGTGAAACTATACAAACAGGCTTTGCATCTACCATAGCGACATTATTTCATTCTATAATAGTGCAGATGTAAATCACAATAACATGCATAAAATGATTTGAAAATTTTGCACATGTCTGTGATACCATGCAAGCATATAAAAATTATATACATATATATTTTATATGTATGTTAAATATATATATATATATATATATATATATATATATATTACTCGATACGCAAGACTTACGCATTCAAAAAGATTGCTGATGATAGCGCCACTCGATCCTATTGATAATTATAACCAATTTTCTGAGAGAACCACTAAAGTACTAGCACACAAACTTAAAAAGCGTCTTAATATATTCTGCCTATATACACATTATGCCACCAAACGAAACATGTGGTGAAGTGATGACACTGATTTACCAAAGCAAAGACAGGAAACGCAAGATAATTTTTATATATCAGCTTTGATATATTAATAAAAAAACACGGTGGCGTTCTGGTAAATGAAGGAAAAAAGGGTGTTGGAAACTTGCAATCCCATCAAATTTTAGGACGATAAGATAAGAAAAATAATTATTCAATTTCATCCTCGGCGAATGTCGAAGTTTACTTTAACGAACAAACACACGCACACACAAATAGACACACAAGTCAAAGATCAGATAGGAAGATGCACGTATTGGGCTCCGGTTTTTATTAGTTCTTTACTAAAACTTAACAATGAATATATTCCATACATTTTAGAAGGAATCGTGTGTATAGTGAATGTTTATGGAAAACAATGTAACTCTTATGTGCTAGTTTTCCTGTCCACTATTTTGATTTTGTCTTAGAGCTTAGTGTCAATTTTGTCTCTGTTCACTGGATCATTGTTTATAGAAAGAGTACAACCTACAGCAATTTGTATGCTTGAATTCTCCTGTATAACTTATAGATTCATAAAGTCTGAACAATATGATACCAAAACTAGCATTCTCGGTTGTCTATCAGTCACATCGTAAGAAGATACGAAAAAAATTAAGATACTGATTGATTATCGATTATGTTATGCCCCAAAAGGGGAAGGGAATAGGTGTATGGGTTCTTGGAATTTTCATTTTCTGATGCATGCAAAACCATTATATTTGGTGCGACTGTTTTTCATTAAAGAAACATCATTCATATGAATCACACATGAATGCAAATCTGTGGTTTTGAATTGCGACACAGTCAAGTCAACCTTTATGCCACCTCCCCCCCCCCGCCTCAGTGGCCAGCTTACCACCTTTGACAGCAGGGTGTTTATGGCCACTAAAGATGTCTTTTTCCCGAGAATTTTGGCCAAATTAATTGAAGAATAACCCTAGAAACTATCTCATCCCTGATTGCTTGAAAACTATGCTCATAAAAGGTAATAAATCCGCAGTTAAAGCGAGTGGACAATTTCTTGCAAGTGAGTGGATGACTCTATCACCTAAACTGATGACCTGGCAGAATGTCATTTGCCCTCAAAACAGTAGCTAGTAAGAGCAACAAAATACTTATTAAGGGCCTTAAGTGCATCGTTTGTGGTGGATGTTAATCGCACACCCTATTAAAACCTGATTATTCCTCCCTGGCGTGGATAAAAGACCTTTCGGATTTGCTTGATGGTCTAGCTCTTTTAAGGACAGTGATGGAGACAGACGGACTAGAAGTGCAGCAACGCACCACTTCAGAGTCATTCATAATTGAAAACCTTCACCGTTGAAAATCTTTTCGCCACTGATTGTGAATCTGTCCCACTTTCTGCCATACATGCGCACAGATTCTGGCAAAAAATCCGACCTGCCTGTCAGTATTCGTTAGGATTTATATGCCATTTCCTGTCGGCACGATACACATTTATCATCATTTATCTTGATTATTAAAATTAGAGTTTGAATTTAAAGAGGACAGCTTACGATAAACCACGGTCCATTAATGTAGGCAATGCATTGTGTGTTTGTGTGTAAGCGTGTGAGGAAGATATAATTGGTACTTTACATATAATCTTATTTAGCCATGACGGACGGTTTTATACAATTCGTCCACTTATGCATATCAATGCCAAGTAATGGACACCAAATCGGAGGATGTAAGAGTTTTCTCTACACGACGTGGGAAGAAAATAAATATAACAGCGGACGTTTTGCATATTATCTCCTCCAGATACTTTAGTAATGTAAAAAAAGTTGTATGCAAGCTTGAAACGAGAGCATATCAATGGTTGATCCAAAAGAGCAGGATACTTGATGCCCCGCCATATTTACATGTCACAGATGGCTTGTACAGCCCTGTGCAGTTTATCCTGAGAGTGTATTATCTCTCGTTTGTGCGCTGGGACTCATGGGTCATCATACTGGACTACTTCGTGTATTCGTGTTGAAATTTTGGACCGCGCTATTTGCCATTTATTTGCATTTAAAGCACCGAGGTATTCCGTGAATCCTGTTGTTGTTTTATGTTGACAATTTTTTACTTTAACATGTGCATACACTAATTCACGTGCATCCATATTTTGTTTCTTTGTCGATCGCGGAAGTATCTTACATGGTAAATGACATTCGTACCAAGGAGCACGAAAATAAACGCACAAACACAGACAGTTATATACTCATAAATATTTATACGGTGGATATATTAGACAGGTGCCTTGCATGTAATGTTTCTATCGTTTATTAATACGCATGACTGAAATCAGCGCAAACTGCTTTTAGATATAAAGGAAATAAAATATATGAAAAGGACCATTTATTATATATATATATATACATATATATATATATATATATGTATATATATATGTATATAACGTAAAGCCAACAGATCACATGCTTTGATGTATATACTGTGGTGGTATGGCGTTGCCATGGAAATCACGAAAGGCGATCCATCATGAACACATGATTCAACCACAAATTACTTCATACCTTTTCAAGTCGGTCATTTCATGCTTGTACTTATTCAATCAATTAAAATGTTGGTCTCTATGGATACAAGTCAATATGCAAGCTACACATATATACCCAATTGCTGGATGTTCTCTAAAGAGGCTAAAACTATATTTTGACATGTCTAAGTTTATATTGTGTGTATTTTAACTGTACCGTAGATGATCATGCAAAAATGTTACTGAATATGCTATAGGTACTCAGCTATAAAAATTTATACGTTTGGGACGTGCAAACCTTCCAGTTTCCCGAGTACCTATATGAGTATATTGTCCGATGCGATGTACCCCGTGGGTGAAGGAAAGGAAACTGTGATTCATTGTGCGGCGTTGTTCTCTCTATATGTTGTGCTGTATTGTTTTCCACATATGATAGTGAATTTTACCCACAAGTTGTGCTCCGTTGCTGTTCACATATGCAGCAGTGTTCTCCACATATTTTGCCATATTGTTCTCCATGCATCGTGCTTCATTTTTCTCCACACGTTGTGGCGTATTGTTCTCCACATATTATGCTGCATTTTCTCCACTTGTTGGGCTCCGTTGCTATCCAAATGTTGTGCAGCAGTATTCTCCACATATTATGTTGTATTGTCTCCACGGATTGTGCTGTGTTGCTTTCCCCATATTGTGCTGTATTGTTCTCCACATATTGTGCAGCATTGTTCTCCACACATTGCGCTCCGTCGCTTTCCAATGTTGTACAGCAGTGTTCTCCACATATTGAGCTGTATTGTTCTCCACATATTGTGCAGCATGGTTTTCCGCAGATTGTGCTGCCTTGGATTAAAAGAAGACTGGATTTCCTGTTCATGTTCAGGACGAGAAAGCCTCATGTGCTCTACGTGTTACTTCAACTCATGTTGATTCCGCCGCTGTTCATTTTGTAGACTTAAAGGTCAGTTTGATTGAATGGAACCACAAATTAGAAAGTTGATGTTTAGGGTGGTTAGACAAAGTTGGACTTGGTAATGTTCCTATGTGATAATACATGTTTTGATCTGATGTGATTAAAACTACTCTGATTATATACTGTAAATTGCTCCTTTTGGGCGAGTTATAAGGTCACTGGTTTCGCATTTTGACATTTCATATTTCTTTAAATTTCGCCATTTATAGAAGTAACGTAGGACCAAATTATCAACTTTGCTGCTTAAAATTTATTATAGGCAAAACTAACATAATATGAACTGGCTTCAAGCAATGGATTTGCATAAACACTACTCTGTTGCATTTTAGCAAATAAAGAAAGACTACATCATGCTCAATAACCAGTGAAATTGAAGATCACTTGTCACCGTCATTGGAAAAGATGATGCCTTAAAAGAAGACCCACTTTCATGTCCCTAAATCCTATCATCTTTACCTTACGCATAAAAGGATGATGCTGTAATCTATCCAGCGTTAACTACCTTCATGTAAGCACTTGTAAACCAAACTTTCATCGGCTTAAGCTTAGTAGGCATAAGAGCACTTGACATGGACACGTGCGCGTCTCGAGGATTTTATGAAGCACCTCACGCGCTATTAACTCTTTAGGTGCCCAGTTGTGATTAAGTCAAACAATTTTCCCCGACGCGCCTTGTGCACATATCACTCAAAGCACGTCGAGGAAACTTGTTAACCTGGCCCATTCCTAAGGTCTCTGCTCCCTTCTGGTTACTGTAGGCATACTGGTACCAAGCAAAAGGTCGGTTTACAAAGAATATGAAGCGAGTGTGTTTTATGTCAATTCCTATCACATTGACTCTTGTCGAAATTGAGAATCAAAGAGTCAAACATTCTGGGAAACTCTGCTCCTTTCCGATTAGCCATAGTATTATGCGCAAGATCGGGGATAATAGAGTTGTTTTCAGTAAATTGGAACACAATCATCTATTTCTTGATAGCGTTAAATTGATTGCCTGTGTGACGGTTGTGCAGTTTATTCAGACCAGCGTCCACACGAGTGCGTGACAGTTTCATGCTAGAGGGAAGCCCAATCCGTTGTTAATAAAATATAGGTGACTGATATATATATATATATATATATAGGTTTGGACTACAAAATTTTTATTTTCAGAAGCTCATTAGCTCCCAGGCCCTTTGAAAGTATACACGAAAGCTTACGGATATCTTCCCTGCTAAGCAGACCTGAAGGCGTCTGTAGTACAACTTCATCATATGCCTAAGAGGTAGTTAAACAGGTTAATTGAAAGTATGCGCTGTATGAAAGGAATTGTAATCCATTTCTAGTATCATTCAATTATGTTCCGAATGATAGGCAATGTGCTCAAAGAAGAATCCGCGCTCTAACAAGATCTAACAAGATCAGACTACTCAGCTACAGAGTTCAAATTTGTGTGCTATTTGATATTCAAAATATTATGATCTGGTCGGGAAGATGTGAGGCAGTACTGGCCATTGAACGGCGCAATCATGGCCACAACAATCACTGAAGTCATAAATCCTTCCTTGTGTAAAAAAACGTTGCGTAGATTCTGAAAATACAATGAGGGACAAATGCATTCGAGACTATCATAAGCCATTATAATATAACAATTTTATGCACCGCAAGTACATTGTCAAAATCAAAGTTTTGCGCAATTTGCATCGTTTTGATGTCTGTCCGCTGTATACACATATATGTATATATATACGTGTGTATGTGTGTGTGTGAGAGAGAAAGAGAGAGAGAGAGAGAGAGAGAGAGAGAGAGAGAGAGAGAGAGAGAGAGAGCCAGTTTTGCTCTACCTTGGTAAGCGAACGCACAAGCTATATGGAATCACATAACTTAATGCATATTGCATTGGTTTCTTCCATGGTTGAGTGAAGATGCTGTGAAGCGACGCTTCCTCTCCACTGTCGTGAGTGGGCTACATATAGGATACCTGAAGAACCACAACAGTCCATTGCGTGTCCACATAAAATCTGTTAGTTCCATTGCATTGATTGCTTTTCACTTGCACCATGAATATTTCAAGATTAATTGCATCCCTAATCGAATCTTGCGGGCCATCCCAGACAATAAGATAGCGCGTCGCCAGCTCGTAGATCAATCCGCCGTATATTTCCATCCTCCAAACACTCATTAATTTTTCAAAAAAGACAACTTCAAAAAGAGCGAAGGGAAAGTTTGGTCATTACGGATTCATCGAATTAGTGTAGGTTACCTGTGGTCTTGCTCTGAGAAAACATTTTGTTCATATTCTCTTGCCAGCCAAGCTTTTAGAGCAGAAGCGAAAGGCGTTTCTATTCTCGATAGGACTTTGTGTCTGTTGAGGACGACATACCTGGTTAAGCCACTCGTTCTTTTTTATTTATCGTGTGTCTGCCCATAATGGTCTACCACAGTGGGCCTCTATAAAGCACTCGATTTGATAGGTGAATTATTGGGCCCTATCAATGGGAAATTAATCACTATATCCTGACTCACAAAGTGTGCAATACGGCTTTTCATCCGCCAAATTGATTGCCACATGAATTACATGAATTTGCCGATAAATTTTACACGACTAGATTGTGCAGGCACAATGGAAACTGGTAGCTCCTTACCGCACACACTCAACTCTCCCCAGACTTGAACGCAGAGATCAGGCAAGCGTCAAAGTTGCGTGTACATCCCACTAGAGAGGGGCGCGCAGGCGGGATGGTGTGGGGTGGGAGTAGGGTGGGGCAGATTAGCGTGAAACATGCATGGGCACCCCCTGGTTCCCACCTCAATGTTCAATTGCAAACGCCAAACTCTCAGTATTGCCTGAACTTAGCACAC
Source organism: Hermodice carunculata (assembly GCA_964020975.1). Lineage (NCBI taxonomy): Eukaryota > Metazoa > Annelida > Polychaeta > Eunicida > Amphinomidae > Hermodice > Hermodice carunculata. Next base: position 44,081,800 of record OZ026625.1, read on the forward strand.
TGAGGGAGATTTGTTCTGTGTACATGTCATAGGTCACTGGATACCAGTTTTTCTCATTTCACACGGAAACGTACAGCAGTCTAACTCAACACTGTGGAACGAAATGTATGTAATTTTGTGCAGGCTGTAGAGTTTCTTTTTCTTTTTGAAACTAGTCCAGGAAGGTGACGAACATTTTTTGGATTCTGGGTACCAGAGTCGTTCAACTATTTGCATGGGGAGAGAACACTTATCTTGTTGAATGACAACTGACCTAAACGGTCAGCGACTTGCTGTGCCCAGCACTCAGACAATTTCGGTGCTTCATGGAAAAGGCCGCGATTTTTTAATAACTGAGCATTATTGCATGGGCAATAAACAAATGTTTTAGGAAGTCTGTGAAATAACCTTTTTGTGTTTATTCAAATCTGTGCAGACAGTGTTCTTAAAACTGTTTCCTAGAATGAAGACCCCATTGTCCTTATGTTATGTCCCGAAAGGTGGTAATATACAAATGTGAAAGCCAAATCACATCAGGAAGAGCAAAATGTATCACAAGGCAACATAACAACATCTCTGGCTTGCAATGTTTGATAACTTTTGCGGTACTTCAGAATCACTTGAACCAACACAATACCCCCATATATGTAGCTAAATACAGTGCCAGGCACATCCCTCCGCCCAAGCCCCCCCCCCCCCCCCCCCCATCGTACCAAATACAGAGCTATACCGAAAAGGCAAATCTGGGCTTAAGAGGGATTTTTGCAAATGCAAACATATTATGGTATATAATGGCTAATCAAGACATATTATACACCAGGAAATGAGTTGATGGCCTCTCGTTGGGACAGCATCAATTTACCCGGCTCCACTTTAAACAGGCCAACATGATAATCAACAAGTGAGGAAGTACTACCTAATTTCCAAGCGTGTCGGCTTGGTATGATTATGAGTGAAGCTAATAAAACACTACTACGAGGTAATCCATTTTATCACTATCTCCCACGCTGATCGACATATGTCCTGTGTTTCTTCTTTCGTGATCAATTCATCAGGAATCAGTGGCGCTTCTGTTGCGTGATTTCACGCTTTGGTGCAACTGAAGATTGTTGCACACACACACGGACAGAGAATTTGTGGCACCGTAAATTATTTCAACCATGACTCGATAAGGCGCCCCATTTATCTGTGCAGCCGCGCGATGCAAAAACAATAGTGATATATTAAATCTGGTACACTTAAAAACCCAGCTAGGATTGAAATATGGAGCTAAGACGATATCGCTTTCTGAAATCATAACCGTTGTTTGTGAAGAGCAAAGAGCAAAATTATAAAATATCAAATAAAGCATGAAAGTGATATTTATTGTAAAAGATATATATTAACTTTACTGTTAATAAAAATTATATACCAATGTGTGCACAGTATATATGCAAGGATATAACATTGGTTTATGAGAAAACTTTCTAAAAGCTGATACTCAAAGCATAAAATTTTCAACAAATATGGTAATAAATTGGAGTAAAGCATTGCAATTTAACAATAAACCACATCTGTTGTCTCCTCTGGTATTATATTGGTTCCAGATTAGAAAGTTGTTGCTTTTCATATTTCATTGTCTATCAAATGACCTACACTAGGAGATCACGAACATCAGCATAAAGCCGAAGGTGGTCTTACGCTATATACTGCAATAACGCAAGAAATGGCCACGCTATTCTGCACATATGGTGCCCAACGGTGAGGCGTAGGACCATTGACAACAAAGGCTTTCAAGGAAATTACTGTTTGAATTATTAATACAACTTTAATGACATGGCAATCATATTTGTGATTTTAAATCAATGGAGCTTATTCCGGGATTGTTTCCATGAGAAAGCGACACAGAAGTGTCGGCAATTGATCAGGGCTTGTGCCGCAGATTGTATCGCTCCTTCGCTGACGGCAAGTGTCTCTCTGGGCTTTCCGATATCAGTGCCCAATTGATGTACCTCTTCCGGTAATGCAACCGGGGGATCAATCTACCTGTTTTGGATTTAACTCAGTGTGCCCTCTCCCTCTATATAGTAATCCATGAGCACGATAAAGCCTTTCTCACAGTTCGGTTTGATTTACCTGTCCGGCTACTGACAGCTTCTTTTGTAGGCATCTTTAAACGGTTAAATTGTAGACTTGCCCCCACATATGGAGCCACTGTGTACATTTGCTTTCTCTCCCGCATCGCTCAAGGAGACGTTTTACAGCAGGAAGTTTTCATTCGAAAATGTCAGAAACAACATTATTACGTTTGCTGTTTAAAAATCTAAACCTTTTAAGAGTTAAAATGCTTGATATAAAACTGATGTAGTCAAATTTGCAAGGATTTTTGTGCTATAAGCATGCATTTGACCACGCGCACAAGTGCTCGCATGTGCCATCACCTCACTTCCTAGTCAGGGTGAAATCAATCTATGATTGGCGGGCCCCGTGAAAGGAATTTATTGCTTTATTATGTCTTTGAACAGGCATATTCATGCAGAAATAGACGCTAAACATTTATTCTTAAAGTTTAATGAAATACTATTTGTGTCAACTTGGTGAAAAAACAAGTGTCAAGATACTTGACAGGTATTTTACTAAAATTGACACAGATGAGCCCGCTTAATTTTATGGCTTGTTTTCCAGGAACGCACTCTACAGGAACGTTTAATTAAACAGAAAATCCCCACAGCGAGGACGAACATGTGATGCACGGCTTGGAGATAAGCCTTTTCAAACAAAATTTGCAAAGTGCATCCCGATTAACCTTCCCAGAACCGTCAGTTTCGAGAGTTAACGAGCGCTGCCTGACAACACAAAAATCATATTTTATCACAGCCCACGTAAATGACAGATTACCTCAAAGAGATGGTCATATTGTCACAAATCTGTATGCAATGGCATTTTTAACTTATGGTAATGAATCATATGCCACGAAAGAATCAATTTGTGGCTGTATATTTATAAAAAAGGTACTTCTTCAACTCTTTCAATGCCATTTTTACCAAAGCCTATGTGACTTGAATTAATATAACGATACCAAATTCTTATTCCTTGAAAACTGATCGTTCATTCAAATAGCAGGATGCATACAGTTGCGGGGAGCAATGCGACTGCTCAACAGCTTTCCTCCCTCATCGCGCTGAGGAAAGCTGCAGGTGCAGCGAAACCTGGCACCGAAAGAGTTAATTTATGTAAATGATCAAACGTACATTACTCAATTTTCATAGGTGATTTATTTTGAAAGCGTCCATGTCTTTTTACAGAGGAGAGGACCACTTTGGGCACATATTGTCCAAAGTTCGCCAAAGGAAGCTGTTGAATCATTCAAACTCGGCAAAAGGTTATAAGATTTTCATGTTTATTTGTGAACACTTTATATCGGCTTTTGTTTTTTTGAACTCCTGTATTTTTTTGGCAAATGCAACCATATGGAGTTTTATAATAAAACTGACGAACCATACATGTTCATTTCATTTGATCAGCTTAGTAAGTAATATTCCTCCCTGAAAAAATTTGTTGTTCTTTGCTTCTATCTTAAAAAAATAAACAGGACAAACACTTACTCATATTAAAAGACGAGGAGTTAAAGAAGAAAGTATTGCAAATAGATGTGTTTAATGGATATTGTAAAACTCTGGACCTACCAAGGTAAAAAAGCGAAAGGTATATCTCAAAATAACTGACATAAATACATTTTCACATTTAAAACGTATTCCTTCTCTCAATATCACCAACTGCAATCTGTACACTTGAAGGATGCTATGGGCGATCCCTCTCAGAGACAAAGAATACGGTCCACATGCCCATTTTGGCACACAGTAAGTATGTACAAGACACACAGGACAATGCCATTGTTACCAATGTATAATATGTTGTTTACCAATGTATAATATCAGTTAAAACTCAGTGAAAATATAAAGATTTGATCTCTAGATACAAATTTAATCAGTATGGAGTTGAGTTCAGTATTTACCCTATGTGGAAAAACAGTGTGATACAAATAGGTGTGCCTATTCTAAACCAATGGGCATTACAGTAACCGAAACATATAGTCGTTAAAGCGCCTGGTATCAATAATGTACTTCTAAAGTGTACCACAAATCTGTGACCATGGAGGTAGAACACAGGAACATTGTCTGTGGCTTAGAGAATAGTTTAAATTTTCGATTTGAATATGTCTAGGGAAAGGGAATCGCTAATGTCGGAAGGGAAGTTATTCCACTGTTTGGTAGCAGCAGGGAGAAAAGAGTTACCCAGACGTAATGTTCTACTTCTAATGGGGTGCACGAACATTGAAAGTCAGAGAGCACGACCAACGGGAGGAGGGGTACTATATTAGAGAGATAGGAAGGAGTCAATTTGTGGTAAATTTTCTAAAAGGACAAGCTTGAAGTGTTTACGTTTGTCTGCAAGATTGGACTACTCAACTTTACGGAGTAAGTTAATATGTGACGTATGTTTCAAAGCACAAGCAAAAAATTTTAGCAGCGTTATACTGAATCGATTTTAAGCGATCAGACAGCATTTTACCTCAGAAGTCGAACATTACACAACCGTACTCAAGAATTGGACAGATCAGAGGACAATACAGCTTGACTAGGGATTTGCGTGATAGTTTATACTTAAACCTCCTTAGAAAGGGAATTCTTTAACCAGCTTTATTGGTACCCCGCATAGCACATGTAATATGGGCACACCAAGGTAAGTCACGACTCACGGTGATACTTCTGGACTGGTTTAGAAGCTATTTGAACGATCGAACTCAAAGAATAGTACTACAAGGGGTATCCTCACAGTGGGACACTATCGAAGCAGGGTTCGACAAGCATCAGTACTTGGTCCTCTATTATTTCTTGTGTACGTAAATGATATCACTGAGATTGTAACATCTAACACTAGACTGTATGCTGACGATATTACCCTAGTCACCTTCAATAGCAATAAAGCTAAAACAATGGTTGTTAGAGAAATAGGGAGAATTAATAGTCAACAGCCTGGTATCCTTTTCTCCAATAACCCTCTAGAATTATTTCGCAAAAACATCTTGGTGTTATTCTTAGTTCAGATCTTTCGTGGACTAACCACATGAATTGTGTCACATGCAAAGCCAGAAAATTAACCGAGATCTTGGAATTATTGCAATACAAACTCTGCAGACGTCCTTTAGAACCCATTTATTTCACGCATATTAGGCCCATACTAGAGTACGGTGATTTACTGTGGAGTAGATGTACACAGGCCGATGCAAAGTTGCTTGAACTGTTCAACAGGCTGCAGTCCAGGTTGTATCGGGTAGTATCTGTCGCACGGGAAACGTGGGAAACTTTAGCTGAACGTAGAGACAGACAAAGACTTAAACTACTATACAGAAGTATCAATGGACTTACGCCAGGTTATTTATATAGTTTAATTTCAACAAATGTCTCATCCAAAAACACCTCCAACGAAAGATCCAAGGGTAATATTAGTGACGTCCATGCCAGGACTGGTATGTACAGTAATTCATTCATACCGGCCGCTATTCGTCAGTGGAATACTTTACCATTATCAGTGAGAAAGTCTGAAGATTTGGAAGCTTTCCAGCGAAATTGAACAAGGGCAAGCCGGAAGCTAATGCTTCACATTATCTTGGAAACCAAAATGTAAATATCACGCATTCAAGAATTAGAATAGATTGCAGCTAGTTAAACCAACATATGTGCAGAAGTTACAAGTTCCCGTGCCTTTGGCGCGTCACTCGAGGACACTTACCATTATTTCTTTGTTTGTCCTCGTTACATCAATGAATGGAATACTTTGCAGCTAACTATTTCGTCTATTCCCAATGTGTCGTTTACGTTAAATACCGCACTAAATGGATGCTCTAAATGTTCCAAATCAGACAACCTAGCTGCTTTCGAGGCAGTACATAATTACATTGTCAGCACTGGTAGATCCTCATAAAGCCCGCACTGGTTTCACTGATTATTGTACCAGTGACCACGTGCGGGCCATCATTCACTTGGTAATCTGCACGCTCGGATACCTATTACTATCAGTGGCGTCTGGTGATGTCTTATATTCTATATGTAATGTTATGTTACCCTATGTACATATTATGTCTTTCATTTTCATGTGTATTTTATTTATATTTGTTGTTGCGAGAGGTATTAATATTGGCTCTGCCTGTTTTCCAAGCACTTTTTGAAATAAAAATATGTTTAAACCTGGGTGATGCCGAGATGTGTATGCTATCTGCCTCAGGAATCGGAGACCCACCTAAGAAAACAGGCGGGTGACGAGGTTCCACGCGTTCCACAGAAAAAAAATAACAGACGGCGATTTGATGGCATTGAACAACACTTGCCATTTGCTTGCCCCAGTAATATATTTTAGCCAGATTGGTATTCAGGTGGCGCGATGATCAAATGATGAAAATTTTGAGTATGCTGGTATCATCTGCGAACAATCGTCACTTCACATGTGGGATTGTCTACTAGGGCATTTACATAAACCAAGAATACGGGGTGGGGGGTGGGTGGAGGGGGGGGGCGAGGATAGAGCCCTGAGGCACCACAGCCTGAATATGAAGCCACGCAAAAGATTGACCATGGATAGCAACTCTTTGGAGGCGATTAGAAAGATAGCTTTCGACTCAGGTAACAAGTTGATCGGCTTTGCCAACCTGCTTAAATTCAAAGAGGAGTGTAGGATGCCATACCTTGTCAAACGCCTTAACGAAGTCCACAAATAACTTTCTGGCTTCCTTTGATAGCTCTAGACCGTTGTATATAATGTGCACTAGGTAGACAAAGTGATTGATTCTTGAGTTGCCTGCCTTGGAACCCTGAGTTTTTAGATAATAGGAGATTGTTTACTGTGCAATATTCATAGAGGGCATTTACGTACAAACTATGCGGAATGATTGCATTTTGTTCCCTAACAAATCCACCATTACTTAGCTACGCAACAAATTCAAGTGTGTCCGATATATATCAAACGCACAAGAGAGGCAAGAAACCATCATATTTTGTTAGTTTTTTCAAGTAATCAAAAGTCAGCTAAACTGAATTTATGCTGGACCACATTAACAATATAAAATGTATGTTGGCCCTGATTCTTGCATGCGTTAGCTATCATGAGAATATATCGAAGCACAAGAAAATTACAGCGTAGAGATGACTAGTATATAGAAATACCACTATGAACCATCTACTTGATCCAATGTCTTAACTTCACTTCGTGGTATGCGTTTCAATTCTGTGTGAGGTTTTGTGAAAAAATGAAAACCAAAAGGGAAAGTCTTATCACTTAGATATGAATTATAAATTAATTTATCACTGTGACCCAGATATTGGGGCCAGTTTACCTTTTTCACACCCAGATTCTGAAGGTCTTCCAAAAATAGCAATGACAAAATAAAATAAAATTCAATTAAAACAAATGATTAAAACACACAAAGGAAGAAATACATAAACAGTAACCCAGATGAAAATGTCACTAGTGATTGACATATTGAACATGATTTATAAAAGATCCATCCAAGATATATTCTCACTAAGTTTAAATGGATCTGGTGTGCAGTTTTGGAAAAAGTTAGACAAATGTGCAAAACTTTGCAATGGATCTGGGGCGCGGTGTTTGAAAAAGCTACACAAATGTGCATGCTTACTTGTATTCCTGCGATGACCATGCTAACATATACCCTTAATGATTAATATTATTTCAAAAGTCAGGAAATAACAGCAACGCCATCTAGGGACCAACATTGATAGAGACCCAGTCAAGTTACATTTCAACAAGTTGAAAGATAATCCAGCAAGCTTTTTAGAGGAAGTCGAAAGGTATTATCCAAATATATCTATATATCTATATATCTATATATATATATATATATATATATATATATTTTATATATATATATATATATATATATATATATATATATATATATATATATATATATATATATATATATATATATATATATACATGATGCAAAAGTAGTAAAATGCAGTGTCATTTCTTTGAGTACCCAGAAGTGTCTCTCTTAATAATTTAATAGGAAACGGCAATGCAACTTTAGAAAAATTATTTTAAAATTCCGCGAAAAAGAATCATTTAAGAATGAGCTGGAATGAAATGGAAAGTAAAAGAATGGAATGGAATAGAAAACAGAGTGCGACGAAGTGAATGAACCAGGTAGACATGTATCCAAGGCACATTTACACCAGGTTTTGAGCGTATCCAGCGGGCAATTTGGGAGAAGCCAAAATTGTAGATATGAACAAACGACGACAGATGAGTATGAGCAACAGACTAACATTTAAACGTCGCTGACTGAGAAGTCAGCCGAGGAAAAGCCACCGAAATTAACTGTGACCAACAGCAAAAGACGATATAAATTTTAAAAGCACAAGGCGTGCATTTACATAACATAGTTTTGTTTTCTATAATTATAATTCAGCTCCAAACGTAACGTTTCAAGCAACTTAAGTTTTATCCATCGTTAAAGTCAGCTGCACCTATAAATTGCAACGCAAAAGTACACCCAGAACGAAAAGCAATATGAATAGTATTACTGAAGTTCCGATAAGCAACTGAAGTCAGCTGAATCCATCAGAAATCAAGCCTTTACTCCACTTGGTCTTCCCTTTGGCTACATGATAAACGTTTTAGAAACCAAAAAAGTGACTAAATTTCTTATTTGTCTACAAAGGTCACCATGTTGACAGTCTACGGTGCAACAGCGCACATATAGTTGTCCGTCGATGTCGGCTGCAGATCCGACACATCGATATGATGCATTGCATCAACATGTCGTATCTATTAGATGATTATACAAATAAAAGGCGTACGTCCCGCCAGACTACATTTGAAACATTTCATGCAAAGCTATTTCTTCATCCAATTATATAGAAAAGTCATCAACAGTCAGAATAGCTGCACAATTCATAGAACTTAATGGTGAAAAGATGATCACACGACAATTTTATTCAAAATAAGAGAGAAGAGAAACCAAGTCACTTTGGTCAGACTATTTGTAGCCGTAATTGATCGCAGAGACACGGGGTATCACACGTGATGCCGTACGTAAAGACTTCTTTTTGATAATTAGACACGCCTTCTGTAAATCCTCCCCCAACATGAATGATTACCCTTGTTAAATAATTTTATTATCAAATGTATAAAACACCGTCTGTTATTCCACTTATCATCAGAGAATAAATTGCCTGTGTTCATGATATTAGTTGCGTCCAACGTATCCCTTTTCTAAACAGTTCTAAGCTAGATGTTGCCAAAGTGATTTTTTTCTCTAATGTTATGGATCGTGACACCTACGAGTAATTTTCCACCGAGGCAGTCCCTTTTCTAAAGCCAACAGCGGTTAGATCCGGCTTTAAACATTTGTGTTATGCGTTGCAGAATGGCGAAAAAAGCCGATGTTACAGTAGCGGTACAATGTCCTGTCGTCTAGGATACAGTGTAAGCTATGTAGATTATTATCATGGAGTATAGTTATATTTCTCGATTATGAAATTTATTTTCCTAAATTGCAAAATATTTAACGTGAACCGTGAAAGGCCACTCATTTTACACGTGAATTGGTGTCACAAGAAATGTAAGCCAGGACCCCTCTAACCACGTTTCTTACACGCTTCTGCGCCAACAAAGACGGTGCAGTCAGCATCAAGCCTGGGACTAAAGCAAAATAAGGGACGCGTCAAATTGTGTTCATGATTCTGCATAAGGATACAATTATCAAGGTCCTGGGGTCACAGGTGAAACTCAAACAAAAAGGTCGACGGAAACAAAAATGGGACGTTGACTGACAGGGAGCCGGAAAATGGTACAAGTCAGCCCTACCTTGTAAAGAGATAAGAAAGAGGATGATATTGCAAAACAAGATAGGATCCAAGCCGTGCCCATAGTATCCTCGCAACACATAGGGCACGAGGTAAAGTGTTAAGTATTAAATTCAGATAATCCTGCTGACGTGATCACCAACACAGACCTACACATTATATGATGTACTAAAGTTACTCATTTTTTAATTAAATGCTTTGTTAAAAAACAAAATTGGAAAAATATATCCATTGCATTGTCTTCAGTTTTGACAAACATAAAATTTCCTGTAGGATAGTCTGCAGAAAATTTGAGAATGTTATGTTTTAGAATTTTTTGCGGTTTTTGCCCTTAATAGTGGCACACATGCTTGACAGAGGGTGTTATCTTGCCTTTAAGGTCATTCCAGGGTAAACCCTTGGTCATCAGACAGGTGCCATCTTCATATAAATCTATTTTTAACAAACATTTGAAATTTCAATAAACGTATGGCTATTAAAGCGCATGGTCGGAGTCGAGGCGGCAAAAAAGCTACATGGGGGGACTTGGTTGGTTGACAATTCACCTTTTTCAGGAAGAAAAATCGGGATGCCTTTGCATTTGTAAGTCAGGAGTTACCTTAAGGACAAGCAAGAAAATATTTTTTTGACTGTTCCACGGGTCAAACAGCTCGTTAAGATGCAGACATTCAAACGTTTTATTCTTTTAAAATGCATTGTATGAACCATTACACTGGTTGTACAAGGGAAATCAACAAAACAAAATTTGCAATTACTGCATTCCATAAATTACCACGAACAAGTCGTTTGAGACAATGAGGGAAAAAACACAAAGTGACTTTCTAGTTTTCTGTTGTGTTTAACAGAATTGGCATATGTTTTGTGTTTTACGTATTAGACACCTCCCTTAACTTTACATCATTTTTTTCTTTCTCAGGTAAACTTTCAGGTATGTAATGGTTGCAACTGCCTGTCCATGGAAGACAAAACATATCACGACGTACTGCTTAACAGGCGAATCATGACCAAATGTGAACGCTTATGCGCCACTTCCCTGTTGTTTCGCTGAGAGTTACATTTGCTTTTTTGTATTGGCTACAAAGATCAATTACATATTGCTTGTTTTTTGTACCTTGTTGCTTGTTTAGTCACAGGTACTTTAAGAGTTAAGGCTTTTCAAATGTGATAAATGTATCTGAATTTTTAACTTATAAAAATAACTTGACTTGGGCATATGCTTTATTAGATATAAAATGTAAATAAACCTACCTAATTAAAAAAATCGGCTTTCTACAAAAGAAAGATATTAGTAATACCATCGGATGATTGAACATGCATTTAAACAAAAACCATGCTATCTCCCTGTTGGGAAAAGTGTTGCTTTTGTAGACATTTTTCTGGCCACACCAAAGCCAATGTCTATCAACCTTTACCTGATAGCCACCTTAAATCTGTCCTGATTAGAACGCGACTGGGTCAACAGCTTTCTGTCGCACAGACTGTGTAAACTGGGCGCAGTGCACCTTTTATAGCTAACAAGGAAAGCTATTCTGCAGGAACATGATACTTTGATCGGCCCTGTTTGTAATTCTCAAAATAAAATTAACTAGTAAGAAGAAATGTAAGTAAATACATTCAAACAGAGGAAATACAAACAAACAAAAAAAACAAACAAACAAACAAAAAAACAAACAAACAAACAAACAAACAAATCCACTGGTTTTGAGAGATTGTGTGGGAAAGCGTCAAGCGGCATGTTATTTGTACAAGTATCTGTGGCTTGATGCTCTGACACAGGTTATTTTTTAGCAGATGGATTCTCACTTAAACGTACGATTCATCTTTGTACAGGAACATACATGCTACTAAACGCTATGCTGAGAAGTTCTCCTTATTACCCTGGGAGAGCATTGGAACTTTCTGACACAGCAGGAAGAAAATGAACGAAACTGTTCGGCTCAGTGGAAGGCTGTCCTGCTTGCAATCCGTGTTTGGACATCTTAGTATAACAAAACCACAAACAGTTGTTCAGCTCAGCAGGCAACAAATACAAATAAGCGCATTTCTCACAAATGTCAATGGGGTCTACACTTGATGTGTGTATGTGTATGTTTGTGGGTATGTTTTTATGTATGTATTTATGTATGTATGCATGCATGCATGTATATATGTATGTATGTATGTATGTGTGTGTATGTATGTATGTATGTATGTATGTATGTATGTATGTATGTATGTATGTGTGTATGTCTGTGTGTATGTATGTATGTATGTATGTATGCATGTATATATGTATAAACTGTTCCTCAAATTTGTTTTTCAGTAGCTTGTATTTTTTCGTATTACTGCTCAATAAGAGTCGAACTTACCCGCAGAGTCAAGTGTCATCTGTTTGTGGTTCCTTATTAGACTCAGACTGAGACATTTTTTATATTGATCAAAGCGTCACATAGATACATGTACAACGGCAACAGTATCGAAATTAGCCAAAGGAGAATAATGCTGAAACAGAATGTAAGTTGTTTCACGACAGCAATGAACTCAATATAATTATATGGAGTCCGGCAGGAGTTACTCAAAATTGCCCTTATCTTGGCAATGAATTTATTACCTCAATCTTATTCACAGCTGCGATTGACAATCCTAAGGATCAAGTGAATAAACCAGTTTTTAAATTACAACCGTTCCCCGTAAACAATAACGCCAGTGTCTCAATGAAACGCTATAACTCTTAAATTATGCCTATCATTTCTTATGGAGGGGACGTATGGGCAAACAGTGTCTAACAAAAGGGCTTAACTCTAAGAAATTCATGATTCTCTGTGACAAACAAGCTCCTGGCAGCGGACACGTCAAATTTTATAAGTGTATATCGGTAGTGCAGTGAAAAGCTGCAAACGTAGCTGTAAAACGTTAACTGGGAAGTTACCCAATTCTCATTACGGACTCCACTGGAAATAAGTCCCTGTGACTTTTGTGGGCAATTCAAGCACCTTAACTGCTTTTATATTGTATTTCACCTTTTGTATTTACTTTTCATAGCTGCTAAATAAAGCTATCTATCTATATTAAACGCATACTTTAAACTATTACAAACTGGTCATATTTTAAAAAATACAACCATAATTAATTCACATACAAATGTTTTCTTGAAGATTACTTACAATTTTTGCCATTTTTCGCCTTGTGTCTATATGTTGCTACATATTTGTCTGAAGGATTATGGAAAATTATTATTACTACTATTTTTATTATTATTTCTGTGTGCTTATGTAGACATTTTGTCTTTCCAAGAAATAAGCATTTCCTTCTTTTTTTTCTTTACATTCAATTTTTGCCCGGAGGTTTTCTCGGACCCCGCATCACCGAGAAGTACTTAATATGTGCCCAGTTCTTGATATAGCAATGAAATGAACCACTCTGTCTGGAATACTTACAATGTTGAAAATTATGCAAATCAGCGCATTTGAAATTTCAAATGTTTAACATCTTCAAAACTATTTAAGGTAGAAGTACCTTTAATTGATAGGTTTGTGCTATAAGTGCATCCAAAGAACCACAAGCAAAAGGTGTAGAATAATAATTTATGCAAATTAGAAGTACTTGAAAAGTCTAAATGTTGAATATCTTCAAATCTATTAAGGGTAGAGGTGCCATTTTAACCTTAACTCATAGGTTTGTGTTCTAGGCGTATCGGATGGACCACAAACAAAAGTTCAAGAGTTTTAATCTATGCTAAAAGGGACATTTGAACAAGTTATGCGTGATAGACGTGTCTGTTATTCTTTACGTTCTTAGGATGGTACCACAGTAGCATCCAGTTAAGCTTTGAAAGCATATAGACAGATTTTTTTTGAAGCAAATCTTCTTTTCTAGCTATTGTTACATCCCTCTGCAAAAGCAATCATCTTCTCACCCGTGATGGGCATATCATTAACGTTAAACTACTCGCGGAACGGTAATACAGGATTATACCGTTTGCGGCCTTCGCCTGGGGGCCCAGTGTATGGTACTCGCATTCGTGATCCTCACGAAGTTAACTATTACATTTACTCAGTTCTATGGCTTTTTGCTATGTCGATAATGTGCACAAAACTGAACGCACAATGATGGCTATATGTAGGGCAATGGTTTTCCTGAAATGGAACAACATACGTCCAGACACACACGTTCATACTGAAATTAAAAGTGTAGTAGAAAAAGAACAAAACTGTACATAATTCCATTTTTCAAGGTTTCCTTTATATGGACCAACAACAACCAGACACATTGTCAGAGGAACATGCGACAGAAACTGACAGCCACACTGAAACACCTACTCAGGATACTTCAGTATCAGAGGAGTTTCATTTAAACGACAATATTCACAAATCCCAATTGAACCGAGACTAATATGCACGCTACTCCCAGATTCAGCAGATTTTCTGAATTCATGTATATGCGACAGAAGTTTATCTTAATTTAATGCTGACAAATAGCGCCGTGTTAAATCGCTTTCACTGCGTGGTTTTTATATTTGATTCATCTGATATAGGTATTTCTGCCTGTTGTGTGGAATGAACAGTAAATTTCCATATGACAAGCAGGTACAACTGTTGCGAACAACCACACTATAACATAGCTGTCAATAATTTGCACTATACATCAAAATAAGGTATACAATGCGAAGAGGTACACATGAATTATTAATTTTTGTAAATACTCTTGATTACGCTCAACTGTATTTTTCTCGTTTAAATATGCTTAATCTCTCTGAAGATGGAAGAATCTACACAGAATGTAACATATCTTGGTAGTAAAAAAGCTTAGGTCACATAAATTCCCGTTTCAATTTATATATGTCAGACAAATTTTAGTAAGGTGGAAGAGAAAAGGCTTTAGGTAGTCGCAGTTAAAGGATATGTCTGAATTCGGGTCAGCCACAGGGACTGAAAAATATTATTTTATTGGAGAATGGTCCTACCACAGATCATGAAATGTGAAACTAAATATAAACAGGCCCGTTAAATATAATGATATGGCAGTGGTGTATTTAAAGAGAAGTTTTTATAGGGTAAGTTGCTACCCTTTTCAATCAGCCAACTCCCTACCTAATTGTACCTGCCCTATTATATATATATATATACACACACACACACACACACACACACACACACATATATATATATATATATATATATATATATATATATATATATATATATATATATACATGGGGCAAAGGTAATCAATAAAAGAAGTGGTATTTCCCCGCCCAAATTGTTACCTTCGCAACCAAAGGAAAACTTCTCGTTCACATTCCATTTTCGTAAAAATATTAGGATTATACAAAATTTCCTAACAGCAATAAAAGCAAAACAAAGCCACATTCTAACCCGCCAGAGTTCATCCACAGTTTCAAGTTTGACCATTATGCGTTTCTATGTTCAGTATCAGAAACTTGCATCTGGTTTCATTTGATCTGACCAGAAGACCAACATTACCAAACATGTTGAGCTGAGATGATAGCTTGAGTCATTATACACATACCTACAATCTGTCTGTTACCAAAATTCAGCTGGTTAGTTATACCGAGATGTCGTAGAACTCCATTTAAGGCCATCTCCTTAAAAAGGCCATTTCTATATTACGATCACCTATTTATCTATCGCTCCTACATTAAGCTTGCGATTCTTAGTCCCACCGAGAGTCATATTCGGGCATTTTATTGCATTTGATGTGAGGGTGGCCTAGTGGTTGTTATGAGGATGTGCAGTGAGGCAGTCCTTTTGGTTCAGCTCCTTCACAACTTGAATCACATGTAAGGAAAGAAACACTTCAACATCCTTCCCATTGCCATGCAGCCAAACGACCTATTTTACTCTCTAAATGGTTAAGCTTGTGTTAATAAATTGTCTGTAACCAACAGAAGCCCAGATAAATGCAAATCTAGCTACCTTCTGCGAGTCCTGATAATATCATGTGATAAAATTCCGGTTAAAGATGCAGTTTAATGAGAGGTAAGACATAATATACATAATTACGTGGTCTGTTTTTACCTGAACCATATTGCCCTTCAGACACAAAGGTGGTGACACAATATTTTCATTGGAAAATTATCATTAATCACAGTTGAAACACGAGGAGGCATTAGATCGATAGCTACAATTATTTTTGGGGTGTTCTAAAGGAAAAAAGGCATTCATTTCAATCAGTATCTTGTAGCCCAAAGGAGTGCACTGCGTCTTCATTCACCTTCTTCATTTTACTACTGCTTCAACTTTATAGTAGAGCACACACGGGTGGGGATTTAAATGAATGACTTAATAAACAGAATATGACATCTCACCACCGCAAGCAGTCTCCATTCACGTCCATAATTAGGACAAAAACATGCGAGCGTCCGATTTATACTCAATTCAATCTTATATAGTGGCTATCATGAAGAAGAATCGCCTCCTGAAGGTTGTTTGGTCTGCTTTCAGGGCCCAATCAAGAGACAACTGGTTTATGACATCACTCCTTGGAGACAGTGCGTGTCATTTGACCGAGGAACACTGCTGTACTAACCTACCAATCATAACCCATTCAATCTCCAAACGCGAATATTCTTAATCAAATCTAACCGTTCTCCACTTTACTCTGTCGTTGCCAAGTTACACAAGAGTAGACGTGCTCTGAATTACCATAATGATACCAGACTTCTATTTTTCTAAAACCGACCTTTCATTGAATTACCAGTATGGCCATCACTTGCATGACGCCATAATAATGGTCAGGTCTAGAGCTTTCCTCGGTATGCTTTTGGGCCAAAGATAAGCTGTTAACTTGGCACTGAAAGGGTTAACTGATTTCTATATCTAATGAGAATACATTGTCTGAATAAGACAGCTACATCCCTCAAAAGCCTGAGCTGGAAGCGCGTTTACAAAAATTACTGGTAGGGGTGTGGTGTTCCTGACGATGTTGCATATATTTTTGTGTATCATTTTGAAATAACGATTTCTTATCTAGCTTTTGTGAGGTCCATACTGATATGACTTACCATATAAACTTGTAGCTTTCAACAGCTAGATAAGATTTGTGCACAAAAATATGCAGTTAGAAAGGAAAGGAGAAATGAGATAATGATGGCCACTGCATGCCTGACCACGAGCTCATTTTGAAATGAGCCAGGTTATATCATTCAGGAAAATATTTGTCTCTTTGGAGTCATCTGTTGTTTTCATCGACATATTTCCGTGAAAGACAAGCCTTACTGAAAATTTAAGGAAAGACCTTTTCTTTCCAATTTCGCTGCTGGACTCAGTGCTTTGTCCAATGAACACAAGCAAAGGGAAGCAGCATCAGGTCTTTAACTTACCCTTGCATTATCCCCTCTGCCAATTAGTATTTCTATGGTGTAATACTACCCTCTCAATCACTCATGCTACTATACCCTTGCTTATCAGGTTCCAGGCCAGGTTTTAACCTGAGACTTTTTATGGCTGACCTGTGGTTATATGCACAAACCTACAAAGGAGCCTCAAGCACAACTTCTGGTGTTGCACATGCTCACCAGTTTCTCTCCTGGTTTCCATCCGCATTGTTGTGGTGATTACGGGAGTCCCCCTAAGTTGCCCATGTTTTAGCAATTACCAGCATTGGAGCAACTGGTCGCTTTAGGATTCAGATAAGTGTGGGATGGTGAGGCGTTGGGCCATTGTTTGAATGAGCAGCCTTGATTCTTACCCGTCTACTTTACCTACTTTCGACTTCAAACACGTGGCACTTTCCTTTGTAAACCAAGATGGTGGACAAGAATGTGGACCACAGGAGCATGGGAGATACCAAGAGTGATCTCATTCAACAGCTATGGGGGAGGGGTGTAGGCTCTCACTCCAGTGAATGTTATATCCAATCCAGTTGTCCCTGTTACTTTGGCCACAAGCATCCCCTCTTCTCAGAAGCAAGAGGTGACTGGCTTCTTGATGGGTAAGGGGGACACCCATATACACTGTAAAAAGTGCAGATGGGAAATGGGAAGAGCAACTGCAATGTTTGAGGTCACAGCTTTGTCCACACTGCAAAAGTTTGTCAATTGAGGGGTGGAATCTCTTTGAGATGGCAGATTGCAGATAGGCGAAACAGTCACAAAACCTGAAAGGCCTGTCAGTTCTGGAGTCACCAGCTAGTCTGTGGGTTACCACGCCCACATCTCACCACAGAGCTAAGACTGTGATAGCGCACCTGATTCTGTGAGGGCAACCCTAAAGAAGAGGAGGTGTTCCCGCAAGAGAAAGAGCAGGGGGTCAGTGGCAGGGATGAGGAGCCTTCTGCAAAGAGGGCACCCACCTTGGGTCCTGGGATATGTGCTACCTCTCAATGAGTCACCTCCCTTATTGTGCACTCTTGGAGGTTCGAACTGGTGACCCAAGAGCCAAAGAGCCAAAGAAGTCATTCGTCCATGAGATGGTTGAGAAGCTGTTGGTGAAGGGAGCCATAGAGAGAGTGAGAGATCACTCTTCTCCAAGGTTCTACATCCAGCAATTTTTTGTCACAAAGAGGAACAGTGGCTGGAGACCGGTCATAGACATGTATCCTCCGAATACATTCATGGATATTCCACACTTCCACATGGAGGAATCAATAACAAAGGCTCACCCAGGGACTGGACCTTTTGCCTGGACTTGAAGAATGCCTATCTCCATGTGCCTATGTCCCAAGGCAATCTGAGATATTCACGGTTTGCTTACTCAGACCAGGTATTTCAGATCAGAGCTCTTCCATTCAGCTTGGCCGTGGCACGGCAGGTGTTCATCCAGACAGTGCAAGCCATGGCAGTGTGTCTTCATAAAAAGCGAATAAGAATGCATGTCTATCTGGATGATCATCTAGTTTGAGCTTTAGTTCATCAAGAGCTAATCAAGAACAAAGAACTTCTGTCGAAGCTGTTCGGGGACTTAGGACTAGAATTGAACGTCCCCAAAATGAAACATCAAACCCAAACGAGTGTTTGTCTTCCTAGCCATTCATTTCAATCTAGTCCAATTCGAGTGTCATCCTTCCAAGGATAGATGGGATAGACTACAGAGCCTCATCAAGGGGTTCTTGAGGTTAACACAGCAAACAGCTTGGCAATGGCTATTGCTGTTGGGCATGATGTTCTCGATTGATTCACAAGTTCCATTGGAACACCCACATAGAAAGCTACTGAACATGGCCCTGAATGCCAAATGGAACAATACCAGTTTATGTCAAATGGTCGAAGTAGGCCCACACATCAAGTACCTCACCTGTTGGAGGATGGTGAGAAGGAACGTCACATGTGGACAGACGATGAGGCCATTCAACTCCAGACTAGTAGTTTACACGGACACATCAAAGCAGGGACACAGCAACACATGGTCTCTGGCATCTGGCATCTGCACTTGAAACACTTTCACATCAATGGGCTACAACTGAAGGCAGTGCACTTGGCCCTGCAGAAGTTTGAACAGTAGGTGAAAGACAAAGATGTGAGATTGAAGTCGGACAAAAGGATAGTGGTGACCTACTTGAACAAACAATGGGGCACACTGTGCAAACTGTGGTCCGAGCTGACCAAGAAAATACTTCTCTGGTGCAGCAGCAATGGAGTGAGGATTATGGCCCACCACATCGGTGGCCATCTAAACCTAATGGCCGATGACCAATGGTCCCGAAAGAGAAAGCTGATAAGGACGGAATGGTCCCTACACCCAAATTGTTACTTTAATGGAATATTTGGAAATATTGACGGGTCTCCTGTGCCAATTTGCAGGTTCGATAGCATTGTTGAATGTGTCGCCTGCACCAATTAATATATCATATTATATGTCAAGTGCCGCGTTTGATAGCAGCATTGGAAGTGTCCTGTACCTGTTGCCATATTTGATAGCATCATAAATTCCTTGAGTCTTGTTCAAACTTGTTGGACTATATCGATGAATGTTTTACTATCTCATAGAAATTTTGTTTTCTCAGATTACAAAAAGTTGAGATTATTTCGCAATATTTTGAGACAAAAGGTTAAGGTATTGTAACGAGCTTTCCAGTTTGGATGGAATTTTACGCATTTGAAAAGCTTATGCAGTAAAGATGTATCACATATGGCAAGCCTTACAGATGCATGCATGCATACATACATACATACATACATACATACATACATACATACATACATACATACATACACACATACATACATACATACACACACATACATACATACATACATGCATGCATACATACATACATACATATATGCATACACACATACACACATACATATCAAACTGTACAGAAGGGCAGGATTGGTACCATACATCAAAGTATACCAAAATGCTGCTGAGTGTCCTGTGATCACATCACTGGATTTACCTGCATTGAACTTGCTGCTCATTCGATAAAGATATTTAAGCTTCCCCCGATTGGGGCGAGGGGAGGGGACTTTACTGTTTATACCGTAAATTTGTACAATAGGAGACATTCATAATTAACTGCGATCCTGCTAACTTCCTGTGTTGCCGGGGCAACAGACTGATGCTTCGACCATGATCAGGGCAGATTTGTACTATATATAGTACATAAACATCCATAAACAACACCTCTCAGCCAAAAGAGAGCCAATTTCTAATCAATTAAGGCATCCTTTATGTTTCAAATATATATTAATACATTTTCTTAAGATTTTTCTGTGTTCATGTTGTTTATTTTATTGAGAAAGTACTTTTGACTATGCTAAATACATGGATCTGCCCAGATGCACGTGGCTCCCTCTTTTGCGAGCTAGAGTAGGACCGCTTTTAAATATGAATACATCCTATTAGCAGCCCCACGGATGATCTATACCATTGAACTCCCCGACCCCCAAGTAGTCCAAAACTATATTCATTTTTTTCTTTTCGCAATTTTGATTTTACCATATCTCGGTCACTATTTGCATCTTCGGACACAAATTTCACCCCAAACACTTTCTACAAATCGTGTCCTTATGACATACCTTTCGGGTCACCGCGACCTGTATCTTCTGGTAATTGGTTCACACTGCCAATTTTGGATTTTTTTCCCGTCACTCGTAAACTTATAATCCGATCTGGTCAAACTTTATATGGAAAGCTCACCACATTTTGTCTATGAAAACATTTGAGTGCCAAGTCGAAGGTTAAGGTCATATGGCCATTTTTGTGACAATTTTGGCGATTTTGGAAATTATGAATTTTGTACGCGGGGACTCTCGAGAGCCGTAAAGCATGCTGAGGTGTTCTTGCCCCCAGAATGTGATTTATAGTGAATTTTTTTTTACCTGGCATTTAGTTAGTGATCCAGCCAAAACTAGGATAATTTTAATTCAATTGTAATCATGTTCATACTCAAATTGTAGCTATTATGACAATGTACTATTTTGCAATTTACATGTGACATTTTAAGGTCAATGGTCAAGGTTGGTGGGCCCTCTGAAATATTCATTGAGGCATAAATTGATCAATTTTCATAGGATTCGGACCATGTTGGAGTCAAATTGTAGCTATTGTAGCACTGCACAATTTTGCAGTTTACATATGACCTCTTAAGGTCAAAGGTCAGGGTCGTTTGGCCATATGTGGATTTTCATAATCCATAACCAGGCCAATTGTCATCCGAATTTTAATCATAATGAGGTCGAAATAAAGGTCAGAGGTCAAAGATGACTGACCGTGTGAAAATAATTATCTCTCTATGAACTGCGAGGTTAGATGGCTGAAGTGGAGCCTGGGCGGGGGAGGCTTTGTGTTAGCGATTGCTTGTGATTGGAGATGTCTAGTATTATTTCCTTTCACATTGTATGCACTGACACGTCATAACAAGGTTGCGTGTCATGCAGTCAATATCGTGACATTTATTTTTCTTTAAGATGGGTAGACGTTTTCCTCAGTGCATGCATCAACATAATATATCCAACAAATTTTATCATTTCCTTGCACATATAATCATGTCTTCAACATGCATTTTTCATGATATAATTATCCAGAATTTTACGGAGGAGCTCCGTTTCAAACCGTTTTGAGCGTTTTTAACCCATAAAGCGTTGACAATTTTATAATGACCATTGTGTTCATTGCGAGTAGGGCTGCTGTAAAGTCACTTTTTGAATTGTTTTGGGGGGTACATTTTATCGTATTTCTAGTTAAGCACCTCTGGAATTTCTTTACAGTGCAATGATGTGTAAAATAAAACAAAAAAAAAAAATTAAAACAAAAATGCAATTTGTTTGTTCGTTTAGGAGCTGGTATAGCTTTTTTGTGTGCGTGTGTACCAACAGTTTTTAATTGATGCTAAAATCGTGGTATGTATCTGCACGTGTATTTTATTCAATATATGCTGGCTCCTGCTGGCTATATGGGTGAACAAGCAGCTAACCGGATAAATACATTGGTATAGAAAATATTTGATACCTCCAGGTATTGAAAGGAATGTGCCACCAATTCAAGAGTTTTTTAGTATGCATAATGATTGCGAAAGAAATTAATCAAACCAGAAAAAAAATGTAAGGGACAACCTTGCAACGCACGTTTAACCGCCAGCTTTCCACGAGGAAACCTGTTGCCTGATGCTACATTGCTCTTAATGGCAGGAAGAAAGAAATGCAGAACATTTATGGCATTTGACACTTGCCTATAATTTGATTTTTGGTGTGAAAATGATGCATTCCGACATATCGGCTTTAGATCCCTTAGGATTAAATCGATCATTTGACTACAATCATTTATGTCGTTTTTCTTTTCTATATCGTATTTGTTGACAATACAGACACTAGTAATACTGGGGCACTATTGTTTGTCTTAACCTAGTCAGAAAGTGATAAGATTTACTCATTTTGAATATTCAGTCCAAACATGATTTTTCACCAGACCAATACTTGCACGGATGCACAGGAGTGATTGAGATCGTTTAACCAAGAATTTTAAGCCAATAGTTTGACCTTTTTGGAATGTGTTTTTGGCAGGGAAGTGCATCCTAACCAGGGAATAAAATGACTTTCTTGTGTATGAATTGCAAGGATCATTTGGGGTCTTGGCCCATGTGTTGATTTTCATGGTGTGGTGTTATTATGCAAATTTCGGTTTTCTTCATTGAGATTGCCACTACGGAATGCATCAGAATTTGTGCATCTGTATGCTCATGGGAGCATAAAGGTTATGTACATATTTTACAGCCTTTCTAACAACATCGCATCCGTTATTCGTGCAAGTTAAAGCATCAGACATCGTCCATCATCCAGCCTGGACATGATGAATTTCAAATATAAATGTTTACAATAAAGGTTTGAACCAAAATCATTAATATCATATTTTCCGCCATAATGTAGTCACTGATTAATATTCCCTAAAGTACAGAGAAACAGAAGCTTCAGCATTATGAACCTAGTTTATGTGCGGGAAGCAAGTAATAACCGAGATATATTCTGTTCATAAGCCAATACGAGAGCCGGCTGGCAAGATCTGGGATACAAAGCATTTTTGTGTAGTTATAACCCAGCGGTTATATCTATTGTTAAGATGCAAATTCCCCGTTACACACACCTTGCATTGACAAAGGCCCTTTGACTTGCTTTCATTTTATTTTTCATGAGAAAAGTTGTTGTTATTTCTGGTATAAAAACATACATCTCAAATTAAAAAACTTGATAACAATATGTCAACATAAAATATTCGTATGTTTTAAAGCATTGTATGTTTAGACGACTAGGTTTGTCTACATTACCATTAAACAAAAGCTTCAATACCTTTTTAAAGGGATTTTTTCCGTTGACACCTGTTGATTCCTTATTTTTGTGAAAATAGTCTTGCTATTCAACCACTTGACTGTCACATCTTTGGCAATTTACGCTGATTTTTTAATGCGCCTGGTAGGAATATCATTAAATGGTATAATGGCGTTGTCTTATAAGAAGTTTTTATGGATTGAATTTATATTTATAAATAGATTCAGTTGCAAACAAGTGTCGTTATATACACTATTTTATGCTCAGTTACATCAATAGATAAAACAAATAATAAGATAGGCACAAGGGTCTTTTTCGTAAAGAATTTTCTTAGTACCACGAGAGGTATAGGTAGCAGTAACACTGGATAAACAGGGCAAAGAGGGAGAAATGAATGGGGGAGCTAACCGCCAAAATAATCAAATATTACTTGAGAGCCTGTTTACCAGTTTTCTGCATTTTATGAGTAATGAAATATGTTTCCATATCTTCAGTGACGGTACATCCTCATTCGAATTACTGCGAACACACAGTGGAGTGGCTGTTATCTTTTCAACGAATCATAATTCACCTTTCTGCGCATGCACAGGTCCACAGTTGTCCGCGAGATGAAAGTAAAGGGTTAACTGGCCTCAATGTGTCAATTGTATCATCTGATTCCGACTGAAAAATCAGATCTACAGGATTATCCTGAAAACAAGGTTACGGCATTTACACTGAAACAGGAACAGGTTTGTTTATATTTTGATTCATCCACATCCATAAACCCGGACCATGCAACTTTTCCGAGACATGTTTAATTGCTTTGATTACTCATTAGCACCCGAGTGGCAGTAACGGTTTACGTCAGTTTTGTTATTTGATCGGGATTTGTTTGCATTATTCTTCCGACACACTGAAAATGTATTATGTTTGTTTAAGTTGTGTCCTGGAACTGGTAAATAAAAATACATGATACATCCATTTGTGTCTAACTTGTGTTATTCAACTGTATTGGGTGACAAATATAGTTCTGAGCCGTTCCTTTGTAACGTTTGGTTTGATTCTGCGCCGTCACTCATTCAAACAAACTCTTGAACATGCAACGGCACCCCCGTTTTCTTCGTATTCGAGTTAGAGTCATATTTTACGATAATATTCAAATTGTTAGCAAGCGTATCGCGAGCCAAATGTTAAAAAATCCTTTTAAATTTTCGTTCTTTGTAATGTCGTGCACAATTACCTTTTTAGGTAACTTTGGGAAAAATGTCGGACCCATGTCAGCAATATTTTACTGACAAAAAGACCTCAAAGTGGTATTTGCATACGATGGTGACTTATAACAGTACTTCTCCCCCAATCATTCCTAACAATTTCAAGTCTCTCTTGACAGTCATATCGCTAAGTGCAGATAGAAGACCAGGTGATGTTTGGTGACGACGAACTTTGGCGTTTGCTT
The DNA here is from genome assembly GCA_964020975.1 of Hermodice carunculata. NCBI lineage: Eukaryota > Metazoa > Annelida > Polychaeta > Eunicida > Amphinomidae > Hermodice > Hermodice carunculata. The sequence goes on from OZ026625.1 coordinate 44,106,785, forward strand.
GTCTTGTGTTCCGTGCACTTTACGTCAAAGAGCAGGTAGCCGACGGTAGCAGGAAGAAAATACAGCATTCAGCAGCTTTGAGAAACATTGAGTAATACCAATGGCAAGACCCATCAACATCGTTGGGAAGAAAAAACAATCAGTTAAATTCGAAGGGCTGGTTCCTACAAATGACTAAATTCCGTCTTATTTTACCTCGGCACATGCCTATTATGTACAAAGTCCTCTTCGCCGATGCAGCCGATTGGCTACCACAACTGGAGTATTGTGAACACAACAGGGGAAGTTCTAGGACGCCCTTAATAGAATTAGGAATATAACTAATAATTATGTTCCGGCACACTGCAGTACGTCCAATGATGCGGGTTGACTTATTAAACTGGGAAAACGGTAAATGTGATACAATCAGATAACTGATTTTTTTCTATCAATGTTTGAGGGTCAAATTTACCTTATTATGTAGGTGACCATTTTTTGTTACGTTAATTTTATTAATAAGTACTTTTGAGAATCCCTATAGTGGGTGGGATTAGAACCCAGGGAACGTGGCATGGTACAAATGCCACGTAGAACATGCCATCCACTTAGCCAAAGGACCCTTCCCTCCCCTCCCCGCGTTAGTAAAAATAAGAATGAAGGCCGCATCGGAGTTTCTGGGATAATATGCAGTGAGCGACTACATATCCCCGAATCTCACCAAGTGAATATACATTGTACGTTATTTTTTCTTTGATCAGCGGTTACAGTATGTTTTAAATGCTGTTATCCATTTATCTGTGACTCGCTAATTGGAAAGTTTGAAAGCAGAACACAAATATTGTTTGTAAGTCGTACATTGGGAATCGAAACTCAGGAAATCTGATGTTGCTAAGTTCCCACCATCAAGTACACGGTTTATGCTTTATTCATGCAATAAAAAGCTCAACACTCACGGAGAAACCCAAGGCCAACCAACTGCGCTGGTGCTAACCCAGATTTACCCAGTCAGAACTCTGCCCCATCATAGCGATTCACGACTTGAATACGTCTTCCACTCAGTTAATCAATCATGTGTGTCAAAGGAAAAAAAAGATACTTCAATGCACTGATGAGTCTTTATCAAAGAAACAATACACTAACTTAATATGAATACGTAGCTTGCCTTCTTTAACGGCGAAGTCCGTTTGAAGAGCCACTGCCCGCTTAGGTATGCATTGTACATGATGACGGGAATGAAAGAGTCAAACGGCATAACCTCCAAAGATCAGGTCATTAAGATTTAAATCCTCAATACACTACGAATATGAATTGGATAAACTTGTATGGTTTAGGCCACCCATCCACAACCCCCACTCCACGCCGTTGACACAACTGTGGCCTGCCTGTTAAACTAAAAAATGTGTGATATGAATTAGGAAATATTTTATCTGCAACACGCTATCCACAGAATTTACTTGATCGAAAGCGGACGAGAAACAAAATTATGAGCAATAGCAAATATTTAGGAAATGCGTATACTTGGCCAAGAATATTTATGACCGGTATGATGATCACCAGTCCACCGCATTAAAAATTGTATAAAAATACATATTTCAGAAATTAGATTATGCGACACTTGGAAGATTTCCAAAGGTTTAGCTCTATGTCACAACACACATGTAACAAAATGCATAGCTTGCAAACCAGGCAATCTATCAAAGACAGTCAATCCTATAATTGATGTTTTTGAGGGATAAAATGATTTATAAAACAGGGGTAGAAGGAGGTCCTACCTTAAGGTAGCCCTCAAATTACAACAAATGCAAAAGAGCTACCCCTCTGCCAAGAGATGCACTCATCGTTGAAGTCTTCCTCTAAATACATGTAACTAACATTAATAATTTTCACTGTATGATACGAAGGTATACTTCACTGCGTAAATGTAATCACGTCCACAGGCCTCCACGACCAAGTGTAGAACATTGACTTCCAGAAAAAAAAAAACATCAATTATTCTGGTGCCTATGCTGGGGGGGGGGGGGGGTACATGGATCATTATTTAGGTGGGACACAAAATTTTCAGAAGACCTTGCCCATATTCCTTAGCTACACATTGTTTCGAAATTTTGCTGAATCTGCTTGTTACAATCTGACGTTTGTTTACACTTTATGGTTCACATTGCATATTCTGACGAATTCCCAGGGATATATTGCTAATGTATAGCAGGTCAGCTATGATTCTGGAGTAGCTGCCATTCATTGGAGTATAAAACAATACAGTACATTCAGAAATTAACGGCTGTAAACTGCATCTTGTTGGAATGCCTGAAAAGGTATGATTTGGTTGCTGACAAGCACTGAAACGAGCTTTATATGTTCCCGTTAAGGATCCCGAATTACAATTCTGAAGACGTGTATTCATTATTACAAGTGTAAGGATGATTTGTTCATCGTAATTTGTAACCTACATTTTTATAGTGGATGAACGTACAGACTTCTGTACGAGATCAGATGTCTATGGATAAGATGGAGGCTAGTGAACCTGTTGCTGATCCTTAAGAATAAAACAGATTCATTTTCTCCAAAACCACACTCTTGTGTAGACCTATGAACATTGTATGGTTAAACGAGACAGAGCGAGAGATATGAATATTGTATAATTAAAAGGGAGAAAAAGAGAGAGAAATGGCCGAAAGTTTTGATTTATGTCCAATTTTGGTTGCCAGCTGTTGAATATCCCGGACTGCATTTCCAAATGTCCCATATGCTATGGCCATGCCCTAGGATCAGGTCATTGTATTGGCCTATCAATCAGGGATAGTGAGGCAGCTGCTGGGTAGCACAGATAACATTATGAAAAAAAAAAACCCTTTCACCTTCAAACTTAATGACCTAAGGCTAGCTTTGATTGCTTTTTAAAATTTATAAACATTTGGCAAATCGGATGTGCATTCAAACTATGTAAAACATTATGTGTTGCTCTTTTTTAAACGGAGTGATGCTGAATGTTGAGAATAGATCGGTCCTCTGGATTTACATTCATCATGCTACTGGCCGTGTTTAAGAATTTACCATGTTTGTAGGCCTTTTAATTCTATAACTTTCATATTAAGAAAACTCAAACATACTGATATATATATATATATATATATATATATATATATATATATATATATATATATATATATATATATATATATATATATATATATATATATATATATAATGACTACTAGGAAGTGGTTCTGGGCAATGCAATAAGAAAAAAATCCTTGTTTCAGAGCAAACCTGGCTGCATGCCTTCAAACCTTACACGGATTAAAAGGGCTGTATTACTTCCCGCCTATATGGTACAGAAGAGGTATTAATGCATGATGAAATGGAATATTCATTGGTGTTCAGAAGTCAGAGGCAAAGACATGATCGACCTGCCATCCAAGTCCTGACAAGGCTAACCTTGAGCAAAAGGTCTGTACAAGGACTATTTACAACAATATTTCCTCTGTATATGTCACATAAAAAGCACCATGCTCCCGAAGTCCAAATATTTTCATGTGCTTGTGGTCAGGAAAATTCCGTCAGTGGCTGAAAAAGATGAAGGGTGTAGTGCTCTAAATACGGGAAATGGCTGATGACTGCAGATGATTCTTCACCAATGTTTGTCTGATGCCAAGCTCCCCACATGGTCGGTCAGAGTCTGACAGGTACACTGAAATATCTGAACTTTCATGTTCCTACCGGGAGACTTTGTCGAAGGCACAGGGAGCAGGCATTTCTAGCATCATTGGGCAAAGACAGCAATCCCTGCTAATATCCAGCAAAGTCTCTCAATTGCTATTATGGTGGTACAGCAGGGACAACATGATGTGCAGTCAGACACTAGTCCCTTACCACCCATAGCAAATCGTTAACACAGACGTGTCACTTTAGAGATGAGGCGAACATATGGTTTCAAAGACTGCATCCACATTTTGCTTCCTCAATACAATCATTCTGCTGGAACTAGAGGCTATCCATCTGGTGTTGTAGAGTTTCCAGCAGGACCTATCTTGAAAGCATGTCTTAGTCTGATTGGACATTCAACAGCAATCACAAACATAAACAAATAGGGCAATCAGCTTTACACCCCTGGTGTGACTGACTGAGTTACCTGTGCTGTGTTGACAGCAGCATATGGTTTCGAAGGGCACATATAATAAGTGTACTCAATGTGAAGGTTGATCTGCTGTCACGCAGACACCAGATGATCAGCACAGAATGGCTGCTGCATCTTCAGGCATTCGGGCTTGCTTGGGACCTTTGGGACAACCTTCACATAGACACATTTGCCACAACAGACAACCACAAACTGCTGAACTTCATATCACCAATAGAGGATGTGATAGCTTGGGTAGTGAACACTCTCTTCATAAGTTGCTAGAATGTAAATGTATGGCTACCCTCCTTGTCCTCTGATCCCATGGGTCCTGGAGATCAAGTTGCAGAAGGTAGAATTAACTTTGTTTGCTTCCTGGTGGCCCCGTTGGCCATGAGCAGTGGACATCTTGTATTCAGCCTAGAGATCCCCCCCCCCCCGTACTCCCTGCACGGCCATCCATCTTTATGTGCCATCTCAGGTCTCGCATATTTCACCAGTTTGCCAGAATCCAGCCATCCGTTATCTTCATGCTTGGCAGCTATTATGACAGACTTTGCAGATGCCAGATTCTCAGAGAAGGTAATGACACTAGTTGCCACAGGCAGACATTATACCACTTCTCTGAAGCCGTACCTTTACAAGTGGGTTAGGTTCATCATGTGATGTGCAGAACAGGAACCAGAAATAGACACAGGGAGGGCCTCTGTTCACAACAAAGCAATTTTCTGTACTTTTTCAACAATGTTTGAAGCTTTATGCTATAGCAGTTTCCTGTCTAATTATGAAACACAGTAATGTCAGCTCAAGCATGGTTCTGTCTCAGCTTATAAAAATCTTAACATAGATTGACTGGTGAGATGTACTGTCTGCAGGTGAAATACACGCTTAATCATATAAAGTTAGGCTGGTGGGAAGATGACACAGAAGTGTTTTTGAAACCTAACCCTTTGTTCATGAGTAAAACACATGCTCCTTTTCTGTTGATTACCACTTTTTTCTCCATCAAGATCCGCTCTACTTGCTTGGATTGGTAGTATCTTAGTAGATTAAATTTCCAAGCAAGAGTGCACAACCTCTTTTTAAAGGAACATATCCCATCAGTAGAGATATATGTCAACTAGTCATACCTTTAAGGAAACAGCCTTCAGTCTTGCAGGATTCTCCAGGAATATTCGTGAACAATATTCCTACCTGGGGTGCAAAGACCATCAGGTTGGCCTGCTTAGAACCAGACAAATTCCTAGAGCTCAAACAATTGCATAATATTATGGCTCACAAGTTCAGAGCCATCGCCTCTGCTTGGGATACCCTAAAATGGGTCACACTTGGCAAAATAATGTTTGCGTATCAGTTGAGGTCACACAATACTTTCTCTGATTTCCACTTAAATGACCTGTTCTATGTTGAGGGCAAACTGCTTGCTCTAAAAACATTTTAACACCCTAAATGTGTAAGCCTGGATCTTGTGCGGGATCCTCTGGCTACCTTTCCTCTGGAACCTAAGCTATTGCGTCATATTATCGTAAATACCAGTTTAGAGGGTCTGTTCTGTTGGATGGGGCATTTTTTGAGGTATTTCTACTCTGTCCTGGAGACTGAATGATTTCCCTTCTCCTTTCTACATCTTCAAAATGTAGTGGATAGGGAATGTATTATGACACAAAGTTGGAAAACTTACCATAATTTCCATATTTGTGAGTGATATTTACCTATCAATACACAAACTCACCCAGGCAACCCCATGTCACATAATTCGGAAGTTAGTTTGTCATTGGAAACTTTTGTATTTGGTCAATAATGGATGTCAAGGCATGGGTTCAGTTCAACCAGTGGAGGGTGCCACAGGCATCCAGTCCAGAGGAACATATACGGCGATATGTTTTCTGGTGGAATAGATGTTGGGAGTGGATACCATTTCACAGAAATCATACCAAATGTACTGGATAGACAAGTATTACTAATAAATCAGAAAAATATGACAAATTCCCCAGTTTTCTAAAGGACAGGCACCAAGGGCAGCCTAAGGTCTACCTTCATGGTTACTGCCTGTCATCTGTCACCATCTTTTGTTTCAGCACCAGTACAGTCAACACCGTTTGTGGCAGCAGGTTAGACTCACAAAAGTGTGGGCACCGCCACAGGCATAAAGGCTCAAAATTATTTTGTACATTGTTCATTGGAGTAGGTATAAAACAAACATATAAATTGAGCTTGGAATTGCACTATTGTCTAAAACAGTTTAAAAGCTATTCAAACCTTTAGCTTTGGAGAATTTTACATAATTTGAATAAAATTGATATGCAACAAATTCGTTCACTGTTCATTGGACCTGCTTGTAGCAAACATATATATTGAACCTAGAGTGCCATTTCTGCCTATTGTAGTCTTGAAGACATCCAACATTAAAGTGCCCCTTATTAACGCAAATCAACTTCTCTCCGTACAAATACCTACAGCACTTACCTACGAATTGAAGTGGAAATGACACCTCTACCTATGCTAGTTTTAATCGTAATATATGTAAAACTTCGTAAGTGTGTCTAATCAGCACAAATTAAAAGTCTAAAGTTTTTGTTTGTGGTTCATTTGATGCATCTATGTCACAAACCCATGAAAGTAAGTCTGAGTGACACCTCTCCCTGAAATAATTTAACAATAGTCAAAATATAAAATATTTAAGCACCCCTAGTATAGAATTAAGTAATATTCAATAACTTTTGTTTGCGGCTGAGTGAAAACATCTACATCAAAAACACATAATTTGAAGTTCGAATGGCACCTCCACCTATGATATATAGATATTGAACATTTAAAGTTTTAAAATGCCCTACTACACATAAATTAAAATTCCACAACCTAGTTTGTGGTTCCTTGCATACGCTTATAGCACAAACTTAGGTATTGAAATGTGAATTGTGCATCTACCTGTAAGAGCTTTGGGGATACGAAAGATTGAACATTTTGCCTATTTTCGACATATTGACTATTCAACACTCAGATGAATGAAAATTCTCTTCTACGTAGACATTTTGGTAAAGTGTGGGGTTTGTATGTGCTGAAATACCCAGGAACTCATATGAACAAGCAGAGAAAGAAAGAGAGAGAGAAATTTATTCTTGGAGAAGTAGAATATCTGTGTTGGTTGCTGCACACATACATTATAAAACGTAAGACACAGCTTTTTTAAGCCTGTAGAAATAGATACCATCAGTATGAATGCAAGAGAAACTATATATATATATATATATATATATATATATATATATATATATATATATATATACATATATATATATATATATATATTAGGCATGTACACAAAATTTAAATGTTTAAATCTTGACTAAGTTCGAAAGTAATTTAGACAGAGTGCCATTCCAACTTCAACTTATCGTCATTAAACCTTTATTTCTTTATTTTGTACAAATGAAGGGCATCCAGAAAAAAGCCAGAGGGATAACACTAATCACCAGTCAGTTTATAGGTCAGTTATAGGACCAGGGGGTGCTAAGGAAAATATATTACAACATTCGGTTTTGCTCATATTTGATTGCAAATGGTTCATTGTTGCACAGGTTAAGGGGCTAGTACACTTCACAACAATACATTTAGAAAATGCTTGTTTTTTGTTGATTATTCTATCGTGTATTCTATGATTTGAACCCATACAAACTATATATTTTATGGAACAAGACATCGTGATAAATGTGAAACTCGCAAACAGATTTTTTGTAACTGCTCATTCATTAAATCTTAATTAGTGTTTAAAGTACACTTAATTTTTCTTTCATATTTTGAGTATGAACAAAAAAAGCTCAAACACATTTCCAGATAATATTTGGTTTGATCAAAATAAACAAAGCATACTATGGGCTAAAAAAACAGCATTTCTAATTTTTTATAAAGGGTTTAGTTTCAATTTTATTCAAAATTGTTTCAATTTCAATAAAATTTAAATGATCTAAACAGAATTACCTAAGTCCTTTTCTCAATATCTGAGATACGGTATTTTAAACACAGATGCTAGCTATAGTTTGATATTACAAGCGAACTTGTTTGTTAATTTTTGAACATGCTATTTTTTACCTTATGTAAATTTCACTATTTTTAATTAGAATTGAAATAATTGAAATGGTTAAATCTGAAATTCGATTCAATAGTAAATTGAAATTAAGACAAATGTTTTCTTTCAGAAAATATATGCTTTTGATAGTCTTTTTGAAAAAGGAATAAAATTATTACATATTTATACATGAGTGTCACAAAGGGTACAACGCTCTTAAATTAATTCTGGATAGGCAGTCTTCAAGAATGTTCTGGGCAGGTGGACTTATTTGCTGATAAGTAAATCACCTTTTTCAAGTTTTACAAATTTTTTGGTCTCATTCTAAGCAAGTCCTTTTCTCACACGGTTTTGTGCAGACGCCATTTAAATTTTCATTCACATGTTTAGGAAAAAGTGTGTGTGTTTTTTTAACAGTTTGGTTTAGCTGCTTACCCGAAGGTTTACCCCACAGCGGTATAAGTGTTAGGAAAAATGTATATTCCATAAGACTGAGTATTCCATTGAGATAGTTGACCACAGAGCGTCTTGTGGGGTCATTCTGTGTGTGACATATGATAGAGACTTGGCATTCTGTTTTACTTTTGTTTTGCAGTGACCCTCGTGGATTGGTCGCTATAGTACAAGGTCTACAAGACTGAGAGAACTAAAAACTATCAAAACGATTGTGCCTTAATATCATGTAGTCTATACGGACGTATGCCATATTATCATGGAGTCATTGGATTATCGGAGTGTAGACATTTTGGCTTTATATTTAATGAAAACCAGACGTGTATTTATTGTCCAATAATAAAACAGGACTAAACAGTTTAGCGGCAAACATACATAGTTTAATTAACAATATTGCCCTTCTCATGGACCTGGATTTACGGGTGAAAAGGACAGTAATGGAAAGATATCAATGTCAACACGAGGCTGGCAATGCAAGAGGTATACTCCAATGGGTTAGCACAATTCTTAAGCGTTGTAAATCTTCAATAATTCATGTGATGTGCATTACCGGCCCAATCTTCATTCTGTCGTGTGAAATGGAGCGATCTTAATAAATTTTGGGGGTGACCATCATTGCAATCTAAATACTCTCACGGGATGTACCATAGGAAGCAATGGCCCGATGGATTACTCTTGTAAAAGGGGCCATGATTGTTCAGAAAGGATTTTGATTAGAGTACATGATGTTCAGACGGACTTCAACCAGGCAGATGTGATTTTTGCGCCAATTTGCACCCATTGGTGACTACGGTGAGAAGTGCAGCGAGTCAATTAATCCGTAACCCCATCCACGCATCGCACCTATAATATGGTATTCCCTGAAATAATTGTGAGCTTTTCAAGCCCAAATCAATTTGCTTAATGCATTATTGATAGCCTAATCTGGGAATAGGTCCAAAGTGGATAAACGCCACTGCGATGCCTCACTGATGAATTGCACCATAAATATTTAAATTAAAATCTAGAATTTCAAATTTTGTCTTTTGCGTATTGCTTTACAATACGAGAAAAATCTTTTTCTAGCCACACGCTACACTCCGTATGCATTCATGAAGCTTGAAACGAATAAAAGCATTTAATCCAAGGGCAAACGTTCTAGGCTATTTTTCCCATGTTAAATTATTTGAAAAATACGAAATGAGCACGACAAATGGTCGTTTGTTGTTGCAGGCATGTGCTCTTATCGCCCGAGCTTGACGGACCTGGGAGTTTACCCACCTTCGTCAATATTCAAGTGGTCCTTTGGACACGGTTCAGTGGAAGCGGGTGCTAATTTCACCATTTTCTTTTTGCCACCTGTGACTGTTCCTCCGAGCCCAAGTTTTTCAATAATAATAAATATCATCCAACTATGGGCTGCAGTGTTTGGTACTGACTCCCATTAGGACGCGTCTTTGAGTTTGGTCCGTATTGGCATTAACTGTTAACATACGTGCAAGGTTCCCGTTAACTCTTTCGTTACTCACATAAATTAATCACAGATATTTTTCTGTCTGCAAACTGCAAAGCCTGGGCCCCTTTCTCTTGTGATCCCTACGGACAACAAAAAATACGAAGACCAATGTGTAATCAGTCCCATGGACACATCAATATTTTAGCCTGACCGAGTTTTATTAAAGCAAAAGCAAAATATTTCCACTAGACGTTCGGGCATAGGTATGTCAAAAACATGCACTATTAACCAATATATGTGGATACAGAAAGCAGCATTATAATAGGCTTTCATGAAGCAATTTTGCTTATTTTGATATGTCGTTGGTGTATTTTTCAACTTTGTGTTTGGTTTACTGTTATATAAATAGCTGGATTTGTGGACATATTTCATTTTCAATTTATTCCTGGAAGTGTATCTCATAACTGTTTCAATGTACATACTTCACATACCAGCTAGAAGGTTGGAAATGTTCCATACCGATTTGTTTACCTGTTGCTTATCCAGATTGGGATTGCAATATGTTTCTTGCACTCTCTCCAGGACTGCTATTTGACCCGATTGGCTGTTTTAGTCCCAAAGCACGCAGTAACAGTCACTGATATGCTTGACCTAGTAACATATCTGTTTCATGCAACAAAAGACAAAGTCATTGAACATATCATATCCTGTTAATGACGCTTTCCTATGATTGAGACATGGCCATGATGAACAGTTTCAGGTGCAACCAGCAGTACTAGATGCGACCTCTGGCGAGATGGACAGGCTTATTTGTATGAACTGGAATATTCGTCCTTACTGTGCATAAACCAAGAAGCCCATAATTGGAAGATGGGCTGTCATTCATTTCTTTTGCGTTCAGCAATGTAATTGTAAGAGTAAATAATTTTGCGGCGGTCCATTCATTTTGCAAGACTTAGTGGTGAGTTTTATTTGTGTTTCTGCCACGTATGTATATATGCATTTAAAATACCACTGGCTCTTTGTTTTTGTTTTATTTTGATGTGACATTCTTGTATTTTTTGAGTCATGTGAAAATATTATATATAATTCACATTTAAAACTTTGTGGTAACCGCACCACTTTTTGGTATCAAGTCCCTACATGGAAGAGGACAGGGCACTGGCTGCCTACACCGCCACACAAGAGAAACCTCTTCTCATTCTGTTTTAGTGTTTTCCTTCAAGAGAAATACATACAATATTTGAATATGTAAGCACCCGCGATCCTTTCTGTGGGCGGAGGGATTACTTAGATTTCATTACCCTTTTTGTAGCATTCCAGCTTACACTCTTTTAAGCTGGTTTAGAGAGGGCACAAGCTGTCAACACCTCCTCACAAGATAGCCCCTTTTTTGTTCCAATTTATGCTTTCCATTCAAGAAAAATGAATACAATATTTGAAAATGTAAACAAAATCGATCCTTTCTGCTGGCAGATGGGTTACCTGCATGACATGGATTTCATTACTTTTTATAGCATTCCCATCTTTTTAAGCTGTTTCAGATCTATACAATTTTTATGTCAATTTGTGTCAGCTGAGCACAATTTTCCATTAATTTGAGTCCAAAAATACCCCAGAAAATGGCTATTTCCTTTTCTCGAAACACTGTACCCTAATTCTATTTTGCATAGAAAGACTAAAGAAAGAAAAAAATGACACACGTGATTGTTTTGTGAAGCGGTGGTCGAAAAGTGTGCCTCTGAAGCGTTTTGAAACTCAAGTCAATACTTTCTTTGTTTCTTTTGAGGGTATATTTTTTCGCGTGCAAGCCTTTTTGAGAAAAAAACTCTGCAGCCGTTTGAGCGCATAATTTCACCATAGTTTTGTACCAGATCGCCAAATGTATTAACATAACAGGTACCGGCAACAACAGCCGCAAGAAAGTCCACGAGGTCTTTCTCCTGTTGGTTCAAGACTCCTTGACACGAAAGCGAGTGTTTTTGAAAGATTAGATTATATAACCAATTAGAGCTCCTTTGGCAGAAAAGTAAGCTGTGATTAATTATATTTCACACACGTATTCTTTACTTCATAGACATTTGTTACACAAAAAAGGTCTGTATGACGACAAAAATGCCCCGAGTAATTAATGTTTATACGCGTCGTTGAGGGTATTATGCAGTCGATGTAAACGACAAACATCTTTGTAGACCAGCACCACATGCGCACTAAATATACAAAAAAGTCTCTTTTTTGTTTTTAACACATTACGAGGCGCAAATTAGTGTGCCAGGCATGAATCCCGAATGGTTCCGCTTTTGCTTCTGGCTCCCTTCATAAACCGACCACTTATGCTTAGTAGAAGGCTATCTATAGTCTGATGACAAATTTAACAGACTGACAATTTATGGCTCTAAAGTATGACATGACAGTTATTTTTTCACCATTTGCAATATAACCGGATGAAAATAGCTTTTAAAAGATCACTATGGGCATTTGCATGTTGAAAAATCAGTGAACAAGTTGACCGAAGTGCGTTGTTTTACGGTACGCATTTTCCCAAGGGACCATAAAAACGCGGACATGTTCCTGAGTGTAGAAAAAATATTATTGGGAGGATGTCAAGCTTAAGTACTTTTACACGTATGGCTTCAGATAGGATAATATGATACAATATAATCTCCAATTAAGACGACCTCCACAAAGAGACGATGTTTGTATTAAGACCACCAATTAGTTACCCTTTTATTTATCCTTATGAATATAATGCCCCAGCTTGTTTCCACTTCAGTTAAACATTGGCGGATGGTTTAACTAGGAAAAGCTGTCCAGCTAGAAAGGGTACATTTTGGTTCAGGGGTAAGTCAAATTGTTCTTATCTGAACCTGTACTATGAAAATTTGGTAATTATGGTTTGTTTGACAGGTATTCTTCTTTGATATGAAGCTCTGCATTTACAAGCAAAACTTCACATATTTAGCTAATTCATCAATTGCCACGTTCATATTTATTCATTATTATGTGGGTCCTTGCTGAATATTTAGCTTAGGCAAGGAGCCGCTACTCAGAGAGACGTGTACGGGTAAAAGGCTCCGAAACACGTTGAGTAGTTACCCGCTGAAGACCCTTTAATTTAATTGGGCTGATACAGCCTATGTCAAAATTTTACAGAGGAACGTGTGCAATATAGACAATAGTAATTCCATATATATACAGGTTACACAGGGACAGGTTAGCTTATGGAGAGTAAAGAGTTCGAACTGCGGAATAGGATATTGACTACTAGGAAGTGGTTCTGGGCAAAAAGACACAAATACAATTACTTAAATTGTGTCCCCATTAAGAACACTCCCTATTAAGAGCAGATTTTTCACTCCTTATGTGCTCTTAACAGGGAGATTCCACTGTACATATAAATGCATGTGTGTACGTGCATATTTGCATACCCTCATATACATATATATATATATGTATATATATATGTATATATATATATATATGTATATATATATATATATTTATATATATATATATGTGTGTGTGTGTGTGTGTGTGTGTACAGTCAAAGCAAAAATTATTCTTATCTCAGCAAGCGGATTTTGCAGTTAAAGACTAATTTCCAAAGAGACCCTGAGAAAGTGACAGACAGAGTATTTGCTGAGGAGGTCATCACATCAAACCTGTAACAAAAAGCAATAAATGTCAATCTATAGACAGTACGTACTGGAGGTGAGTTTTAAAATCATTGTGCGTAGTTGAACACTATTTCCTGGACAAGGGATCCTTTAAAAGCTGATAAATTCTGTGTCCGTCTCGTTTGTACACTTAGGGTGATCCAAGACATAGCCACATGATAACAAAAGTCAGGTTGCCCAGTATATAGATAACATTTTGTTGTTACTTAGTTTTTTTTTTGTTTTGCTAAAAATAGTCTTGTGAATGTCACCAGAGTTCTGTTATAAAACTATAGTGCATCTTTAGTAGATTAACCTCTCTAGGATGTAAACCTACTGAATTCTATATACACTACATATGTTGGTGTGTCAAATGGTACTTGCAGGATGACGTCACCACCTCTGTTTTAATTCTTTGAAGTTTGGCCAGTTATGAGATGCTACAGTTTAATTACACTGCGTCACAGTAATCTGGCAGTGGCAAAATGAGAACTTTGTACAACTGTGTGTCCAAATGATGGCCGATACATATTTTCACCCGACTCAGAGCGTCTATACCCCCGATTTTCCTTTTTTTGCTACAATGTTTAAGAGAGTGGATATAAACATCAAAACATTCTTTAGGATTTTCCTTTGGACCATATGGGGTTTATAATAATTACAATATCATGTAGAGGCTTGGTTGAGATCATGCTTCAAGTTACATTTGATGTCGTCTGTGTGTATTATATATATATATATATATATGCACTGGCGAGCATCTTTTAGAAGAAAAAAAGACATTATACTTGGGACATTGTCGTAGAGTTGCCTTGTTTATTCTTATTTTTTAATGAACCTTTTATCCGTGGCACGCGTCTGTCAAGGTTGTGTGCAACGGTAACGTAGTGCGTGGTTAATGGTTGTCAGAGCACTTAAACTGATGTCTTCAGCCATAGCCTCTCGCGCCCTGGAGTAAAGATACAGGTGGTTTAGTTTTCGCCACTAATACTCCTTCTGTCTTTGAATCGATTCATATGTGCTGAAACATTGTAGTTAAGCTAGAACAGGACCGGATCATAAAATGTGTTTGTTCAATAAAACTATTTTGTTGACGTGACAGTGTTTCAGATATAGGCTTGATTAATTTACTATAATGCAAAGCATTTTTTCTTCAGCTGCAAACTCTGCTACAGACGGTGTTAATAAGAAAAAAATTATAACAAAAGTAAGCAAGGGCTTAAAACATCTGGTGAAAACCTTCATTCAAAGTACATAACCTAGCGCTTACTTTCTCTAAGATAATGGCTCTAGCACTGCCACTGTGAGTGGCCTGTGCAAAAACTTTTGAACTTAGAACATGCCTGAGGTAGTAGATGGTGGTCGTAACATGTGCATGTTTGTAAATTTGCAAAAATATCTAGAATATGGGTGACATTATTTACACTTTACTCTACCGCTGATGAATTCTTACGTGTAGCTTTTACTAAGAAGTTGTATGCGGTCAAATCAACCTGAATTTGTGTATCTTCATGGAAACATATCCTGCGAATAAAATACGGACAATACAAAAATAATCGTTGATTGTGTACACTGTGTGGCCTGGGAGAGGCGTCTCCCACAAGTGAGTGATTGTGAGAATGTCCACAATTAATAATGACAATGTGTGCACTTTGATCGGCCACCAGTGAAATATTTATATATGCATGCAAGAGGTGTCATGATAATTAATCGCCAATTACAGTTGGAAATGAGTGCAGTTCACACCATTAACACACACAAAAAGTGACCTCTTATGGTCGAAGTCCCTTGTACTTTCCTGTGCAACTCTATGTTTTTGTTTTTTTAGTAAATGTAATAAAGCCAACATCTACTTTTACCTGCCAAATCTTCAACTATTCTGCAAATTCACGTTTCCTTGGTTCTTGTAATTTACTAGAAAACAAAGGGACGATGAAGGGAGCTACAAATAACTGATTTCCGCCTAACTTAACAGTTCGATGCTGAACAAGCTTCTGCTGCACTTTGGGCTCCGTGCACAAAAGGCGTTGGATGTAATGCCGAGCAGTCTTCCAATACTAAGAGTTAAAACTGTCTCCGCGTGTTTCAGTAGCATTTATCACGGGATTTATCATGACTGATTTCGCTCGTGTATGTTGATTTGGAGTACACAAACTGGGCTATCCATACCGAATTAACGATTTGTAAATGGTAAAATTACCAACCCGTGAGAGTGAATCAGCTGCAAGAAAATATCAAGTCTCTCGGTGTGCATAAAGAACCCCTGCTTCCCTGTAAGCAAGCCCTTCAAATCTCGATAGTTCTCTCCGGCTACACCGGTCGATCACTTAATGGTGGTCGTGATTCCGAGAAAACAATCCGCGAAAAGTACTCAAGCCGTCCAATTTGTATTTTGCCTAAAACAGTTGTGGCAAACAGGGCATGTTTGCGTGCTCTTTCACTATTGACCAGTTCAAGCTTGACTTGATTGGAATTTGAATAATTTATGAGAATCCCAGCGCCAAGAATCTAGGACTTGATTTTTAATCGGAACAATACCATATCGTGTTCTTTCGACGCCTTGGCTCACGCTCAAAGTTGGTAAAGTATTAATTTTCGGTATCGCCCACAGCGGGCAAACAATGGTACAATACAAATCATTTCTTGGAAGAGATGAGTTGATTCAAGACTCCCGAAGGCCACATCACGTTCCCAGAGAAAATAGATTGTTCTTGACTCTTGTACAGTTTTTGGCCCTCCTTTGTAATGCTCTCTCCAAGGTGGGTAAAGAAGTAGCTCTCGACACAATGCGCTCGAGATTTGAATGTTGTGTGTATAGAGGACTGTAGTCTTCAGTCTACTTTAAGGTGACATACAATACAATCCATATCACCAACCGACCAGACTTAAATGCCAATGGAATGTATGTTTACATTATCAGATTTTTGTAATCAAGATATGGTTCACAAATCCATTTTTGTGCATTTAATAGCCGTTATGCGTCGGCTTGGCTGGGATAGTAAGATATTCTTAAAGCAAAAGCTTGCAGGAGAGCTTTACAGAAACCATCGAAAGAGAGCATAGGGCCCAACTAAATCCATTATCTCGGTTGAAGCGCAACCCTGAGAAATACAGCAACATGAATTTAATTTTGGGAGGGCAAGGGTTGGAGCAGTAACTATTGTTTGGTCCTACTATAAAGCTGAATTTTTTCTCATTACCTTTGTGTGAAGACACTGTGTCAAGTATTAATTCCATTAATTTTAATTTAACTGTGAGCGTGTAATCAGCACAGGATTTTGGATGCACATGAAAATGAAGGAGATCATTTACTGGTTCTCATCTCTTCTTTCCTACGTCATGCCAAATAATTGAACAAGTGTCTCCAAAGACCTCCTGAGAATATAACTGGATATTCGGTGTTTCGCAGACTCTACATCTGACTTGGAGAAAATAGTTGCATCAGTTGTGATAACGGAATTTATGCGAAGTTAATCAAGCGTAAAGCTGTCGCCCGGTAGTTTTGTCACAATACATCAAGAGGGGCTACAAATGAAAATTGCCAAATAACTTTTTTACACCGGGCTGCATATGTTCTGTAAAGCCAGATGGTGTAAACCAATGATTGGAATTCATTTATGAAGTTTACCACAAATGAATGTAAAGCTGCTGTCTTTCGTCCTTTGTCAATGATTAAATCGATACTACTAAGAATTTCAGACATGTTGGTCACGTTATGTGAAATAACTAGACAACCTACACACATTTAAGACCATTATTGTTTGCAACATAAGATTTATTTATTTTGCAATCTTCACTTCAATTCGGCCGAAAATATCGGTACATCAAGTGTCATCTTCTGCATTTATATTCTAATCTTTTACAAATATTCTAATTGAAAAATAGATAATTTTGACGGGGTAGCATCAATCAGAGATAAACTTTCTTTTGTTTGGTCAGGGAATTTGTTAACATGAGGTTATCCTTGATGTGTCCACTTCAATCATGTGGAACCCAAAGCCCATACGTCGCCAGCCAAACCCATTGTAAATTGCAAGAAAGTATCAATAGTAGTAATGTGTTCTTTATATGTTAAAATATACTGTTAGCGTAAGGCTTTGGTCGGCGCATTGCGCCCACAGTTTGCTGATTAAGGCTATTCACTTAGTCTCCAAAGAGTTAAATAGCTTCATGAGGACTACAAATGCTAGAAAATGCATTTTGAGGAACCGCACCAGATCAAAGGCAAAAGCAGTTAATCAATATTCCACTCCAGCAGAGTGCACAGATTTACAGGCTCCTTAGACCGTCAGAAACCTTTGAATACGAGACTTGCATATTAATTTTCATGAATAATGTGTGCAATAATACCTGATGGAAAAACAAGAGTGTCACTAACGTTTTGGGGAATAAAGGATACCTATTCCGAACATATGGTGAAACCTTGTCACATCGAGCTTAGTGTGTGTTTGTAGAACACAAGTATAACGCTTCAAAAATTTAATTGCTTTAAGGTTGATAGGGGTTTGTCACTAGCGACATATCTTGCCATGTTTGATGCAGGGATCTGCCTGCACGTAGGGGTACTACGTTGTTTATTGATGCGGGCCAAATCAGCACGAGAGTTAAAAGTAAAACATCGATCCCGAGCCTTGGTTTTCAGATTAATGTAAATTATGGGTTTTTTTCTCATGTTTGGTGTCAAAATATCATAAAATAAGTAAAAAAAAACTGGTTCAATTTTGTCCTATATGTGCAATATTTGGACTACCTTTTATATTTTTACTATTTGTGATGTTAGGGCGCTAAGTTTGAGGTAAAAAGAATAACAACTACATGACGTATCCAGATTACGTGTCCGTTCTGACCATCCGTAAATCCCCACTTTTCATGAACCATTCTAAATAAATATTTTCGCAATAAAAATTGTTTACGGCAGTGAGTTGGTCCGCTTTACCAGGCCGTGAAAGTAATCGTTGAAAGTGGTAGAATTGCGCCTCACAAACGTTTCATATGCTACAATTCTATGATGTTTTCGGTATGTTGAGCGTTTGGTATCAGTAAACTGTGTTTAGTAAATTTTTCTCTTCTTTGAATTTTTCTTTGTTTGTAACATAGATTTGTGCAATGTATGTATGCTAGCAACTGAATAACATTCGAGACAGTTGCCAGTTTTATACTGAATTATTTTAGTGTTTACAAAATTTCGTATTTCATAAGATATGCCCAATATTGCTTGCTTTTTAGTGCGGTCGAGGTTATAAAACAGACATGGTTATAGCTTGTTGCCATTTTGATGTACAATTCCTGCTACTGGCCTATGTTATTACTTGGTTTTGCTTTGGGAAAATTTTGGACGTCCCAAAAAGACAAATATCTGTCCAAAATACGTTTCGACATATTCTGATTCATGCGGAAATGTCAACACATTTGCCAATGTCACTGAAATTTAGATTTTAGTGTTTGGCCTACCAGAATTTTTCAGCGTGTTGTTAATATCAATTTGCAGGTGTCCTAAAAATTATCTTTTCATATTGGGTTGCCAACGTTGTCTATATTCCGTCTTCTATATTCATCAACCAAGTTCCATGTCTGTCAAAGAATTAGAAGGTTTTACAAGATCATGGAAACACATTTCATTGCCTTGCATATGGAGTCGATGTGGGAATGTCATCAGTAGTGTAGTTTTGATACTGATTTTCGAACAAATGGATTTTACGTCTGAGACTCCATTAACATGTATAAACCATTTGGATTTCTCAATTTAGACTGAGCTGACATTGGATTTTGTGTGTGTGCTTTAGATGTATATATATATATATATATATATACATACATATACTGCATAACCGTGTTGATATGGCACTCGCACATAACTACCTCCATTGAACCATTCTTTTTAAGAATGGGGATTTGGTCGAGTGGATAGGTGTGTTTCCCATTTCAGCTAGGCGACTGGTGCCAAAGGTTGCAGGTTCGAGTCCTGTTCGTTTCGAACATGAAATATATATATATATATATATATATATATATATATATATATATATATATATATATATGTGTGTGTGTGTGTGTGTGTGTGTGTGTGTGTGCATGTGAAATGATTGTTGTGATGTCGGTGTGTGCATAGATTAACAAACAAGGCCTTTTGATATTGCGAGGTTTATGAATTAAGTTGGCTTCAACTGTCCTGAAACATTAATCTTGTATAGTATACAGATGATTTACATTTCCCATATTTTATAAGATTTTACATGGGATACGATTTTCACAGTTTTTTTAAAGAAAAAGTTTTAAAAAATTCAGATGTCACATTTTCGTGGTGTGACTCATTAAATAATTTCAGTCAAAAGAATTTCCATGACTGCAATATATACAAAGCAAATTATTCAGACACTGGAACTATAAGGCACGGTAGACCAATTTGAAAGGGAAGTGTTAAAGAGTTAACCAATTTATAATAGTTTCGAGGCAATTGAATACATGGAAATGCATAAAATGGAGTATCATATGATAATAAATATAATAATATCTATGATGGCACCTGCGTTCGCATTTTGATAAATGTATGCCTATTTTGTGTACACAGGTGCGATAGTCGCCAGTATTGTCATCAAACATGTACAATTGGTAATGTGACCAATGACTGATTGGCACTTCTCCAATCAAGTCAGTGGCCCGCGAGTGGTAAATTTGAATATTTCTGCCTAATCCTGTTTCTCTACTTATGTGATTTTACAATACACTTTTTCATATTTTGTGATTTTATAAAATATATTGAGGGAAAGGTGTAAAGCATGGTGTATCACAAAACAAACAAAAAAGAAAATAAAGCCGACCAAACCCCCCCCCCCCATAAAATACCAAAACAAAACAAAACAAAACGAAACAAAACCAAAAAGGAGAATAAGCGGCACCCCCCCCCAAAAAAAAAACAAAATAAAAATAAAAATCAAATAGAGGATTGAAGCATTATACCAAAAACAAATGGCTGTTTATCTTTCTTAATCTGAGCCTCGGCGCCAGAATGAAAGACCTTAGCAAATCCACAAAATGGCTGAGATATTTATTGATATGTGCATGGTAACGCGCGTGAATTTCAATGTCCCTTCACTTGCAACCATGTTTTTGTACACCTATATAGGATGAACTTATTTTAGTTGCCTGCTACTGTCAAATATCACAAACTACACAAACACCATTATCATTCATTGGATTGCGAAGTCAAACAGATTATATGTTATGTCTATGAGCAGCTTAAGTTTACTGAGAGTTTTAAAATTCATATACCGTGTCTTTTGAACAAATTTGTCCAGAAATCAGTTTTTGGGTACGAATATGTCTATAATGATTTGTTTTTGATGTCTCAAGCGACAACCGTCCAGTTACCGACCCAGGAATGATACTTTTCTATATAATTATGTATATCCTTTGAACAACATGTATGTATAGGATGACTGCAGCGTGCATAAAGGAGTGGCTATCAGAGTGTGAAAAGCTACATTTATCTTTTCCACAAAACTTTGTAAGCAATGTATATGTATATATATATATATATATATATATATATATATATATATATATATATATATATATATATATATATATATGAAAGCACTCCTCATTCCAAAAAAAAAAAAGAATTTGAACTATTGAGGATAACAGATAAAAGAGTAAAAATTAAGGCAGATCCCATGCCATGACATATTTTCCAAATGATGGTGTACACAAGGTATACGACACCCATCTCATGATTGAGCTGATTGAAAACATTTATTTTCAACACTGCGTATGTAAAATGTATAATGTACATGTGCTTACGCTTTTTACAGTCTTCCCAATGAGTACTGATCTCTGTTTTTTATGAATAAGTGAAATAATGATACTGGCGGTTTTATATGATTGTTTAAAGAAATAGACAAGCTGTAAATAATGGGTTAGATATTGATTCACGATTTTAACAGTAATATAAATCAACGTGCCAGCTTACCTTAAAATGTTCAATAGTAACACTTTCATATGAATCTTAATATAATAAGAGCTTTGGGATGAAACCCAGCTCTTTAGCCTAAGTTGAACAATTTTTGGATCCCATTTGCACAATACACAAATCTCAACTATAATTTTGGGAGTTACAGGTCCCTCAAAATTAATCATCTGCAAAGGGTGGCTGTTATGCATCATTAAGAAGAGGACCAGGCACCAGAGGGGAGCACAATCCATTATAAACATAACAAACATACTACAACATAAAGGCAGCTGGTTAGAAACCAACCATCAGTATGCAAAGTAGTTGGCATCTTTGCATGCATAACAGAAATTATGGAAGTCACCAGCTGGGAAAAGTAGTTCTGATTATGCCAAAAATATTGTCGCCATGAAGAGCATTATGCGGTACAACAAATATGCCCCCCCTCCCAAGATTTTCATACCGGAAGTGGTTTGCAAGGCAAAAGTGAACCTCTCTGAAGTCAACTCCTTTTTTCTCTATCACTCCAAACCAATTCACGTCTTGAACTCTTTTGTCGAGGGAGAGGCTAATTTTTACCTTCTATTGATCTCTTTCCGTGGCACATTTTCACTGATTTTAATATGTTCCTCAGCGCACTCTTGACGTGACGTACAGATGAAAACTGCTGACCTTGAAGTTTCTCATGGTCCTCGCAATTGTATGCCTGCTGGTACTTGAATGAAAGGTCGGCCTATGAAAAATGTGAATCTGGTATTGTTTTTTTCAACTCAGAGTACATCGACTTCTGTCCAAATTGACGATTGAAGAGGTAGGTCTTACTTTGTAAAAGAGTCCCGCAGGCATCGCAAACCTCTTTGAAAAAAAAACTGTTCAGAACATTTCACGTTCACTGTAAATATACTTTACTTGAAAGGCAGGGTACCTTCTAATGCTTTATACTTGGAAGTCGATTCGAATGTGTGTAAGTAAACCAACATCATTCGTTCAAACCTATTTTACTTGGCCCCTTTTTATGATATTATCGAACATTACAGAATCCTTTCAAACATACTTTACTTTTATGTCTATTTGGTAACAGAGTTCAATGCGTGAATATTATACTATATGTGACGACCTAATCATAAAAGAGAACATGTTTACGCACATTGTTATTGACCTTACGTAAGGACAGACACTAAAGTGCACTGGACTAGTGAAACCAGAGCCACAGAAAGAAAAAAAAATAGCAGTCACGTGGAATGGAGAGCGTGTGCTGATGGTATATCCCATGCAGGAACAAAGACACAACTATCAACAATGTTCCATATGTTGCAAGCAATGAATCCACCAGTTGCAGCTTTATAATGAATAATAACAAAGCCTTTATCACGGCTTAGTCGTCGTCTGATATTTTATAACGCATCCCGTTTACACCGAAGAGGAATACATAGCTTCTTTTTTGTAATCACTGAAACATAACAAGGTAGAAAGCTGAGGATACTGAAACATCACAGTGTTGATAAATATAAGAACTCGTATATGCGCAAGCTCTTCAGATTTTATATCGCAAATATTTTTATTTCTTATATAATCAAAACAAGCATCGCATCTTAGCTATTTTCCAATAGTTACCATGGATTTCAATTCTTTTAATATGTTTCCCAGATTGGACAATAAACAAATCTAATCACATAATTGAAATTTGGAACAATGTATGTGGTTGGTAGTCCAGTAGCAAAAATGTATTTCGAAGATCAAACTTGCAGCAAACGTGCTCGTGGTGTTTTTAAAGTTGATGTCACTGTATAATATACTCATGATGAGTCGGAGTAATGCCAACTAGCACCTTTAATATTTTCCCAAAATATATGAATTATGGACAGCCATTGTCGAAATTCAAAGTTTTTTTTGCGAATGTTTCAGCAATATTTAGGTGGTGATCCATTATCAACATGCAAATCCAATGTCGCCATGTCCGTGATAAAAATGTCTGTCCATATTTTTTAGAAAACAGATATATTAGAGACACTTGAGATGTGTCCTAAACAATGTTTCAAGTTGAATCCAAGAAATATTTCCTCTGTTCATTATATGTTAATGTGACCCCAAAATGCGCCAATATTTGGTGCCGTGATAACTTGAAATCATATTTTCCGGTATCAATGCAACATAGTGTCACAACAGGAACTAAATAGTGTCTATACCTTTGTCCCTGTAGTGTTTCAGTCAAAAAAGTGCATTTTCGGGTGGCGCATATACGACCGCTTGTCAGGATTATGATCAGGCGCTGTTTGCGCTCTTTATAACCAGTTTTGATTCATTATTGTCACAAAAATTCAACCGGGAACCATGTGCTTCAAAGACACGTTTGTGTTGACCTGAAACAAGTTCATTGCAATCGACGTTACCTTAAACAGTCCCTAAAGACCTGAATAAAAAAGTAGGGGGAAGGAATTCTTTTGAGCAATATGCTAAGCGGTGACTCGGCAACGCAATTCACAAAGTAAATGCAAATTAGTAAGACGCATATGATACATTCGAGGCTGTTTGAGGCACCAGTGGTTGCAAAGAACTGCTTTTAATTTAGTGGAACTTCACGTTTGAGATGGATGGTTTTCCGTTGAAATTCGTTACCTTACACATAACCGAAACTAGTTATCTGGAGCGCAAACAGACCATAAGACAATCCATCGTATTAAACGTGAACCAAACTACTCCAAAAGGATAACACTTCACGGCCCTGTTGCGAAACATGCATTGATTGCTTTAATCCTGCAATCCCTCCACTGAATGCGGTTGTCAGTTGCTCATAGTTTATCTCGTTTGGCAAAATCTGTGCTAAAATATCACACATTGCCTAATAAAGTTTTTTTTTTAATTAACCAACAAGGCATGAAGAAGGGCTGTTTGTGCTCTTCATAACCGGTTCCGGTTCCGGTTCCGATTCCGGTTATGAAGATATGACTGGTGACACGAACGTATTTACAAAGGTGACAGATTTTCATGTGATACATTTCGATGAGTCTGATCATTTTCCCACCCAGTGCTCTATACAGACTGTGTATAGGATGGAAATATGATTGAAAAACATAACATGACAGAGTATGTAAGATTTGTATAGAATCAGGATCAAAAAGAATAGTTCATACAGGTGTTAAATCACGAAACGACACCTCAGAAGATAGACGGAAGGCGTTTGAAGAAACAGTACAGACTGATGTGAATGGAGGGGTGGAAATATTAAAGCATGTTTACCAGTGTGCAGCTGTGCAAATGACAAGTAGTTTTAAACCTCAAAGGTTGCAAGATAATACATGGTATGATGAGGACTGTGGTATAGCAAAACAGCGTAAAAATAGTTTACTACAGAAATTAAGAGACACCAATAATGAAGAAGGTTTTGACCAATATAGATCTGCTAAGAATAAATATACAAATGTTTCTCAAGAGAAACTATATGTCTGGAAGCAGAATCAAATGGAAAAATTAGAAGCTGTGAAAAATGACCGGAATAAGTGCTGGAAACATATTAAAGTCTATAGTCATGGAACTGGTGATATATCTCCTGATAAGTGTGTTATGTATTTCAAATCATTATATAATCATGCTGTAGGTTAGAGTAGCATAGAAAGAGAGATACAGAATGAGTTGAATGCACATGAGACTTGGCGTGATACATGTATAGCAAATCAAAGTTCAGAGTTTAATAAACCAATCGACATAATGCAAATAGGAAAAGCGATGCAAAGCATAAACAATAAGAGAGCCCGAGGGGTGGATGGCATCAGGAGAGAATTTTTCAAGGCATCTAAGCGTAAAATAACGCCATACCTTGTACTGCCAATAACTGTACATAAAAACTTGGGACATTCCCCAGGAAATGGGCTCAAGCTATTAGGTGGCTCTAAAGAAGACAGTAAGAGATAACTATAGAGGCATTTCACTCTTGGCAGTGTGGTAAAAGTTTCACGAAAATACCTAACAATAGGCTCTTGCAATAGAGTGAACAAGCTAAGAAACTGTATGAATCACAGTGTGGCTTCAGAAAATATAGATCAGTATCTAACTTAAAAGGTGGAATATCATATCTATTATTTATAGATTTCTCTTAGGCATTCGACAGTGTCGCACATAACGTTTTGTGGAAAAGACGGATTGATTATAGTATTCACGGGCACGTATTACAGGTTTTTAAATCTATGTATTTACAACTGAGATCATGCACACATATTCATGAAGGTCTTACAGAATATTATGACGGCAATATAGGCACCCGTCGGGGATGCATGGTCAGTCCACTTTTGTTTATATTATATATATATATATATATATATATATATATATATATATATATATATATATATATATATATATATATATATATATATATATATATATATAAATGATTTTGTTTTTGACCTAGAAAAACAAGGCTCTCCTCGATATTATGTTACCCAAGAATGCCCGAACATATTAGCTCTTTAATATGCAGATGATGTTGTTGATATTATGACACCGTAGGCCGTGTTCAAAAGCAAGAAAATGTGCTAGCCGAATTTTGTTATAAATGGCTTATGAATGTAGATATAAAAAAGAATAAAATTTGGTTTGCAGAAAAAGAGGGTCACTACGTAAACTTGAAACTTTCTATTTTAGATGGGAACCAATGGAGGGTTCTTACCACCTATATGAATATTCGCCAGTACTTTTGGACCTGTATCCACCATCGGGGCAACCTTCTCCACTGAGCTTCGTCTTTCACGCAGTGGGGCGTTTGGCCAGCTTTTCTGTTAACTTTGTCTTACAACTTGGTTACAGTTGATTTGAACGACCGTGTTTTTTTTTGGGGGGGGGGGGGGGTACGGGTGATTGTTCGTGGGGTGATTTTGCTGGTCGATCGCGTGTTGCTGCTGGCCTAAGGTTGCCCAACTGAAACATTGTTGCATAAATTTACATCGCAGTTCTTGGAGAATGCTACAGAATGTATCCAAAATAAGTGTTTCTCATGTGAAGAAGTTTATTGAGAAAATGTCTTACATGATCCAGGGAATGTAAATTTGCTGCTGCAATTGGACAGCAACGTGGTCTTAGGCGTCAGGTCATTTAACATTGCGAAGGCGCCCGTGCCAAGGAAATCTGGTAGTTTTGACCAAGTGGAGACTGGGGTCGGTAATTGCAGGTACCACTGTACCATGATTATACCTATTCCCATGCAATACCTGCCAGGGTATATCAAAGACAGTGAATGTCAGAAAATTTTCAAAAATAAGGTGAAATTATTCTTGATGCAGGACATGGGGGTACTGGAGAGGGACCGCTTTATATATTTATAGTTTCAGTATCTTAGTGTTATCAGGGACCTGCAATTTATATATATATATATATATATATATATATATATATATATATATATATATATATATATATATATGGGCCCACTTGGGTCTCTGACTGAGTTTGTAGCACTGGCCTGGATCGATTAGTATTTAATAAGAAGGGCGACTTAAAAGTCCTTTTTTTCTTCAATTAATTTTAGGGTTGGATCTTTTCAGTAGGGTCTGTCGGGTTACCGGAACCACACATATATTTTTGCTAGGCCTTGGGTAATTGGGACATTTGTTGAAACATGTTGAAAAAGAATGCCCTTTTCCCTTTTATACATTACCTCTTGTGACGTCAGGTTTCGAAAATCATTTCCACTAAAGACAAAATGAAATCTGCAATACTTAACTTTAATGCATTAATTATGACCCTACAGAGCTGGCGATGGTATGTAGCTATATACCTATGCTTTGCCAAATAAACAAATGTAAAAAAAAAATAAAATAAAAAAAAGATAAAAAAAAAAATAAAGCAAGTTAAGAAACAAAATAGTTTAGTTATAGTGACAGGGTAAATACATTTTCATTTATTCAACTTCAAAATGTATACTTTGTCATTGTCAAAAAGAAGCGTATTGCAAGTGATGTTTTGATTTTAATCTCTCCCAGGTAAAATATACAAAAGTAAAGTATTCTGAAAATTTTCGAGACCACTGCAGGACACCATGTATGTATGTATGTATGTATGTATGTATGTATGTATGTATGTATGTAGGTAGGTAGGTAGGTATGTATGTATGTATGTACGTACGTACGTACGTACGTATGTATGTATGTATGTATGTATGTATGTATGTATGTACTGTGAGTTCTTGTTAAGTAGTGGCACCACTTAATATGGATATGTAGTTCATTTGCCATGCAATGCTCACACCCTCTGCGTTCTGAGTGATCAATCTACAACAGATAAGAACAACATGGATCGAATCAATTCATTTATATTTTTCTTTTCACGCACATTCACACACAGAGAGAAAAGGAGTATACAATATTTGATTGGTTTATTTTAGTGCAGTTCGTGTATTTTCATATTTTGAACGATGGCCCTCATGCCATGATCATTATCCAATTATCTTCCCGTCAACATTTTATGAAGCAGTTCTATTCATGATTCAGTTGACTTATATCTGTGTTTGTCAGTGAATTATCACATTTTGGAGTGAAATTAAAGAATAGTAATATACTCTTAGTTACATAACCTTACCACTGATGTTAAATTTTAACACGTCAGCAACAATTATGATGTCCATTAACATGTACACAAAATAATGTGAGCGGCGATATTAAATTATACGTCACTCAAGACGTGGGAACATTGTGGCTTTTGTCAATAAACATACATCATAAGGCTGGCGTTTAAAGTTGGCCTATGATATATTTTCTGTGATAAATGCCCAAGTAAACATAGAAAAAATAAAACATTACACGGCTGGACAGGAAGTTACTATTTTTCTCTTCGCCAGGTGTCGTTGTCACTGGAGAAAATCACGAGTGACCGAACCATTTTCTTCCACGAGGGGTCGGCGTTGGTGGGCGAATTTACGACTGGCTTTCCGTTGTTCATTAATAACTCACCCTCAGCCATGTTGGGTTTTCCGGCAAGTGGGTACATCTCAATGTTGCAACTGTAATTGGATAGGGTGCTATAAAATTCCCATTATCTCCGACTTCCTGCCTTTTTTGGTGTGTAGCCCTTTCATTATATATTGAAATATCAAGGAATTTTGGTTAAATTACTACACAGCGTTCAAAATACAATACAAAAAGTCATTAAAAAACTCATAACTATATTGACACATGTCAAATATTTTTTTCATATTTTCAACAGTTGCGTTTTGACAAATAAGCGAACATCAGCTCCATGGGACTCCATATGAGAGGAGATATGTCAGTAATATTTGGAAGCTGTCAGAAATGCTATTCAGTTTTTCACTTTGTGTGAGGATGCAGTTAGTACAAAACACAAGAACAAATAATGATAACGTCATTAGGCGACTCAAGCATCAGACACAGAAGTCCATTGAAAAAAAACTTTACTTTTGGTTTGTTTTATAGCTGACTCATCTGCCAAAATGGAGCCAAACAGACAACTAATAACCGGAAATGAAAGTTTAAGAAATCAATCTTTCTGCTGACAACGTATCAGCTAATGCAGTGTTAACAATTCTCTCAGGACGTTATCTATCTAAAACATAATACCACGTTTCGATAATATTTTAAGATGATTTTTTTCTCTAGAAACATATTTACTATTTCGTTTTGCTACTGGGTAGGAGAGTGTTTAATAAAAAAAGTATTCATCAGATATACATACTATGATTTTTTTTTTTGTAATTATAATTACACCGTTAGTAAGAGTTTTCACGGACAGGGACAAAGAATATTTATAAATGTAAGGAAAAGTTGATCGAAACATTCCCGGCACAGGCAACCATTATTAAAACTATTCGTCACACACACACACACACACACACACACACACACACACACACACACACACACACACACACACCACTCACACACACACGCACACACACACGCACACACACACACACGCACACGCACGCACGCACGCACAGAGAGAGAGAGAAAGAGAGAGAGAGGGAGAGACAGACACACACATATTATATATATGTATATACATATATATATATATATATATATATATATATATATATATATATATATATATATATATATATATATATATAAACATGGGAAAGCATTATTGCAAAACATGATTGAATAATAACAGATTTTGATTTTATAACATTCAGATTCCCTCTCATACACTTATGCAGACGCACCAAATAGAATTTTAGCGCTATCCCTGAACCAAATGAGCAAAATGACATAAGGGATATCCATGGATCAATTGTCTAAAAGTGTTTCAGGATCTTGTTGTACGTATATCCTCAATCCAGAAATGTTCCGGTAATATAGACCTTTCCGTGTAGGACGGGCAGAGTTTCTTGAAATTTACGACCTTTTTTTTAAATATGAGAGTCCACTTGTTCTTTATTGCTGAAATTGGGGGCGATGAACAAGATGTTAATAATTTGTTACAAAACTCGAGCGGCAGGATAAGGCGTTGTATTTCTTTAAATGTGGCGGTCTGCAGATGTGATTTGTCATTGATGGTAACATATTGCTTATATTTATTGTCTATTTCACAATTAGTGCACAGGCGTATATCATTTACTCACAGATATATCGTGCCAAACACAATAGCCTCAATCCCATGACACTTCGGAATAGTGTGAGCTTTTGTATTTAATATCTTCCCAACAGCCGCACTTTAAGCCTGAATATTCCTGCTCTCCGCCATATGCCGTCCACAGAACTTGTTTGTTGTTCTGGCACCTGTTACGCTTTTATGTTATTCACATTAACGTGCTCTGTGAAGCAGAGCTGAATTTCAAAGCAAAAGAGCTATTTTTTATCATCTGAAAATAGTTTCCCGGTACTATATGCAGACACAGGTGTGTCGGATTTTTTCACTGCTTGTCATAAGCAAACCTGGGCTTCTTGTAATAGCTTTCAATCATTCTGAAGTTCTTCTTTATGCCAATTCTGGCGGATTCACTGCACTTCCTTTGATAAGCAAATCACTTTTACCAACCGCTGTTTCGATTGTTGGTGCTATTTTATTTTCAGAATGTACCATGTAAAATACTTCTTGCATATGTACAAAAATATATACCACACATATGTTCAACACTATGAAAAACCATGGTGAACATATGTTTGTAATCAGATATGTCATTAGTAAAAAGAATAATATTCCATAGTAAAAATCAAAATACATGCGTCCTACTTAAAATAAAATACATAGAGGGCTGCCCAACATTTTTGTTACCGAATGTTAAGATATATACCTGAAAACTTCCTATGTATTTACATTTTCAACGTGAAATGGCAGAATCTTTATATTTCAGACTCTCGAAATTATGTTTCAAATTAAAAAAATAAATTAAATAAAAAATAAAAACAAACAAACCAAATGAAATAAGCTAAATAATGAATACATGAAAATACTCACGAAAATTAAAAGCAAAACAAATCGAAACTACGACAAAAGAAAAGAGAGACGAAAATGATAAGAAAGAAAGAAAGAAAGAAAGAAAGGAAAAAAGAAAGAAAGAAAGAAAAATAAAGAAAAAAGAAGAGAAAGAAGGAAAGAAAAAAGAAGAAAAGAAAGAAAGAAAGAAAGAAAAAAGAAAGAAAAAGAAAAAAGAAGGAAAGAAAGAAAGAAAAAAAAGAAAGAAAAAAGAAGAAAAGAAAGAAAGAAAGAAAGAAAGAAAGCAAGAGAGAAGAGAAGGAATTAAAATTACTGGTTTCAATGTGAGAGTAGGTGCAAAATGGGTTGAAACAACGGGCCTTGATAATCGTAACATTCAAGCTCTTTTAAAAACAACCAGAGTGGAGGTATTTCAAGTAAACTTTTCCTGAATTGGAACAAGAAATTTAAAATTAAACAAAAAACAAAACAAATAAATAAATAAATGAATAAATGAATAAATAAATAAATAAATAAATAAATAAATAAATAAATAAATAAATAAATAAATAAATAAATAAATAAATAAAGATATTCTAACGATACGAAGGTCAAAAAGTGTCCTCTTGAACAGTTAATCTCCTCTATGTATAAATGGGGTGGTTTAAATTTCACGGACAGTAGTTTATGAAGGGGGAGTAATATTACGTATGTATTTAATTTCGGGAATTTCGTGGCAGTATATGTAAGGCCCATGAAACACAAAGCAGTATCTCATATATTCCCAGTAATCAGCAAGTGATGGTAAATTCACGAAATTACGATAGGTGAAGCAAAACCCCACTGGCTTTACACCCCAGTCTGCACCTGCCACCCCGCTCCCAAAATGATAATAAAAATAAAAATAAAAACACCACCTAGCATCACTATCGTCTTGGTAAGTTTAACTTTTTCATGTGGTCCCAGTTTTTTCACCATCCTTAACCCTACAATGGTGACTTTACCTGTTTTGATCATGCTAGACTTTCCGATTGCTTGATAATATTTTGTAGTTTGTTCTACACAATTGCACCAACCATTTCAAAATAAAAAGAGATGTATTCTGCTTTTATGTTTTTGCGCTCGCAGGTTACTTAAAGCAGTTGTCCTATGGGAATGGACACGAACGATCAATTTCGCCAATTTTGATACGCTGAAGAGGCTCTTTGCAAAGTTTTGGTGGGTACCAATAGGGAGAAAGTTCACGTTCAGGGGGTGCTGAGGTTATTGCAAAGGCACCTTCCATAATACCTTTCTTTTTCCGCATTCATATGCTGACATATTGTACCCGGGTACCACAATGATATTCGTAAAGACCGTGTTAATGCAGTGGCTAGAGGTGTGGCCCCTGATGCTTCAAAAGCTTTATACAGGTGCATCAAGCAGTCGCAAATAGAACGGGCGCACGAGCCACAGTGTGCCGTCCTGTTTTATCTGCTAGGCCACACGCGCCGGCATACAATTCACAAAAAAAAGTATACGAAAGTGCTGTATACACAGACTAAAACAAAAAAATGAACTGCTCAAACGAACATGTGACAGCTATATCTGGAATTCATGTTTGGTCCTGCACATCTATGGTAAAGATAATTCGTTTTCGTCTGGATGTAAGCCAGTCGATTTCACACTTATTCAAGATTAGAGTCAAAGAGTCCCCTAAAATTAAACTAAACAAATAGACAAGTGGCAAATAAGATACATCAAGAAAACAAGTTTTGTCCTTCGCATTTTGGTAATTATAATGCAGCCAAACAATCAGACACATTCGTCTTCGCCTGTTGAATTCACCCTTATTTAAGAAGATGGACAACGACACCTCTAAATGTTCCTGTGGTTCACCGAGTGAAGACACATGATTTGTTTTCTTTACCGGTTGCTGATATGCTGCCCGGCGGTCAGTTAGTTGTGCATACCATAATCTCTAGCATTGCTCCATTTACGCTTAAAAGGGGGTGGACGGATTTTCAGAAGTATGTTTGAGCAAGATATTGAAATTTCCTGAGCCGTTCAGAAGTTTATAAGTTCAACAGAGAATTTTAAAAGAAATGTCCTCGACGGATCATTGTAATTATTCTTTAAAGCCTATTCTGGAAATGTTTAGTTTAGGAATGGTTGATTAATTTGTTTTCATGATATATTCTGTGTCTAGTCAGATTCACGGCAGCGCATTTCTTCAGGGTTTGCTTCCCCTGGTGGTACCACTCTCATCAGGCGAGCTCCCCATTGTCTTCTGGAATCCAGAAGTAGCTGCCTGTGTTTGTTTTCACCCATGCAGTATTATGGTGAATGCTTCCATTATTAATATTTATACCAGGTTTAAACTCCGTGCCTCACTGTCCGTCTTGTCGAAGTCCACGTCTTCTTATATATGTTCCATTTTTTGTGGCCTGTAATTCACATATCACACGACAAGGAATGGACCAAGGAAGCTACCGCAGAGCAACCCAACTGTAACAGACGATAAATGTGAGAGGTGTCCAAGAACTAGCCCAGATCCTCTGGGAAGATGCGATGAGAACCATGTTGAAATCCCTGTTTGTAACTGCAAAGCACCGGGGGGTCGATATCGGAGGTCAATAAATATGACGCCTGTAACAAGGCCCTAATGTAAATTTCACAGCTTTCTAACGGTAACATTGACTAAGGATGCGATAGTTGCATCCTGGTGGCGAAAAACTAACATTGCATCTTGGTAGCTTAAAAAGTTGGAGAAATGCTGGTGAACAGAGCTCTTCCTTTTCCATTGCGCTGTGAACTATCATTCGAATAGTCACTCTTGCGTAATTTAGGCTGATGAGGTACAGATTGCAGGTTTAGCAAATTTGAGGTGAAAGATCTGTAGCCAGTGCGCAGTGAGACTGGCAACTTTCGATCAATATTACCCATTTATTTTTTTTCACAAGCAGAACACATATGTATTTTCTGATTACAACACATCCATAAATTTGTATCCATAGTTTTTTTGCGGGATTGGAAGCATTTTGCGATTTTACAGCATTCTTTCAGACTTGGAAAGATTTTCACATTTTCGTGCAGAAATCACACATTTTTTTTTTTCAAATTGAAATCAGAGATTGATTTTAATGTGATAGGGCAATTCGTTTTTTGTATGCAAGATACAAATTGTAAAGGTTGAGCGAAAAATAGTTCCAAGAAAATAGCGTTGAAAGAAAATGTTGCCGATTCTTATGCATTTACGGCTGTAATATGACACTAACTCACTTTTTCTGACCTGTGTTTTATTCATTGTGTGAAATAAACTGATGGCTTTACCTTTAAACAATTTGAGATCAATTCCATGAGTAAGTGGTCATTTTCAAGATCAAAGGATCAGACTGGGTTTAAGATATATATTGCTCCCTAATATTGGAGGAAAAATATTATGGTGAATTTAAACCACACGAAAATAATCATGCTTAAACAGACGAATACAAAACTACATTATCAAAAATATGCATCACCATATTCCGGACAAAATATGTTAACCTAAAGACAAATAACTAAATAAATTCCATGCACAGTTTCAGGGTTTTGCGGCAAAATGTTTTATTCTGAAATAAGGGAACTATAATATAATTATGAATATGTTCACTAGCGGAACGAAACTTATTTTTTGGGCTGTTGAAAACTGGCTTTGGACAGGACACTAAAATTTTGGATGCGGACAAATGAATAATATACATTTCTTTCGCTAACAGAGCCACCTTCGTCGATTAGTAGGTTCAACAAAACGTTTTCTTCTCGGATGTCTAATAAACTTTATCGTTCTACACAGACGCTACGTTCTATTATATGCATAACAATAATGGTGGAGTGACTGCAAGATTTGCACATTTATGGTATTTATGTAGATTGGACATGACATGTGTAATGCTCACCGTAATTACAGGGAGTTGAAACAGGTGTGATGACAGTTTGGAATTAACTGTTTAGTGAACTGCAGAATGGCCTTAAAATTCTAAACTATAAAGGGTAGTATATCCCATATTTGCGCCGATCTTTGCTTTAGTGAGTGTTGCTGACCAGATAAATTCGTGGGGCCGCACTGCGGCAAGCAACTCATGATCCGCAAAAACAATGAAAGCCAAACCCAAGCCACTCATTGATTTTTCACGAATAGACTTCCATAACGGAATTATATCCCGGTACCCTATAGCAGCTATCAACTTGCTTTATAGATCCATACGCCTATTGATAAAAAAACCAGAGCATGGAAATCATGGGTGCACTTGGAAAACATCTTTATAAGCCCAAGAGAATAACACAGTTATCTTACATGTCACAGAGTATAGCCATACGATTTTGCTGTTAATTTGCCCCACTGGATATGCAGATATTAATATATCTGAAAAGTCAATAGTACACCCTAGCCAAAACTGGTAAAAAAATCCACCAAAGTCTAGAAACTTCATAATGGCAATCTGGCTAGGCCAACTCGTGACAAATATTGTATGCAATTGCACTGGTTCTCAGAGTGTTGGACTTGACATTTGGTTATGCGATGGTGCCAAATGTTTAGCGTTTGAATCCCATTGAAGGCCGGCAAAAAATTGTGGTATTTTCATTATTAGATAAAGATCACACAGCTAGGAGCAATAGAGAAAATGAGTGTTATAGGTCCACACCAACATAAAAACCAATATCATTTAATTTCAAACGGCAACAAGACAGGCAACATATGTTATCTCTCGTTTACAAACGCAAGCAACATGGGATGAATTCAAATAATATGTGACACATTCTAGGGGAACTTCCCTTTTGATATTTTTGTTGTCGAAGAGTTACATGCTGCATCCAGGTTTTTGGCAAGTAGTCAGCTAGGCCGCAACAAAATATTGTTAACTGGATTTTAGAGGTTAAAAGGTCTGTCAAATGTTTTCGATGAAATTTTGACACGAATTACTAGCCAGAGAGACTGGTGCATTCTGCTAGCAGTTGTAATAATATAGTAATAATTCTGTGACTGTCGCTTATGGGACGCGGTCCAGTACCTTGCAGGTGGCCTTTATAAATAGAGGAAAAACAAACGATGCGGGTGTGGTAGGTGTATTGTGTTTTAAGCACAGAACACCCAGGGTTTGAACCAGCAACACTCCTCACCTATTGCCAGGCCGAAAAGGAGAAACGCAAATATACACTTGGCCACATCC
Source organism: Hermodice carunculata (assembly GCA_964020975.1). Taxonomy (NCBI): domain Eukaryota; kingdom Metazoa; phylum Annelida; class Polychaeta; order Eunicida; family Amphinomidae; genus Hermodice; species Hermodice carunculata. The sequence continues at coordinate 44,142,988 of OZ026625.1, forward strand.
CCAATAAAAATAGTTCAGAAGAGTAAATATTCGTGTATGTCATGAAGAACACGTTTGTAGAATCCGGCACTTGAGTCCCTCGGCATTTAGCATATATATATATATATGTATATATATATATATATATATATATATATATATATATATATATATATATATATATATATATATATATATATATATATATATATATATATATATATATATATGTATGTATGTATGTATGTATGTATGTATGTGTGTGTGTGTGTGTGTGTTAGGTTTTGATCACAGCATAGCTGGGTCTTGAACTAGCAATCTTTGGCACTTATCACCTCGTCGAAAACGGGGAAAGCACATGCCCAATTATTGGTCACATTGCCGATTTTTTTTTTTTGGGGGGGGGGTCATTCGTGCAGATATGCGTGAATGCTATTATCAACACGGTTGGCTGCATATGGTTTAGAATAAAGTACTCTATACGGGATTATCCCAGTCATGTATGCCATCTCCATTTAGGCGTAACTGTTGTTTTTGTTCTGTGTTGTATAGCAGCTCGAAAACACCCGTTTGTCATTGGGTATAATTGGCGTTGCGGCTATGCAAATTTACCTAACCGTAAAACATGTACATATCGAAAACGAATAATTAATTTACCCACTTGTGATGAGCAGCGGTATAGTCGTGAAACAGTTTGTCCATGAAGCGTAAACGTCGGTTTTAGTAAACAGTAATCGTAAAACCGTTATTGTTATTATCTATACATGTGAAAGTCTATGTTTGCTCCTGGCAAATCGTGATCCACGAACACAGTGTAGGTTCACTCGCGAACCCTTGATGGGATCCTTTCTTCACGCTCGTTTGGTTGCCACGACGGTTCTACACAAGTATGCTAGTAGTTTACTGAACATACCATACCGTTGCAAACATAGGGCATAGTAAGATGTCAGAACACTGCTTTCAATGGAACCTGGAATGTATTGCAGAAACCGGAATATGCTACTACATGTACTCTCTTTCAAATGCAACAATCCCTTGTTTGTGACATGAGCGTTTTTAAGCCACACAAATATACTACTACATTCAGTACTTTTGTGCAATTGCAGGACGAAATCTCATTTAACACTGGAACTTAGCTTTCGCTAGGTTTTGACGTAAGAATATCAAAGTAACCTGTCTTCTTATCTCTTTACGTTCAGCATATAATTTCTGTATGATGCCTAAAATGACTGATTGATTGGTTGATTGATTGATCGACTGATTGAGTTATACTGACTGTTGCAGACTTATTTGCTTCTTTTTTCTGGCAATCTCTTTCAAATGTAAAGGCCCCTTGTCTGTAACATGGGCGCGTTTAAGCCATACAGTTTTATATTACGGATTAAAAGTAACGATAAAAGGAAGAAATGGCCATTTCAACAAACTCGTGGTATTTTGTAAGTGTCTTGTAAAGGCACAGATTTTGTGGGTCAGTCTTAGTTTGAGTAAACAAAGGAGGAACGAAGTTATCACATCTGTACAATGCCTAGAAATCGTATATCGTGCGCAACAAACTCCATTCATGGAAATGGCGAGACAACTATCACATAGGTTTTTCGGATATTCATATATTTAACAATGGAAATTAGCTTTCTCCGCTTTTAACGTTACCATGGAGACAACACGGGTTATGGCCTCATTATTGAGCTGACAATGTCGCAAGAATACATTCTCAATAACTTGCACCTGTTGAGTTGAATTTTGAGCAAAAGCCATGTGTTCGCGATTTGTTTCACCGATCACATGTTGTTGCCAGGGTACGTGATGATTAAACGGTTTGGCGGTTTAAATTTCACTGATTATATCATGTAGTTTGTTCAATAATTTTCCAGTAAATATCTAAGAAAACCATGCCTTTCGCAAAAGTGGAGAGGTATAAAGAAAAATCTAATGTACAGCAAAATCATGTTAACCAGTCCTTCATAATATTCTAATTTTCAGCATATAAGCTCTTGATCCCTAAAAAGCTTGACTCATTGATTGGTTGATTGATTTACTGACTGTGACCACCTATTTGTTTTTGTCTGACAAATCTTTTTCAAGTGTAGGAGCCCTTTGCTTGTGAGACAGTCGCCTTTAAGCCATACAGTTTTATGTTAGGAATTAAAGTAACTGTGAAAGAAAGGAATATCTGTTAAAAAAGACCCCCGGTATTTTGCAAGTCTCTTGTAAAGGCACAGAGTTTCTGGGTCATTCTTTGGCTGATAAAACGAAGCAAGGACCCAGTTACTATCTGTACAAAGCATGAAAATCGTATATCCTGCCCAACAAACTTCAATCGTGGAAATCGTGAGACAACCATCACACAGGATTCTATGTCCATATTACCCAAAAATGTTAGAAACAAAGCACCCTAACAGATCCTGTTTTGTGCTTCACATTCCTAGACCACCGTACAAAGTAAGAAAGCCTGTAATATTTTGGATCGACAAAAAAAATTCAGCATTGAGACTGAAAAAAACAGGTATGTGCGAAATGGATAATGATTAAACATTTTTGTTTTGGCCATGATATCTTACGTTCACAATGTGCATCATAGCAAAATGTCTTAATGAGTACGTTAACCTTGGTGAAAGACTATGTGACCTTGACCTTGACCTAGACCTCGTGACTTTCAGCAAATATGTAAGTTTCACTTAATTAATCGGCCACTCCACTGCGACATGTATTATGGTTGCTGAAGAAAAAGTTTTGGTCTAGGGCTCTCAATGTTAGCAATAAATCAGTGTCTTTATTAACGTTTAATTTAAATTTATAAATATAACCATTTTCTTGTTAACCTACGACTACATCAACAGCTTTTATTGGCATCAAGCCCACATCTGGGTAAGCTGATGATCTGAAGCATGATGTCATGACAGATCTTATCTATACCTGACATTGAACAGTTCAGCTAGCTGAGAAATGTAAGTAAAAACTAGAAGCAGAAAGCATGACAAACCCGCGCCTTTCCGGGCGATTTGCATGGGAAATGGATAAACAGTTAGCATACCATGACCCAAGTTGACCACTTGAGCATATCCTGTGGCCTTTAACCGTGGATCATTATGGCTTCTATACGCAAAAAAGGCAGCAAAGTGGACCTACAGGAGGCTTAGACCTATATTTGCTCTTCCTAAATAATTTAATGTGATTCACGAAGAACAGTGGTGTGTCAAGTTTCGTGAATACTGTTTATCTAAACAGAAAATGCATAACATTAGAAAATATACGGATTGACGCATACCTGCCAAATGACCTAAAACCAGCAGAATGAAGCGTCTGAAGTGAAAACCTTCAGAAAGTCCATCTTTATGGAGTCTCCCAGCAGTAAAGCTACGACAACGGCCATGCAAATTTAGGTACATTGTCTGGTTACACCGTACGTCATCAACACTCATTCTTGTGGGTTATACCTTTTCGAATGTGCGAATCACGAAACAGATCCCAGCACTATTGTTGTCCCGGTAACATTTGCATTAAACAAATTAAATTATCGCTCAGGGTGTGACCATTATCCCTTGAACCTTGTGTTATGGACTTTTATATGTCTCCTACTTTTGCTATAATGATACTTCTTCTGTAGCTTCTCAGCGTCTGTTTCCTTAGTAACCCTCCACCAATGATATGTATTCAATCAGGCTTCCAAAAAAAATCAAGATAGGGGCAATATTACGGGCATACCTACATTATACTAAGCTTCCGAATGGAAGCCATAGTGATGGAAGCCATAGTGATTATTATTATTATTTTTTAAAATTTTAATCCGGTCCAATGTTTAAAATAAGAGGGACAGGATTTTCCGTCGAGTCAGTCCTTCATGAACGCAAGGTCATGACCTACAAAGTCGAATCACATTACGCACTAATATATCTATTGATGCGGCACTACTTTTGTCAATATGACATAACCCCGGAAGAACATAATGGTAAACAACAACATAAACGTTTTAAGCAAAATATTCCCCATTTTCATGTAAGAACTCCCTGCCCAAATATTGAATAAAATATTTCTCTTAAGAACAATATTTCATGGTTAATGTCTTTAATTACCGTTAGACGTCATCACTTGCGATGGTTGCTCTGTTTTACATGTTTACTCTCACTACAACAAAGTTGTTGTGAGTTAATTTTGTAAGATTTTTACAGGTTTTTTTTTAGATTTTAAATTGATGCTTATTCAGATAAATGTAAATATAAGTATTGAACGCTAACATTTCTATTCACATGGACGAAATGACTGCAAAGCTGTTGAGGCCATTGAGCGTCAGGCACTGACTAGCTCACGCAGTAAATGGGCTCAACAGCCCCTACAGTGATTTCGTCCGTGTGCCCCGAGATACGGGAGATCAATTCTTAAATAACCCCATTAGGACTTCTTTTTGCCCGAAGATGAACTGTTAACGTAATTCACATTGAGGCAAACAAATGTTTCGTTTAGTGGTAAACAATGCAATTTTGATATTCATTTAACGGTCCAATACAGCTTGGCTTCACAGTCGTTCGTAACATCGTACAATTTTTAGATGCATAAACATTTACAGAGATTGTTCCTCAGACAGTAGAAAATCTTTCTGCACCCATAGTCTTATTACTGTCAGTCTAGTGTATGTCACTTTGTTTTTAGTCTGAGTATTGACTGGACAAGGTTATACACCTACAACAAAGATATACGATTTGGACACAATGCTATGTACATAATGCGCCGAAAGCACAAAGAGCTTCAAACGTTTCAGGTTATGATACCATGCAGCAATAAGTAGGCAAATGGGGACGGGAAACAGATGCAGAAGAAGTAGAGGGAAAAGAAGAAGACGAAGAAGAAGAAGAAGAAGAAGAAGAAGAAGAAGAAGAAGAAGAAGAAGAAGAAGAAGAAGAAGAAGAAGAAGAAGAAGAAGAAGAAGAAGAAGAAGAAGAAGAAGAAGAAGAAGAAGAAGAAGAAGAAGAAGACTGGAGAGGAGAAGCAGCAGCCGAACGCGAAGATGACAGTATGTGCAGATTGTGTTTTTTAAGCTTATCGATTTTGCGACAGCATCTGGTATGAAAACTCCACTCTGATGTGTGTGCTGTCGCCTATCCTTGAGATTTGGATTTTATGATATTTTATGTGCACACAAGTGAATGTGTTTAAAATTGAGTATTCAGATTTATTTGGCAGCTTGGCTTCACAGATTCGATTACCTCTAGACATGACGTAGTTAAAGTCGATATATCAATGTATGTACATGTTGACATTACTGCATGTCAAACATTATATCTCCATAACTTTAACGGTATGGTATACATTTTATCAATTCCTTTGAGCTCCATCTCTTACATTACATTCTTCAGTTCACATTACATTATGTATGTTTTTTTTTGCAGATACAGACATATGTCATCTGGATCAAACATCATATTGTTTTTTTTTATCGTTCAGTACAATGTCTGTTTACACAAGATTAGATTTCGAGTTGGAATCACTGTTCTTTTTACATATTACGATTGCGTCCATATAGTTCGTGACATGTGTTAAATCGGCTTGATTTGTCTCAATACAATCAGTTTGCCCCGGGACACAAGGCGTGTTTTCACTCAAATCACGTTTGATTGGAGTACTAACGTGGGTTTCTTTCCCCAACGCATAAAGAGTGTTTTTCGTCGAAAGGCGAATATCACGTTTGACTGGAGTGCTAACGTGGGTTTCTTTCCTCTGGCAGTATCAATCAGGCTTCGTACATCTGGATGTATTTTCCATTGGTTAATCTCTAATTATTTTGGACTCCCTACCAACAGTAATATATTAAAAAAAAAGTAAAATATTCATTTTCCACGATTTCAAAGGGATATCCGTGAAAAAAATACAAACTGATTTCACTTCAGAAAATGAAAATGTTAGTTTTTGTCACATTGCTTTACACTGTAATAAAGGTAAATTATGGTCCAATCGTCATTTAAATGATGTGTTGTTGGTAATTAACACTGTACAAAATGATGAAAAAATGTTGAAACAGCATATATCCAATTCACATTATTAATAATTTACATCTATAGGGAAAAACATTTAAAAAATAACGAGAAGGAGACATTATAGAACCTGATGTGGCCCGGTGTGGCTTAATTTCTACTCACAACTTTTTGACAAGACTTACTTCACTTCCATGATGCTTCCATAAAGTTAGAATTTTAATCAAATGGAATTTCTGTTTCACTTAAACCTTGGCTGAAAGTACGGTATTAAATAATAATGGGACAATATGTAAAATTACTAGTCACTGTCGACTTGTTTTTCTCCCCAAATTGTCAAACTAGATGCAATAGGGGCCTGTTTTAAAACGACAAAACCTCCAAACTATTACCTCTCAGGGTTTGAGACCGATTACATTTGTCATAATGTCTTATATCAAGGTATTTTGGTGGGTTCGATAATTTATATACATGTACTTGTGATGCTCTGACCTTCCCCCACCTCCACCCCCATGTTGAACTGACATGTTATTTGTTTGATTTCAAAACCGTATATCGCTTGTAATAAAGATTTCAAAATGGCGCAATTTAAAACATACAAAATTCGCAGTATTTTCGCTGAAGAAACCGCTGCACGTGATTCTTCTACATATACCTTAGCTTTATAACTTCCACTCTACCTTGTAATAGGACTTACATAAAGCCCACATATAGGATACAGGCATTAAAGATCAGCGCATATTCTCGCCACTCGCTGATACCCCTGGCAGGAGATCGGTGAGGCACGGGGATGAGCATCCTACATATATTTGCAAACTTAAGAGGTCCACATATAGGATACAGGCATTAAAGATCAGCGCATATTCTCGCCACTCGCTGATACCCCTGGCAGGAGATCGGTGAGGCTCGGGGATGAGCATCCTACATATATTTGCAAACTTAAGAGGTATCTGAAGTTCAGTATAGTTCAGCTCAGTCTGTCAACACACCTATTTAAGTCCTTATAAATATTACCATTGGTCCCTATACTGCACATTATTATGAAGCAATTTTGCAATGGTTTCCCATGATTTCATTAGAAGGTGTTCAAACTGCTTGCATATGGAGGATGCGTAACACTTGAAGCCAATTTCGCCCGTAAAATATTGTTGCACATGTTCAGTCAGCTTCAAGTAAAATCGGATTCGCCAAATTAGAGCTTCACTGGATTGTGAGTCTGCAGTCGAAGACATTGGTCCCGGTAGGGCAAGCGGTTGCAAGAAGAGGACTCTGCATTAATTACATTTAGATGGGCTTACCTTTACATATTTCAAAGTTTCGGGTTTATAGTCATAAAATAGACATACAACGTTTTTTTTGAAGACCTAGAACCTGAGAAATATCCCTTGTGTAGAAAGGCAGCCACGAATTAAGCTTTCATGTTGTGGCTAAAAAGCAAAAACGTGGACAGTATCATAAAACGTAGATGTTTTGCAAAAAGGTACTAACGAAAAGGTCTTGCGTTTACAAGTGAGTGGCTTAATATTTATCTGTTTTGCATGCTATACAGCACCACTTCATGCTCAAATATTCTTGAACTTGTCATGCCGGTAGTCTTGATTAAACATTATGCTGTGAGACGATGCTGTTTTATCAGACACACACGTCTATGCACCCCAGCAACCCAAACGTGTTCCACGGATCATCCGATAAAGAACCATTATGTTTCTTTTTTCATACAGCAATTTTGGTTGAACTCATTTTGGTCAAAATTATAATAAAAAATTTTCCGGGAATGATGATATGGAAACGTTGCAGGAAAATAATTCAATTTTTTTAGATAAATTATACGTGGTTAAGCATGCCCATTTAGAACACAGATCTCCCCCCCCCCCCCAAAAAAGTCGGTCTTTATTAATGACAGTACCAGATATGTACAAACTAGCTGATAAAAATATATAATGAAATTCTGTAAACATGAAATGGAAGATGATACAAAGAAGTGAGTGTTCAACTGTACCGACCGGTGCTAATTGTTTGCCCAACAATGTATATACTGTTAATGAACAGCAAAGGCAAAAGGGGACTTGAATACCCAAAGTACAGTTGATTTGCAAACTCAAGAAAGAAGATGTCCACAATGTTGCAACGGAAGTCTTCCTGATGCTGGCTCTGAAGACAAACCTTATTCGGATGGCATAATAGAATTAAAATGGTATAGATCAGACGTACCCCAAACGGGATCTGAAGATAAAGCTGAGTAGTTTGTGGCCATTGAATTGCCAACTGACAGGATAGAGCTTCTTCAAACAGATGACAGCTGTCAGCTGCATCTCTTGTAGACATCCTACCAATTGGTGGTAATGTGATATATACACATGCCGTTCCAGCGACTGCAACGTGAGTACGAAAGAGACGTACAAGCTCACTAGGTTTCATACCAAGTGCGGCGCATGTCACTGCTCGAGAATGTCCGAAAATGCTCTCTTCGAATGCTCAGACAACTTCATCAATGAGGTAAATTTTGTCTGTGAATAACAAATCAACCATGTAGATACGGGCCAGAACTACATGCGCTTACGGAGAAAGTGCCTCGCATGACAAGCCGTTTTTTTTTTCATTCAATCCTATTTGGCAATATAGCTAAATCGTTAAGCAATATAGCTAAATGATTTGGCCATACCGCCAAATCATTTAGCGATATCGTTCAATATTTAGTTATATTCCTAAATATTTAGTAATCGCCATGTAATTAAGTGATATCGCTTATGATTGAGTCACACCACTAAATTATTCAGCGATATCGCTAAGCGTATTTCTTTGTCCTGTTCTATTTATGTCCAGTGAGGCTGTCGATTTGGAGGGAGGTGCGATGGCTTCATCCTCTCAAAGTGCTCTGTTGAGAATTGCTCGTCGTCTGTGGCATTGTTAATTGGTTTATTATTGTGCTGCGATATCGCCAAATCTTTCGGCGATATAGGAAAATGATTTGGCAATATCGTCAAATGATTTTCGATATCGATAAATGATTTAGTGACATGTGGCCAAATAGGATTTAACATCAAAATGGCTTGCCATACCCTCGTGCAAGAATCCTTGGGCCGCTCTCATTTAACAAAATGACACTCATGACTCTGACAGTTATTAAAACATTTGTCATATAATATATATATATATATATATATATATATATATATATATATATATTTGTGTGTGTGTGTGTGTGTGCGTGTGTGTGCGTATCATTTATTTCTTAGTAACGGAACGTGAAACACTGTTATTGTGCCTGTTGAAATTTCATATTGACTAGAGTTTTATGATATGTTCATTGAAAGAGCAGAAAAGCATATAATTATAGATACCATCAGGCATATGGATTTTGTTCTAAGACAAAATATGTTCATGTGTGTGATTCCTCTGGCGATGTATTCTCTTTTAAGACAAGTCACTTTCTAATAGTATTCCTAAGTTTGTTTTAACAGTTCCATGTATTCATTAGTGAGACGCAAGATAATGTCTGTATGGTGAAAAGGCACTTGGAATTGCTATACTTGTTTGCTTGCTGGATAAAGTGTCAAATGTTTGTATCAAAATTGATATCACATATTAGTTGTTCCACATTTAGTAACTTAAAAGGATATGCAACCTTTTTACACCCTTTACACTTAAATACAAATAAATATACCAAAAACTTGAGATATGTGTCATTAAGCATGTAACTCATTTGTCATCTTTATGCAATAATATTTGATGCAGTTTCCATACTTAGGAACATGATGTACAGCACAAGTTCTTCTATCACGCAATTAATCTTCACATGTTTATCCTAGTTCGGTTACAATGGTTAAGCGTCGATACAAACTGCACATGTACAAAATATATGCAGTTGTGAATTCAGAGTATTGACCTCCCTATCATGTGTATATGACCATATTTAATGCATTTGTAAAGATTGGAACAAAACTATCAGGGTCTGGCCATTAAATACATTTTGCCTTAAGTGAGTTTTGATGGATAAGGGTATAAACTTACAAAAAAAAGTTCAAACTATAGATACTTCTACCAAGGAAGAATCACTGTATACTTTACTGGAGTACAAGATCGCATTTGATACATTTTTGTAAGTTTGAACAAAACAAATTTTACATGTTTTTTGTCATAGGTACTTTTAAATATTTGTATTGAAAATTGCTGGAGCACATAGCATTAAACAATCACAAAAGTGAAGGAAATCTGGGGCTGCATCTAAGATTGCGAGATTTCCAGTGATATATGATGCATTGCAGTAGCTTTTGCTGCAAGGTGCTCGAAAATGTGGGAGAAACACATAAAGGCAGATTTCATGCCTTTGGGAATACATGAGGCCAGAAAGTTGAACACAACATAATGGCAACATAGGCTATATAAGGGCAGGAAATCAGTGTTTCAAAAGGGCAGAATGCAACACATAAGGGCAGAATAAACAAGTAGCAACATATTTTATAATCGTCATATATTTATTCAGACTCCTATCTGCACATTTCACTTGATATCTGTGAGCTTAAAACATATCTTTGTCAAAATAAAGATAGTACAAAATATCAGGTTCCATTTTATCAGTCTCTTATATTAGATTTTCATCATCTATGTAATTCCCAAGTACATAGTCTGCAAATTTGACAACAGCATCACTATGGGGGCATATGGCAAATAAGTCTGTAAATGCTTGTGCTGCATCATCTGGTGGTACTTTCAGTATCTTTGTACTGTTGAGATAGGCCTAGTTGTACAATTTTCCGATGCCATAATTGTTCCAAATGAAATCTGCAGCACTAGACCAATGACTCAGGAAAGCATCGTAGACAGGCAGACTTTCTGCAACTTCAAAGTCAACATAAATAACGCGCTACTTGAGTGTTAAGCCATCATCAAAACACAGTTTCTTAATTTCCTCAAGCATTTTGTAGTACGTGTCACTAAATGTGTCCTTGAGAAGGCAAAATACAAATGGCACGTAATGTCCTCTGAGCAGGCCATGAAAAGTCCACCTTCGGCTCATGAATTTCGGACATTTTAATGTTCCGTCACCAAATAACTCACTGGAATCGTTACAGAGATTTTTGAGATTGCTTTTGCAGGTAAATATAATAATCCCTGTATCATTATCATTATCATTATGCATCAAAAGGTCTTCTCTTTTCGAGGTTTTGATGCTCATGTCCGCCAAAACGCGACGAAGTTCTGATACGTCCTTTGGCTGTTTGAGGAGATGATTCCTACTTTCTCTATATATCGCCTGGCACATGGCATGATAATCATTGCTGTCAAAGTTTTCCTGGAATTGCTGCTACCTCCAGACAGATAATCTTGGATGGCTTGGCAGACAGGTCATCAGTTTATCTTTTTACTGCAGATCGGATCTACAGTTTCACAAAAGTACATCTCCACAATATCTGGCCATGCTAATTCACATATGCTTCTCTGTGTTTAGCGTCCTTGTGCAGTTAGAACATTTTGCCCAAGTCACCTCCTTATCTAGCATTCAAAATTAAAATCAACGTCATGAAGACTGGTCTTTCTGCTAATGTTCCTGGAACACTACATATATGTACATCAGGGACCTGCTATAGGACCCAGATGTACATGCATACAGGTACCAGACAGTGTTTTGCATACCAGTTATACATATGTTCGATTGTATTGGTGGTTTGGGACCGTCCTTCACGTAGGGTTGAGTGGCATTGTTGTTATAATTAATCTACACTAATCTATGACCCTTACGTACACAAGACATGCTGGCAGAAGCAAGTAGCAGCCGATTCTATGTCCTTCTGTATTGTGAAAAAAAATTCCCACCTAGAGTTTCTGCCCTTATATTGTCGTTAAAAATTTTGGCTACTTTACTGCAGCAGTTTTGTATAGAACCATTATTACATAACAAATGTTATATACTGAAATCCCAGTATCACCACCAAGGGCTCAATGGATTGAATGTCTTTGCCTGCAACTTATAGTCGGGTTGCTCTGATTTGTTTTCTTTCATCAGTTATTCTGGAACAGCAATGATGCCATCAGATTTACTTTTTTTCACAATTTAACAAAAGCTGTTTTGCCAGATGCAAATGCAATTTCATTCCACCTCAGATAATCCTGTCATGCCCAGTAATAAATAAACCTACTGCTAAATTACAAGCTATAGAAATTTGTTTTGGGATGGTGTTTCCATCTTGAGTAACATTGGCAGCTGGCTATCAAAAATAACTTCTCTTAGCCTGTGGCGTTCTGAAGTAAAGTTTTCATAAAGCTTTTTTGTTACCTTTGCAGGGACAGGTTTTTTTTCATAAAACGCCCTGTTTGAAGCTTGTCTACATATTATATAGGCTTATTTAATATTTACCAGCATTGTCGAGTCAATTGCATAAAAATATGTTTTATGTGAGTGTGTTATGGCATCTGTTGCTTACAGTTTCCCTTACAAATTGTTATAATTCATCAGTGGTACATAATGTGAACTTTCCTTATAGATTTGATACCTGCATTTTGTGTAAACCCGTCTATACTATTCATACCATCAAAAATTTACATATGTCGGAATTTGGCTTTGCTCTCCGGTTTAAATAAGTGCCATTCTGACGATTACTCTAAAGTATAACCAATGTATCTGTGTTAGCCTAAATGTAATTAACTGTGACAAACTTACGATATGCTTTATACATGCTCCCAACGCGATATTATTAGGGCTAACCTGTGAGAATATTCGTCAAGACATTGTTGCGCATATATTGTTCTTCGTTACATATTTTCCTTCTATTCGGTCGGATATACTAAACGATGTCTTGCCTACAGAAATCGTTCCTTAATTGTATGTTGATCATCACCATGTATCTAATACTTGCTTGCTGTTTTGAATCTGTTTGCATTGTACTTGAGCTATTTGATACAAATTCCGTATGCTATGCCACGATTATCAAACTTTAAACATGTTGCTCAGAAATGATTCGTTATAGCGCAATTTGTAAAATTCAGTGCTCTGTTCTATTTAATATTCTTTCATGTTCAGTGTGAGTTGACTATTTATGGTCTTGACATTATTTGATATGTGTTTAATGAGGCGCTCACGTGCCTACATATGCATAAGAAAAATATTAGAACTTTTAACCCATGAATAATGTTTTTTCCAGCTGTGATCTGGTCGATCAGTCTGTTATATGCATATTTTAGCCTGTTGATGTGTGGGTGGAAAAGCCACTGCTTGTTTTGGGGATTTTTAACTCTCACAGTCGTGTATTATGGAAGCCATGCAAAAATCAGCTGGCTTGGAAAGAGACTATATTCTATGTTTAACTTCGTACGTTTATAAACAAAGTGACGTCATATTTCGGGTTCCATACAAAACTGATTAAATATTGGTTAATGGCTCCAGTATGGGAGGTAAATCGTTTTTCTCATTTGCCAGTGTTTCTTCTTCAAACGCAACAGTAGGAGCTTATTTAAATAATTTGTCCAACATTATACAAAGCGGTAAGAATAACAAAACGTCTCTGTTACAATATAAACTTCAACAACAATACAAAGTATTTCATGAACAGCATTAGTGTCACTTATATCCTTAGAATCAATTATACGGTCAGGGAATGTAAGTAGTTTTCCATAATTTTCCCTCATGCTATGCATCATAGGTCAGAATATTTCTGTGAGTAATGTGCGAAATTTCTCTTTTTTTTCTCAAAAGTCCCCACTATTTGCTTTGGTAACATACAGAGACCATCTGTATATATATAAAACTTAATTTTGTCCAAATAGTGCTGCATTTTTATACATTTTAAACTGAAGTTCCGTTGATTTTGATCGCGCCAGTGCTACACTAATTTTATAAATTTTAACAAACTTTTAATCAGCATAACAAACATAATAATTAGTGATTTTATATGTCATACTGAATGGCACTGTAAATAGACTCTTGGCAGCTTCCTCAAGGTGTTCACAAAGGTTCACGTGGCTGTTCCCCAAACAGGCCTTCGCCTGTGGGTTTTTTCTTTTCTTTTTTTTTCTTTTTTAAATTTTCATTCACCTGAACAAATAAAAAAAACATGACTCCTTCCTGCATTAATATTCAAGTTCAATTTGCTCATGCAATTTAAAGTTTTGCAATTATGATGTCTCATCACCATCTTAACACTTCAACGGGGTTTTAAACACACCGAATTTCACATCAATTAACCCGGTGCATTTAAACACAAGAATGGCACTTGTTGAGAAAACCGCATGTACATGCGTTTACAAAATTTTTCCAGTACCAAGTTATGCTATTTGCATAATTTTAAGGAAAGTTTATTGGATATCTTAAGTGACATTAGCGCCAGGCAGTGGATAAATGTAATGCCAGTTAGATGGAGATTAACTTAAAAGGAAACCCGTCCTGCAGCTCTTGAAGAGAGATACACGGTAGAAATACACACATCATGCACAGAAACAGTTGAAACTCATTGAAGAGCCATAGGATTAACAACCTGATGAGCAGGAATCCCACCTCGAGCCAAATAGTTCAGGCACGTCGATTCTACAACCTCATCTAGGGAAGAGAAGACAACAATTTCTGAAAAAGGCTTTGATAAAGATGACGCGGCGGGTCGACCGAAGCAGGTGCGGTGGCAAGACTGCACACGTGTGCAGTTGCTTCTGTGCGCTCGTGGAAAACACGGCCCACATCTTTATCAACATGGAATACAATCTTTGAAGCTTGAATTTTGCAACAGAGTACCGAAGCTTTACTACGGTGTTGATAAAAAAAAGAAAGAAAAAACAGTACAAAAAATAAAGCATACGTTTCTTTATTTACAAGATTTGTTTATGTGAGTTGACATTTGTCCTCAATGATTTTTTTTTCATTGATAAATTTCAACCTGGACCAGCAGGTTTATCAACGTGTTTTTGGCACAATGTTAAAAACAAAAAACAAAAACACACACACACAGAAAATTTAAATTAGAAAAGGAAAAGAAACACAACACGTGTGAGCACTGTTCTTTTTTCTCTGGGTTGTAACTTTATCACGACGTTGATAAAAAAACAAACAAAACAAAACATAAAAATACCAAAAAACAAACAAACAAACAAACAAACTTCTCTTTCTTTACAAGATTTATTATTGTGCAGTAGACATTTGTCCTGAATATATATATTTTTCATTAACAAATTTCGACCTGAACCAGCAGCTTTATCAATCCGTTTGTGGTATAATGCAAAAAAAAAAACAAACAAGCAAACAAAAAGCAATTAAATAAAAAAAGAAAAAAAAAAAACAAACAAACAAACAAACTAAAACCAAACAACAAATAAACAAACCAAAAAAAGGAAACGAAACACCATACATTTGATTTTTGGGGGGGGTTGTTTGTTTTTTCTCTGGCAATATATCATGATCTGAAACCATTACAATAATTCATATCATCACAATCTTCACTGTGATGGTACTGAAAGAGTTAAATATACATGTGTATACAAAAGAACTAGTCATGTATTAAACGTAACGCAAAGAAGTGATTGTATTGGTGCATGTGGTGATTGCATTGTGGACGGTATTGCGACGCACAACGTTTATATAATTATATTCTTTATTCATATAAAATAGCATGACAATAAGGGAGAAAACTAAAGTATTTCACATGTTCAATATCCAACAAGAAAAGTGCCCATCGTCTTTTGCGTCTTTTATGACGATGTGCCGCATGTTTTGTTCTCTTTTGGTCACTGAGACATGAAAGCCGCGCCTCTCACTTGCCTGTCACTCCCAGTCACACCCCAGGTGACACGTGAGAGAAAACAATAACACTCAGTACCATGTTTTTGCCATGAAACGTTGTTATTTGTCAGTGGCAGACCAGGGAGGTGTATGAGACACCTCCCTGGGCAGACAGAGGAGCCTATCTGTGAGCATGACAGATACAGCATTCGAAAGCTTGGTTTTGTTGACTTGTTAATTCATCTTTTGATGTATTTTTCATATGTTTTTCCCATTTGGACGGATGGAGCTTTACAAATGTAAAGATTTTGTTGGATCCCTTTGAATGAAATTGGCGCTGCCAACCATGCAACCATAGCCGCCTTCACAAAACCCACTATAACTGTATTGTTTCTTGGTAACATTATCCCGTTGCAGTGAATGATCAGTGTCAACCTAATCATTTTGAAAGCGAGGACAAGTTTTTATCTGGGGAATGGTGCCTGCAGGGGACAAAAGATTCATATGACCTAGGGATTTTATCTCCGGAGTTCTACATCGAAAATGAAAGCAAGGTCTTGACTTGCTTATCACGCCAAATCCCCTCGACTGACTAACCTTTACACAATCTTCGTGATGAACATCTCCAGATACCTTCATTCATTATTTTCTTGATTAGATGAAACACATTTTAGCTGCTTCAAGACAAAACGTATGAATTTGCCATTTCATCATATTTTCGCAGCATTCCGTGCACAGTTGGTTTGATAATTCTACCGAGAATAATCTCGACCCCGAACAACAATAGATTAATTGTGAACGAAAAGAAAACACTGGCGATACTCTGAGGAATTCAAGGGTATAGCCAGGTCAACTTGTATCAGAATAGGCTACCAATTATAAATGTTTGTCACGCGATCCCACAGCAAGAAATAATAAATCAAAGGGGATTTTGTATTTGCGTATTCACAGTCGCGTAATTGAGATTCACAGAAAACAGGAACACAAGTGGTATCTGCCACAGAGCCCAGAATAAGTGAAATCACACTCCAAGTTACTATTTTGCCAGCCAAATAAGCCGTCAGAGATGGGTACTTTCACTTCCTCTTCATTGACTTTTCTTTTAAATATTGCACTCTCACGAATGAAAGTCGCCCCTCGGTATTCGTTGCGCTGTCCAACCTCTCCCTGGTCATCGCGAGGTGTGTCTGGCGCAATTCTCTGAGGACCCTTTGTGGCCAGCACGTACTGACTTGTACTGTTATATGTAGACCCACTCATGCAGCGTGATGCCGTGTCCACAGTTTCTGACCTTGTTTTTTGAGAGACAACGACAGGAAAAGGTTCCGCACAATATTACACTGATGATGAGGAAGATTATGAAGGTGACAACTACGCTGTTAAAAAAAGATAAATAAAACACGGGAAACAATACATATAAGAATGAACATAGTTTCCAAACACTTCCACTGTACTTTGCAGTGCCTTGTTTTCACCAAAGTGTGTGGTAAATTGTAGCCACCCTGGTTATTTAATTATTTTGTGTACTGCGGAGACGTTTCGCAAGTAAACAAATAATTTTTCATTCGAGCATGAACCTCTGATTTGCGAGATGTCATGCTTCATCGCTGCGTAAATGTAGTAATGGGGGACGAAACGTGGACAATTTTCAATTCAGCTATTTGGTCGGACCACGTGAGAAGTAAACCGACATTTTTTACACTTCGCGCAATTCTGTCAAGCCATATGTTATCGTAAGCTTGAAATAACCCTCCATCGTCAATGCCATCTTCCGCGAGATGGCGTGCTTGCTTGAGGCTTTGTCACACTAGGTTTATGTGTCCGGAAAATCCCAACATCTTTCCTCCAATCAGTGCCTTTCTTGAACACCTTGTGTGGTTCATGACGAAAAGACAATCCGTATGTATAAGCGAAACTTGTCTATTGTTCAAAATGAGCGTGTCTGATAAATTATAGAGAGGAATGAACTGTGGTAGAAATGCAATGACCAACCAGTGCTCACTGTGGCAGAAATAACATACAGACGTTTAAATTAACATCAGATTCCCTAAAGACATATTACGGCATTGTGTGGCCTCTTATTTGGCAGCTGTCCCGTCCTTCTAAAGCTACATCCATTTTGCATAAGCCACGCACATGCGGCATTTCGGAGTTGAAATTACTTTGGCATTGTTATATGAAGGGTGCTGGCTGCAACTCGAGGTTACTCATGAAAGATCGAAATAATGCATGTACAGCGATGGTGCGACAGATGCACCGCATCTGTGAAACACACTAGTACCTATCACAACTTCTATTCTTTATTCCTGTGGGTATTGCGACAATTATACCTTTGATCTCATGTTCAAGATCTCCTTATGCCACAAATACTTGTAGATTCACACATTTCACGTGCTTCAAATTGAACCATTTCTGTTCAAGTTCATTCTTGAATAGCGTCTTGTGAAAATTACTCAAATAGTTTAAATTTCTGATTAGATTCAAATTTCTCTTCATTTACCAAGTGGCAAAGAGTACAAGTACAAGATATGATAACTTTCACGACAACAGATTTAATGACGGCAAAAAGTCTTGTCTTCTCACCATATTTCAATATTTGTTTTAACTCTCTATACGAAACATTGTTTCAAAGACAGAGGGTAGTCCTAAAAATGTAATGTGCCAATTAGTCGTAAAACCAGGTGGCACATTTCTATCTAGCAATAACCGATGAGTAGCAAGTGAAGGATTTTTTGAGGTGCCTGATATAATTGCCGAAGTACCACCCATTATGAAAAAGCAGGATGTCACTTTGAGCTTAACGGACTTAATTGTATTGCATCTATCTATCTATCTATCTATCTATCTATCTATCTATCTATCTATCTATCTATCTATCTATCTATCTATCTATCTATCTATCTATCTATCTATCTATCTATCTATCTATCTATCTATCTTTCTTTCTATCTATCTTTCTATCTATCTTTCTGTCTATCTATGTATCTATCTATCTATCTATCTATCTATCTATCTATCTATCTGTCTGTCTGTCTGTCTATGTACCAAGAAACTATATACATATTATTACAAACAGCAAAATCTATATGTGTTGTGGTATAATGCAAAGATATTGCCGCTGATGCTTCACAAAACAACACACAACAAACAGGAAACGCCAAATTGTGAGTGGTGCCCTGCCACATCACTATCATGAGGTATCTAAGTAATCATCAAGTGCATGTTATCATGTTACATGTAAACCATTCCTAAATATTTTGCTTGAAAATATTTTGAGAAAGAGTTTTTTTTTCAGAAAATGGATGAAGCAGACGACCTTTGATTTTACCGGTCGTTGCCAGCCGTTTTGAGAGGAAAAGTTTTGACTCATTGATCATGTTTAAAGTAACTTGACGGACACCTATAAATGACAAAGTATTAAAAGCTTGGAGACTATATTTCTTGCCCTCGCATCAATATCATACGATCATGACTTCATTGGGAAATAACAAGTTTCGACTGACTGTCACTTAGTCGTGATGGACATAATATCTGTTGGATGGACAACCTACTCTCGTTCAGAAACAGACTAGCGGGCTGAATTAATTTCAGCTGGGCCAGCAGTTAAAGTGCCTCATTACCGATTAACGGTAACATCCGTGTGCCGATTATGTAACAATGTTGACATGTCAAAATCTCAATGTCAGTTAACTGTAAGCCTTTTATCTGTGGTGAGAGGGATATATAGACTATACGCAATCCGGCATACTTGGAAATAAATACTTTAAAGATAGCGAATATTCTACAGCATTGTTATGAAACAGATGTTAAAACTTTCAAAAAAAACCCCACAAGTATATGCTTTTTATTTGACCAAATATAAAAAAAAAAACAACAAACCATCACGTAGCACATTTTTTGAAAAACTTTTGAAAACGATATAGGGTCAACTTAGTACACACAATCAAGAAATAGCATAATAAAACATGATTCATGCACAAGCATTGTGCTTAACGACCATAAAATAAATAGTCCGTGAAGGTATCTCCAATGGATGACACAAAGTACGCTTATGTTAATAAGGATTTATGTAGCTTTTCAGGAATAAACTATTTAATAGCCATGCATATTATAGAAGGAAAGTGTTAGCGACATTGGACTTCAAGGGCACCGGCTATATAATTTAGATTAACATATTCGGAAATGTGGTTGTAACACAGGCTAGTGACACGGAACTGACTTAAAACGCCAGTTAAAAACTGATGTTTTATTTAGTTTTAAACAGCGTTTTAGGTAAAATTTCAAGTTCTTAAAGGCCAACTGTGTTGTCTTTGAAAGTGTAGTTTACAAAGTTTGAGACTGGATCTTATGCTGCAGTTTCATCGTGTCCTATTCTCATAAATGAATGACATTTCTTCAAGTCTGTTAAGTTGTACAAAATCCACAGAAAGGTGCAACAAATCTTTACATTTCCTCTAACTTTGCAGTAATGTGTACAATCCAGTACATGTTTTATCCTTAATAAAGTCCTGGTGTTCGTATACAAATATCAGTGCATCTCACGTTGCCTCAAAAAGCTGAATCAATTTGTAACTTGCTCTTTTCGACTTTCTTCATATTGATTATTTGAGCGAAACATCAAAAGGTTATTGGGGTCTTGGGTTTGATTGGATGTTAATACATTTTCCTTTTTGTCAGTCGACAAGGGTCGGTAATTTTGAATATGATCTACTTCCACAGCGTAAGGCAGGTACTTTAACCAATTAATTTGAATAAAAGTAGCAGAGACCTGGCAAATATATATTTGTATGCATAGCTTATCAAAACCTTTCCGTAAGACGTTAAATGGGCAGTTTCCACCGAGGAAACCTATACTTCTGACTTACCGGGTAAGGGATAATTGTTGGTCATTTGCCAGCTAGCAGAAATAGGTCGGGATTGAAGATTTGAACAGCTTCAATATATCTGTATTATTAAAGTGCCCTGATTAACAAGCAGGGAGACATGCACGCACTGCAAAACTCACCTCCCAGCTACTATGCAGCTTTGTAGGATTTAATCAACTGTGATTTACAGTGTGCCGTCCCCGTGCCAGACAAAGTTTTACTTAAAGGCTATTTCACCCCCCCCCCCCCATGGGGTGGGTAGGGTGTCTACATTCGGGGATTCATAAAAAACGAGTTCATTAAGAGTACTATTAATGGAGAAAGAAATAGTGGGTGATGTTTACAATCACAGGGCGTTTTGTCTGGTTTATTTGGGAGCATATCAAGCGGCTGGGAATCTAAAAACTTGAGGCAAAATCCAAAGCACGTTTCCGTTGTGGGTGTCTCTGTTACCCCAACTTGTGACCATTGCCATATCGAAAACTGCTTCCTGAAAACCAAAGTTTGACAATATATTTCTCTTCGGCCAGAGCGTCAAGCCTAAAAATGCTTGTAAACACACATATTCGCTCTCTACCTTGTCACGACGCAAGTAAATAGGAGGGAACGACTGAAAATACGTCAAGTCATACTATGTTGGGAAAGTATCAGGCTCTGCTGCCCATTACACAAAACCAGTCATGAGATACAACTTAAATTTTACATATGAGACGTACAGAATGTCTCAATTACTTGGGGAACATTTTAGTTCATACCTGCGTTTTATATGATGTAATAATTAGGATTAACTGCGCAAGTCTTTACTGATAAAGCGAGCGTTGATCGCATGTAGTAATAAAATACACGTGCACAACAATACATTACTGGCAAAAGTGAAATTTATACTTTCGTGCAATTCCGTGCTTCCCACACACTTGCACACTATGTATATGTGAGAATTGTACCTTAACAGTGTACGAAGGTAAAAAAGGCAAGGGCAAAATTATGTTTGTGCTGGTCCAAAAGGATAGAAAAATATAGCACAGGAACTTTGTCCAAATCATCTAGTGATTCTTATAATTATTTAGGGTGCGAACCCAGACATTTTGTTTTCAAAGAAATCTTTTTTCTTTCTTTCTTTCTTTCTTTCTTTCTTTCTTTCTTTCTTTGTTTGTTTGTTTGTTTCTTTTTTTCTTTCTTTCTTTCTTTCTTTCTTTCTTTCTTTCTTTCCTTCTTTCCTTCTTTCTTTCTTTTCTTTCTTTCTTTCTTGCTCTCTCTCTCTCCCTCTCTCTCTCTCTCTCTCTCTCTCTCTCTCTCTCTCTCTCTCTCTTTCTCTCTCCTGTCGCTTAGCCCTCCAACTCACAGCGCCCATACCCTGCTGCCCCTCGAAGGCCACATATCTGCGGTCATAAATCTTGCTAACTAGTGTTACTGAATTTTTTTAAAGTTGAATATCTCCAAACGTATTAGAGAATATAGATGCTATTCCAACTGTAATCTATAGGTTTGTGTCAAACCTGCATCCAATGAACCATGAACCAAAGTTGCAGTATTTCAATTTATGCAAATAAGACGATTATGTAAATTTTAAATATTGAATAGCTTCAAAACTGTAAAAGATACAGGTGTCATTAAATTATAATTTATGGGTTTGTGATATAGCCGCATCCAATGAACCATGAACCAAAGGTGTAAAATTTTAATTTATGCAAATTAGGCGAATATGCAAATTTTAAATCTTGAATATCATAAAAACTACCATAGTTAGAGTTTTCCTTATAACTTCAATTTGTAGGTTTGTGACATGGCCTCATCCCATGAACCAAAATAATAAACTTTTGATGTATGCAAATGAGGCAAATACACAAAATTTATATCTTGAATAACTTTAAAACCATTATACGTAGAGGTGTCATTCCAACTTCAATTTTTAGGTTTGTAATTTAGCCAAATCTAATGAACCAGGAACTAAAGTTGTAGAATTTTATTTCATGCAAATTAGGTGAATACACAAAATTTTAAATCTTGAATAGCTTCAAAACTACTGAACATGTAGATGAAATGTCATTTGAAGTTTAATATATAAGTTTGTGACATAGGTGAATTCAATGAACCATGAACCGAAGCTGTGGGATTTAATTCATGTAAAAGGGGAAAACACAAAACCTTAATCTAGAATGACTTCAAAGCTATTTTCACATAGAGGAACCGTTCCAACTTTGATTTGTAGGTTTGTGACACAACCGGACTCAATGAACCATGGACCAAAGTTGTAGGCGTTTTATTTATACAAATTAGACAAGTACACAAAATTAAGATCTTGAATAGCTTCATGACCATTAAAGATAGAAGTGCGATTTCAACTTTACATTATAAGTTTATGACAAAGTTGCATCCAATGAACCATGAGCTAAAGTTTTAGGATTTTGATTTATACAAATAAGGCAAAAACACAAAACCTAAGTCTTGAAGGACTTCAAAAATAATATATATAGAGGTGTCATTCCAATTTGAATCTGTAGGTTGGTTACATAACCGCGTCCAATTAACCATGAACCAAAGTTGTGGGCTTTTAATTTATGCAAATTAGGCAAATACGCCAAATTAAGATCTTGAATAGCTTCAAAACTATTATAGATAGTGGTGTCATTCAAATTTCAGTTTATAAGTTTGTGACATAGCCACATCCAATGAACGAAGAACCAAAATTGTAAGATTTTAATCTATGCAAAATAGGATGATATAGAAAATTAAGATTGTGCTGAACAATAACAAAGTGTAGCATTTCAAACTGTTCTCATTTTGAAGGCACCTAGACAGATTTGTTGTGAAGTAAATCTTCTTTTCTAGATCTGTTGATGAAATTAGCCTATAATCTAAAGATAAGTATCTATCTTGGAACCTGTAATTTCAAATTAATTTCATTGGTACACCAGCAATCATGTGTTGTGGAATCACATGACCAAACACCATAACTACTCCATCTGAAAGCAAAACTAACAGAAAAAGTATGAAGTAAATGTACACCACCCGAAGGAGTGACTTATAGCTGCAAGAATTACTCTAACTGGTCCAGAGCAGTATGGAGCTTTTGTGCGCTGGAGACATACCCATCGGGATCGTATCTTTGCCATATGACGGTATTTGTGACGATAAAATAGCCTAATTGTAAGTGCATTTGGGGATCTTAACAACAACATTATAGTGTATATGCTCTAATAAATCCAAATATGGAGAGAAACACTGTTTTGTGAAATTGGTCCACATATAAATTTCTCTTTGAAACTTTCAAGTAAATATTTATGAAACTCTATATGTTCCCCCGATGACGAAATCGTCTAATGGCAAATGCGTGAAAACAAATGACACTCATATGTACTTTTGAATGGAACCTTTCATTTTTAATAAGTTTCCATAGAGAAAGTCCCTATGGGTGTGATACAAAACCACAAGGCTATTAAAACTTGGTATCTTTTATGATATAAAAATACATTAAATGATTGGGCACAACATTGGTGATGAAACACCATTGAAAGTGAAGGCTGTAAGTTGTAGCATAGTTTAATTTCATTTTTATCTCAGATGACTTGTTAGTCAGCTGAGCTTATGTTATGACTAGCCATCCGTCGTCCGTCCGTCGTCCGTCCGTCGTCCACAATTCACATTTTCGACTTCTTCTCCAAAACCGTCTGACAGATTGACTTCAATCTTGGTGTGTATGTGCCTTGGGTGGGACTCTACCAAGTTGTTCAAATGGTCATGCTCCAGTGAATTTTGGATTTTTTGTTGGGTTTTTTTTTTTTTTTTGTTCTTCTTCGGGCAAATCTTACAAAATTGTCTTCTCCGAAGCCGCTCACCCAATTGCTTTGATGTGGCCCAGGGACACTTCCGGGGACTCTTAGGCACGAATTTGTTCACCAGGTGGCGCTGTGATTTTTTCTAACCTTTTGTTATGTTTATGTGTTTTTTGCTATTTTTGACTTCTTCTACAGAACCGTCACTCAGATTAAGCTGAAACTTGGTGGATATATTCTTTGTGAAAGGGTCAAGCAAAATTGTTCACTAGGTGGTACTGCTAAGGATTCCTGATTTTAACGTTTTAATTTTTGTTTGTTTTTTAGTTTTTTAATTTTTATACTTATCGGTCGATGCAGCTTTCCCATTGATTACTTTGTAAGTCAATGGCCATTCTAATGCTAATTCACATTTTGACTTTTTCTCCAAACCATTGTCCAGATTGACTTCAAACTTTGTGGCAATGTACCTTGGGTAGGTTTCTGCCAGTTTTAAAATGGTCACGCTGCACTGATTTTTGGATTTTTAATTATTTTTTCATTTTTTGGTTCTTTTTTGCACAAATCTTAAAAAACTCTATTCTCCACAACTGCTGATCCAATTGTTTTGATATTACATAAGAGCACTCCTAGAGACCCTTAGTTCTTAATTTGATCACCAGGTGGTGCTGCAATTTTTTCAATATTTTTATGAATTTATTTGTGTGTGTTTTCCGTACTTGTCACTTCTTCTCCAGAACCGTTTCTCAGATTAAGTTGAAACTTTGTGGATATGTTCCTTGTGAAAGGGTCAAGCAAAGATGTTCGCTAGTCATCAGTGCTGTGGACTCGTCATTTTTAACGATTTTTTTCAATTCGGGCACTTATCAGGTAAATGCACCTTTTCTATTGCTTACTATGCAAGTCAATGGGCATTCTAGTGCATTATAATGGTAATTCACATTTTGGAGGATATCTCTTAAGAAACTGTGTATCAGATTTACTTCAAACTTGGTTGAAATGTACCTTGGGTAGGTCTCTACTAAGTTTGTTCAAATGCTCCAGTGATTTTTTGATGTCTTATGATTTTTTTCAACGATCTTTAAAAAAAGTTTTGATAGGTAAGTTTAACATGGGGGTTTCTTGTAATGGTTATAACTTAAATATTTTTTGGCCAGATTTGTGCCAAACTTGGTAGGGATGTACCTTTTATAAGTGTCTGCCTATTTTGTGCAAATGCACATGCTCCAGTGATGTTTGGATCTTGACTTCATTCCCAAGGTCACAGGACAACTGACATGAAATGTACTGTTCACTTGATAACTTGAGATCTGTTCTAAGTTATGACCTTGATGTTGCACATGGTAATGTTTCTCTATGAAGGTCATGCTTAGACAGTACATGAGTGACCTTGCCCTTGTTTCTGGGGTCACAGTGCAACAAACATGAATTGTACTCTTCATTATAACTTGAGAACTACTTGAACTGGGACCTTGATGTTGCACATGCTAGTGTTCTTTTATAAATGTCAGACTTACTCAGTACATGGGTGACCTTGATCCTAACCCAAGTTCACAGAGCTGTAAGTGTGATGAATGTCTAGGTCAGCTGAGCATGGGCTGTTCACACAGCCCTCTTGCTAAAAAATCACATTTAAGCCCCAACGGATTGCCTTTTTGAGTGTGTAAAAAAAATCTAGGCCTGTCCGCTTTATATGGATTACAAAGCAAGTCAAGTTTGAGTGTACATTGGCGTGAAGCGGAGCGCCAATTTATCTTATATACTCTGTATCTTACAAACAAATACAACTTTGTGTAGATCTTAAGAGAAGAGCAAAACAAATATGTATGTATCATATCAACAGATTAAAACGTGTAATGTATGTTTGATTTTTCCAAACACGTTTTCAGAATATTGAAAAGTTTCTCCAGTCATTGTTTCAATAATTTCCGCATGAAACACAACTTTTGACATTTTTTTTCCTCTTTGCTCCAGTATATCCTTCAAGTCATACATATTTATTGTGTGTTGGTGAAAAAGTTTCCAAACACATTTTGTCTTACATGAAAGTCACTTTTAGCAGTTCATATCACCCGGGCAGAAGCCTCGGAGTGAAACTTTACATTATTTTAAACCGCAGTGCAATTAATGTTCAAAGAGGTCACCTCCTCCATCAAGTGGCTTTTCTTTGTATTTATAAACTCTAAAGCCCGCTGACCTCAGTTGTCACACAGGGGACCTGAAAATACGCGTGTGATAACGTCGTGCACGGAAGAAGAAAATCAACCGTGTGGCGTTTTTATGTTCACTTACTAAAAAAACCCCAGAGTATGGCATTTTGTATCAGTAATCTCTGGCAGCATCTTCTGCAAGGGAACACATGAATTAATAAATCAAAATAGACAAAGCCGTCCCCGGCATCCAAGGGCCAGCTTTTGTTAATTATTGACGCCACAGACAGTGAGGAAACATGTCACCGGGCCTTGCACACGCGTTTTGTGACCTTTACATTTCAAAGCTAGGTGGTCCTTTCACTTGTAAATGAAAACTTGTTGAAAAATACATGCAACACGGAAGCTAAAAATTACCACCCAGTAATGTAAAACCTCTAGCAAGATGTCTGCCTGCCGATGTTTTGATTTCAATGGGTTGGTTGGTAGCGTTTGCACAAACAGCAGTGCCATACACATTAATTCTTCAACAACGGTTTGATTTTATCTGGTATCACATCGCACGACATGTGTCTCACATTCGATGTAAATACAAAGTGAAAGGGCAAGGGGAGGCGAATGGAACAGACAAATTGAAAAGACACTGTTCGTAGGATACCCTTAAAGTATTTGTTTGATATCTCAAGTTTGCCTTCATAACAAAAAGAAAAAAAAGAAAAAAAAAGCAAAAAAAAAAAAAAAAACAAACAAAAAAAAAAAAACAAAAAAAACAAAAACAAAAACAAAAAAAAAAAAAAAAAAAACCTCCCCCCCCCAAAAAAAACAGTTTGTATATGCTAACCTCTACTTTTGTTGTCCACATTTTGCTCTTCATTTTTGCTTGCTCTAAAATTATACAACATACATCGTTTTACCTAGCAATACTTCGCTCTTGGTCAGAATGGTTTAAGAATTAATGATAACATATTTGAAGTTATTGAACTACTGATCAGTTATATGGCTATCCTTTTCCATGGCAGGCTTCAAAGGCCATTCGTCTTTGTTACTATTGTGCCCTCTGATTATGTGCATTCGATTGATACCTTTTGTGATGGTTCCTGTTCCCAATCTGCGATGTTCAGCAAAAGCAAAATATTGAAGTTTTTAGATGTACATAATTTTCTTTAACCTTTTTACACCATATTTAAAAATCTCCCGAAAATATGAAGCCATGCCCCCTGAAACTTGGACCCATACTTTGGCCCCCAAAACACTCTTTGCTATGTATATATGACCAAATCCATAATGCCACGCCCCGAATATAACCGACTTCCCGTGTTTTTCATATTTTAAGGTTTCAAGTCTACCCCAAATCGATCACTTTTTACATGCACATGTCACGTCTGACGACGACCCACATTCTTCACATACCGAAGTGATTTGACGTTGAGGGGAGTAAATGAAAATTTCCCACAACCAAGTGACCACCCTACCAAATAGTGAAATGGCCAATCTATTAGACCATATTCCTGAAACTGGCTTTAAAGACTAATTTATATCATTTTTATCGCTTTTCGTAACATTCCTTTAACCCGGCCGCCTGTCAATCATTGAATTTCCAGTTAGGAGTAATAGCTTTGTGAACAGTGTGACGGCCGCACACACTGAGGTGATTTACGAATTTTGAAACTATAAATGCAATATGCACGGATACGTTAATACTATTGTATTAGTCATCCAGACAATGTGGAGAGCGTGATAAAAAGTGATAGAAAATTAAATTTGAACACCGAAAGACGTGCGTTAGCGGGCTGTCGTGTGGCAGCCATCGTATTTTTAGCCAATCACAATGCGAACCAGTCATTTCTCCGAAACATTACCAAGCGGGACTCGATAGGGGATTTGGAATTAGGACCTGGCAAGCAAGGACTTTTTGTTTATGGTGTTTAACTATATCGAGATCATGACCTTGAAAGGTAATTGGAGGGTGACTTGGTGGGGTACTTTTTCGAGATATGAGCATCGAATCAGTTTTTTGTGGCATTAAAAGTTATTAGCCAATCATAAGCCCATTGGTTGATATCTGAAAGGTCAAAGTTCAAAGATGCAGCTGCCTCTTCAGGATTATCAATTTCTGGATACAAGCACGGATCATCCGGACTTTTTGTTTATGGTGTTTAACTATATCGAGATCATGACTTTGAAAGGTAATTGGAGGGTGACTTGGTGGGGTACTTTTTCGAGATATGAGCATCGAATCAGTTTTTTGTGGCATTAAAAGTTATTAACCTCTTATGAGCCCATTGGTTGATATCTGAAAGGTCAAACTTCAAAGATGCAGCTGCCTCTTTAGGATTATCAATTTCTGGATACAAGCACGGATCATCCGCGAAAAGTTTGATGGGCCTATTAGAACGTACAAGATCGACAATATCATTAATGTATATTAGGGACATAAGAGGGCCAAGATTTGAGCCTTGGAGTACCCGGGCACCAACTGTGCCCGAATTTGAGGCTTCTCCTTGAATAAAGACACGTTGTTGGCGATTGTGCCGATAGTCTGAAAACCACTCCAGTAAGTCACCCGAAATATCATTGTTTTTCAATTTATGAAGCAGACCTGCATGCCATACTTTGTTGAATGCTTTACCTATATCTGTAAATATGATGGGAACTTCTTTTTGATGGTCAACAGGTAAACACAGTTTATGGTAGAGGAACATTAATTCATTTAAAACGGTCGAATTTCCCGGAGTAAAAACAGACTGGTGAGCAGAAATAACAGCGTTATCCCGAAAATTATGAAACACATTTGTAAACAACTTTTCAAACATTTTCCTAACATAACTTAGGAGAGACACTGGCCTATACTTGTTGCATGCATTAACGGGGCCCTCCTTATGAAAAGGAGAAACAGTTTTTTTCAAGCTTGGGGAATTCTTTATTTATCAAATGAAATATTAAAAAGCTTGGTGAGTGAAAAAGAAATAGACCATGGAGCTTCCTTAAGAAGCTTCAGGCTTTTTTAAATCGGGACCAGATACCTTGGTAATTTCAAGGCTCAAAAGCATTCCGAGAACTTATCTTTTACTTATATGTATAAAGTCGAGGCATAGATATTACTTTGAAGTCACTTTCCTACATACAGGGAAGTATGTACGTGCTTTGTATTCTTCATCTTCTTCTGGCCAATGACCTTCCCTTGTAATTTTGGCAAGATATAAGGTACATTATCAGAGAACAAAAATATTTATGTTTATGTCCATGATAATGCATTAACAAGTCAAGCGTTGAATGTGATATGATTCAAAGTGGTGATAAAACACATTATTGTCGTGAAATTGAACTAAGGAGCAAAGAGTATAAATGTTTAAATTTTTCATCGGGAGACGAGATATATTTGCTGAACGGCTTTTAAGATAAGAAGTTGAAAGGCACAATTACCTGCCTTGGTTTACACTAAAATACAAGCAGATTTGGTATATGTGTGAGAATCAGAAAAAGGTAAATATATCATAAATGTGTTTGTTAAACGTAATATCAGATAATTTGTGTGCTTGTGTCGTTAATTGAGTGGTCTGTGATTTCAGTTATTCGGCATTCTTGGAACCAATATCGCTTGCCTCTGATATCATATTTAGAGAACCTCGTCATATGGAACCATATGTTCGCAGCATAATATGTCCGATACCTGAATACATGGATATCAAGAAGCGAAGTTAATTAGCAAAACAGTTTCATTTTGACCTCCCTCGAAATTTGTGTCGTTAAATGAATATATCGCATATATGAGTGTTATTGAAATGCTGTTTTACCGCATATCGTGTGAATTCACATGTGTCGTTTGGTTTTTCAACTTTGTCGCAATAGTGCACCACGAAATAAATATTTCATATGACGCATCAGAACACAACCCAATTTGTCGATGCGAAATGGTGTCGTTGCTGAATAAAATCATGACAATCATTATCATCATCGTCGTCATCGCAGTCGTCGTCATCATCATAATCATCATCATCATCATCATCATCATCATCATCATCATCATCATCATCACCGTCGTCGTCGTCGTCGTCGTCATCATCATCATCATCATGATTGGTGTGTAGATATAGAGCATTCTTTTATGAGACAGATACCACTGAATGCATTTTTATAGAAAAGGGCATTCACTTGATATAGGTCTATATTGCAGCAGTTGATTTAAACGATGTACCAAGAATGGGAATAGTTTACTATTGAAACTAAAGGTTAGAACAGATGCGGGATTTAAGGATGTGTTAGATGCAGAACAGCGTATTAAGTGTTGTTCACACTGCCATGGAAAATCATTTTTAATTTACAATTTCCACCTAGACTAGAAATTATACTAAAGAAGTGGTTGCTGATGAAACCTAGACTAATTCTAGAATTCTTCATTTAAGACAGAGCGAGGAAATTTCTTGATCTGGACCGATTCCAGAATTATTGATTTAAAACTAGGAGCAACGCTCTTCACCTGGGCCGAATCAAGAACAACTGATTTAAGATAAGGCGACGAAATCGGTGGACCTGGACTACGTCTCTCTCTCTCTCTCTCTCTCTCTCTCTCTCTCTCTCTCTCTCTCTCTCTCTCTCTCTCTCTCTCTCTCTCTCTCTCTCTCTCTCTCTCTTTCTCTCTGTGTCTATATTTGTATATATAAATATATAATTGGTGCTATGCAAAACTGTACTTTGATGAACAGTCTCTTTTCAGGGAATTCAAGTCTGAAATCATTATAATTCGAGTTAGTAAGAAATTTCTTGGATAAGTGGGCAAGTGTTCAGACTTTGTGAGAGCAACGCGGTCTCCCCAATATTACATATATACTGAAACAAAATTTTAGCGGACCGATTGTTTTGAAAATCAGATGAATTTGTATTAGTGCACGTGACCATTTGTCAAAAGCGCCGTATGAAGAAAATGGTGCATGCCATGCATAATAATACGAGCACGAAAGGAAATTGTCAGAGATGTAGGTGACTTGGAGGGATTATATACTGCAGCGAAAAAGGTCGAATAGTTCATGAGGCATCTGTATAGAACGACCTTCCAACGCCAACGTTTGACATCTGGTCACGCCAGGGCCAAACAAACAGGCAATCAAGGCTACAGAATCACAAAGGAAACCCACATTTGATATGCAAACATAATCGGGCGCACCCACAACGTTAGTGTTTCCCCTATGATATATACATTATTAGGTGATTCAAACCCAAGGAAAAGACTATTCAATTTCAATCACAAGATAAAGAGATTTGCCCTTGGGGCACTTGTTACACTGTAAGGAACCTCACGCGATTGAGTTGTTCATATCAGTTGGAGTTTGGTCGAGCTTTCAATCAACATGGCATGCCGGGCCGATTGAGTTCGTGGTCTTTTATGATATACATCATTCATTTGGTTTCATAAGTCTATGGTATGTGCTGGTGCCATGAGGATACCATGTCGATGCGCCATGAGTAATGCCACAAGAACAGAACAAAAAAAAAAAAATCAATTGAAATCCAATCAGTGAAAAATATAGCATAAGCAAAGGAAAGTATCATCTGGGCCAGTTAAGCATGATTGTGTAAAACTCAAATGCACTTTTAATTTTGCAATTGCAATTTGCCCACATTATTGTATGATGAACAATACCGAGTAGGTAATGAAAAGAAAGTTTGTTTGTTAGAACCTAAGGTAATAGGCAAACAGTAGACCATGAATGCACCCCCAAACAATGCTAAGTGCAAACGTAAGTTTGTGAAATGTGCATGAAGTAACTGGCAAACAGACGGGGCTTCAGTGTTGTTTGCAGGTGTTCTAAGTCACTATACCCATTGTATAGTAATCTTATTATATCAAAATCTTTGGGATATACCGAGTAGTTCTCGGTATTGTAACACAATTCTGTTGCAATCGGGGATCTTACATTTTTATATCTAATGTCATTTCAAGCATATTAACGTTCAAATAAACAGAAAGTCTTCATGTTCTTGACATACTGCAAGCTTTGTTGATTATGATCACTTCTGGAAAGAACTTTCTTTAAAAAGTCACCATTATTTTATTTACATTCCATATTTTTGGTGACTGATAGTGAGAACGCTAAATATATATTGTTCCAAATCTTGATGCAACCCCAATGCTGTGTATGTAACTTGTCGGTCATATTTCAAAAGATAACGGGTTGGTTTAAACATATTCTATTCGGAGAATTACAATTGGGAAGGAGGGTGGCGCCCTGTATAGGCCTAAATCCCTCTTGTGGAAAACGACAGCGGGTTGAAATGAGCTCTCGCATATTTTACGTCATGCAAATGTGTTGCTGCTGCTCATAGTTACATAACAAAAATGTACATGATTCCACCAATGACGAAAAGCGAGGAAGAAGAATTACACCATGCACCGACACCACACACTTCTTTGTGGCTCAGGCTTTTGTCCTGGGACAATTTGAAGGTTGGCCGAAAATCTCTACCAAGAGACTTGAGTCGCGGACTTGATGTTACATCAGAACATAAAAGCATCGATCTAACGATCAAGGATGCTCAGAGCTGAAAAGATTAGACACTCAGAGGTATGAACTCGGACATATCACAGTCTTTAAACAGGAGAGACCTGGCATGTGCTATTATAACGTCATATTTCAAAACTCGACTGAACAGAAAAGATACGTGAGTGACTAACGACAAAGCAGATAGAGTCACGACCTATCGTGACCTTTGTCTCCCTTAATTTGCCCCAACTGTTCATAGGTCGACAACCCATCACTATCGAACCCCATTATCGTACCCTGGAGGTTATGGAGAGATGGAAAGTGGCGATAGTAGCGCCATAAGCGTTTCCACGTGGCGAACAGGTAAATCAAGTCGTCTTACAATCACTTTGTGATACAGTCGCCTAAGTTTGACAATACAGAGACTCAATCAGTGGAAAGATAATTCTAAATACGACTGCAGTGTGGGTGGTCCAATAAATCAAGAATATTTGTCCCTAGAACAGTGGTATTATGCCTTTCTTTGAGCCATGGGAACTTAACTATTATTCAAATTCGATAACTTTTTTCACGCTGCAGATATGCACAGAAGATAATATGCTTGGAATTTAATTGGCAGAAATTATTATTACTTTCTTGAATTGTGTTTAAAAGTCATGTTTGGGTGTTACATTTTGGCTGAATACAAGATACAGTGGATGGAAAATACCTCTGGAAGTTGGCATGTTTCTCATGAACTGTGCATATAATATATGACAATCAGTACAGCGTCTTATATTTTTAATTGTGTTAAATGCAATTGTTTGTCCCGGGATGGATAATTATAATCACAATGAAATAAAAAAAAAAGCCAAAAAAACCCCAACAACTTATTGTTACATAATATTCATATCGGTTCTGAGGCAAAATTCCCCTTTTTCAAAGTGGCACATTATTGCAGCTCAAGCCTCTTTTAAATAAACAACTTAAGGTACTCTGAATATTAATTTGTTATGTGGTGGTGGTGGACATAATATCTTTCCTAATACAACCTAGCTACTAGTACAGTTTATTAAGTATATAAGGGAACAGCATTTTGGAAATGTCATCATGACCGAATTCGTGTCGTAATTGCCGTTAGCGCGGCAATCTGGTGACCATTAGAAAGACTCTCCTTGTTCCATTCTTCTTCTCGTTTTGGCCAGTGCTTCCTAAATCACCCTTAAGACTACAATAAATGTCTCATGAACTTATTTGCAATCTAGGTAAAATTACTCAATAAATAGAAAACAAAACAAATAAAACAAATGATTGAAGTGATTAATATACCAGTAAATTTTAAGGTTACTCAGATAAGCTCCTGCATAAATAATGCTACATCAATAAGCTTTGTTATAATTGAGAGAGTGGGTTTCCATTTACATCAACGTTATTTTTACAGAAAAAATGTTTTAAAAGTTTATAAATTAGCAGGATACAAGGTTCAAGGAACAATGAAAGGGTTTGTATACGCCCCATAGAGAAAAGGCGGACAGGATTGCAAGGCTTGTGCATTTCCGTTATTAATTTATGATTTAGTAGCTTAAGTGCCATATGTGCAAACACCTAATGTTCCATGGTGACCAGTGGGTATAATTTTACTCTAACATACATTCGAATAGAAATACATACCTCTAACATGGAGTAATTTTGTACATTTGGTTGTGTAATCCGCTGAATGACCATTTAATTGCCAAATGTGGCCTCTCGTTAAACATATCTACAAAAACAAAATCAAACAAAAAACAAAACAACACTTCCAAACTAAATAAATAAAAAAGCAAAACAAAAAATATATAAAAAACATCCCCCGAAAAAAAACAAAAACAAAAACAAAAACAAAAACCAAAAAAAAAAACAACAAAAACAAAATACAAAAAAAAAAAAAAAAAAAAAAAAAAAAAAAAAAAAAAAACAATTGGAAAGGAAAGACCAACACACCAAACCGTGTGTGGTACCGTCCATCAGTACCCAAACTACTGATTTGGAATTGCCTCTGAAGGATCTGATTTTCTTAGATTCGACTTTTGTCAAAATGGAAACGTTCAAAGCGTCTTCCGATGGAACGCATATAAACATATACATGCACTTTTTCAAATATATCATTTTGTTCTTTTCAGGAAATGTCTAGTTTAAAAACAATTTTCCTTGATATATTGAAGAATATTGAAGAAATTAAATAAAGGCTACTTATATCAAAAGTAGTACTGACTACTTATTGCCATCTAGTGATGAACTGGCTAAACTATCTGCAATTATATCCAAGGTCATTGTTATTATTCCCTTGTTTGACATGTAGCCTATCATTGTGCTACTGGAGTTTCCCGTTGAGATAATTATCTTAAGCTTATAAACAACACAAATACCAAAGGCAAGGGAAAGGACTTCAAAGGGGCTTAGTGACTTAGCAATTTGATTGACAGGGTATGGTCATGACATCACAAGTTTTAATGAGAGATGACACAGCCTTTATGAATGATGCTGTTACACCCTTTTGTTGAAAAGTGGTCCACTTTTATCAATCTATTTTTGGTGGTCTGCTTTGCCTTTAAGTTTCCTGGATCACCTGTCACCTGATCCTTATCTGGTGGAGCGAGAGAGCCCATATTTTGCCTGGTAAAATAATGGACTCAGTCTTGTGACATGAGCAAATTAGATGGCACAGGACACACAATAATTCCATGTCACTAATCAAATAGAATGTATAGAATAAAATGCATAATTATTTGGAACACATGTAAAACGATGGTTGAGAGAACATTATGAAAAGTCATTTGTAGCCAACGCGAGGGCGATTCTGGTAACTTATAAAGTACCAGCAGATCGGGCTCAGAACCATGTGACACAGATCGATATCAACAGCGCGTGACAAGGGTAACCACAGGCAGCAGTTACAATACATCAGCAATTTAATACCAGACACCGGCAATACTATCTGTTTATTGAAAAATACAGTTGCGCCATTCTATAGCGAAAAGAGGTTTTGCCACCCTTTCATACTGGAGCAACCGTTCAATACCCCAGTAGTCCCCGCCCGAAAGATTGGGGTATTGAATTCTTACTGGTTGTCAGGCCGATTGGTTTCTGCAGCAGGTCGGTGATTGGAATGTACGGGTGATAAAAAACTAGACTGGTGATCAGAAATCGAAGTCTGTGATTGAACACTGACCTCTACGCTGGCAAAGTTGAAGGCGATCACCTTGTGGAGAATGGAGCAGTGGTATATTACAATTTACAGTTGATTGGAAATAGTGATGAATGGAAGCACCCTTGGGTAGCTTTTTACAATTTTTTGTTGTTGTAATACATTTTATTTCTTGATTGAGGATTCGACAAATAGCCCTGGCTAAGGCAGGTTTTCTCCTCGTGTATGCACGAACATAATTACACAGTTTGCCTCAATTACGATGTAAATAGGAAAGAAAAAAATTAAAATTAAAAAATATACAAAAAACAAAACAAACAAACAAACAAAACAAAACAATACACCCCCCGCCCCCCCTCCCAAAAAAGACCCCAGGAACATATATTCAAGTGTATGTACATACAAGAGAAATGACCTTCAAAAAAGGCGCTAGTCGTCAACATTATTACCATCATCATCGTTGCCTCCATTGTCAGACCTTGACTGGTCTTTAAAAAAAAAAACGCTTTGCATTGCAAATGTAGTTCATAGTTGCATCAACAATACTGCAATTTTACATATTTAGTCATGAACAGTAGAAAACATAGCACGTTTTTCGGAAATAATTCTATGAATTTTCATGAAGTCATAAGTGGAAAACTATGACAGCATACAGTTACAATATAATGATATACGACCAAGTCCCAATCCAGAGGTCGGCGCGTAAATGTGATTTATTACACAGGTACAGTGCAATTGAGGACGCTTCAAAAAGCCTGCTCCATGTTTGCATACATTTGGATTCCCTCATGCCTTGAAGCTGTATCTGAAGAGATGAGGCCGATATTGTTCTACATATGATCACGGATTTAGATAAAATCTCAATTATTATACAAACTTTGAACTTTCTCATAGCATTTGAAATCTCTCTCTCTCTCTCTCTCTCTCTCTTTATATATATATATATATATATATATATATATATATATATATATATATATATATATATATATATATATATATATATATATGTGTATATATATAATCTAGGCAGCAAATGAAGAACAAAAAAAAGCAAAGGCAAGAAAAATACTCTAACTCCCCGCCAAAAAAGAGAAAGAAAATAAAAGAAAGAAACACAAAACCCTACACACGTGAAGCCAAACGATAGACTGATTGGTGATATTTGGTCAGCAGCTCAATATGTGTGCAGATATCATTTATTGTGTAGCATTTTTAAAATGTTTATGTTTTCGCAATTCACTGTAGGACGTTTTGTTGAAATTACTCGTGTTCACCAATCACCGCACTTATTGCGTTTGAAGCTATGCTAATAGTGGCTGGAACTGTGATATTTTGAAATGTAATATTACTACAAAACAACGCCGTATTACATTCAACCGGCACCACGCGGCGCTTCACTTGGACAAATTGTTAAATATCTAACTAACTGCTGACCCTTACATTTTAAATCTGACTTTCACATTCCATATATTTCATATTTCGTGGGTGATGACAGCACAGAAAGTTAGCCGAGAAGATGTACATTAAATACATTAAATGTGGTAATATACTCATGATTACTATGTTTTTAACATCACTTACCGGCAAAACGTCCTTGCTGGAGATATGTCATAAAATTAATACTAAAAAGCATCATTTTCAGATTACATTTTAAATAAATATGTAACTTGTACCGAAAATACGCATTTTATATTCCTGTAAAAAGCGAAGGACAAATAAATATCAAAACAACCCAATTTTGCACCCATCCTGTTTGTTTATGTACATGTGGCTGTTAAATGGTGTATATGGTGTATAGTGACAGGTTAGCTTATGGAGAGTAAAGAGTTCGGACTGCGGAATAGGATAATGACTACTAGGTAGTGGTTCTGGGCAAAAAGACACAAATACAATTGCAAGTTAACCCTTAAAGTGCTGATTTAGGCTTGATTCAACAGCTTTCCTCAGGACACTTTGCGCATATTGCGGGCAAAGTGTCCCGAGGAAAGCTGTTGACTAAGACTACTTTTTGCTTCAGGTAAGGCTTGCTGGTATTTGAATGAAAGATATCTTCATGAGGAATTTGACTCTTTTAACCATTATATGTTTAATGGTGATGAGAAAGCAACTATAGCAGTGATTAGCACTTTAAGGGTTAATAAATGTTGTTTACTAAACTAACTTGGACGGGGGGAGGGAGGCATTATATATTGATAGTGTTGACGTGGCCGCTGTGAACTCTTGCAAACCCGAGGTATCTGGCGTCCTTTGCCGTCATCAAAGTAGACCCCCAATGCAAAACATATTTTTTAAAAAACATGAATCAAATCAGTGTGAAATGCACAGAAAAAGTCTATATTGAGTAAATTTAGAGCATTTTTGACCGCATCCAGCTTCAGGAAGCGTATCTACACTGGTTCTATTATTCACCAGTAATTCTATGGCTATGATTGTTGCAGTGCTTTTTACTTTGGATTAAAAAAAAGGTTTTTGTTTTGTCGAGTTTGTATGTGACACAGGTAGCCTACTTCAATGTATATTGCCTCAATAATGTAATCTCAAAGTAATTAAAAATTTCAGTTTCAATATTATCTGAGGCTATTTAAGCGTTGTGTATGCTCGATATCGGCATACCATGTATGCTAACATAGAACTTCATGAGGAGCTGTTTGTAAGCCGTGAATCGGATGCTCGGTCAAGGCATAATACACACAACCAAAGATGTGTAATACTGTTTCTAAGAGAAAATATCACAGAGATGACCAAACAGCAGAGATAGTCTAATAACCTTGAAACCATTCAGGAGAATTCTTTGGTAAATAAAATGGGAAAACTATCATATTAACATCTTGGAGACATCTCATTACATTAATGATACTGAACCAGAGACAGGATTGATTTGAAAAGTTCAAGGGCAAATCCACATGGATTCAAGAAGCCACAGTATAGTCTTCAATATATACTGCTAACATGAGACATATAAAGCAGCTCACCAATCATTATTTTGGTAGGAGACATCCTTTTCTAATTTTTTAATGCAGGATAAACTGCCTTTTTAACCACATCTTTTGATTCATCTAGGTTTCTATTAATATTACCAGATGTAAGATACAACAAGGACATTCGATAATTTTCAAGATTTAATTTATTATGTGTGGATGGGGCCCATTCAAAATATACATTTTCAGCGCAATAAAGGTTTGACATAAGTGAATCAATTGCCAAATAAAACACTCCATGTAGAGTGTTGTATTTTGCTGTGTTGTTTTCTCATTTTCTTCTTGTTTTTGAAGTCTTATTATTAGAAGGCGTACCTTCGCTCATTATCGTAAAGGTTGAAATAATTGCTTTGTTTCTCATGAGGAATCTTTGTGTACAAGCTGTATCAGGCAGATATAGTTAAAGTAACATATTATGTATATTGCAATTCAGATTGGTCCCTCGCATTTAATTCTACTTGTTTCACTCGTAGGTGCTTAATCTAACAGCTATCTCTACCTAATCAAGTGGTGCCGGCCATTTGCGAATGCTTGGTCTGCTTCATCGTTTCTAGGTTAAAACTGCAGGGTCTACACCATCCCAAAACTCGTATAGTATGGGACAACCTCAACCAAACACTCAAAATGTACGTATTTTACGTGCATCAATGTACACTGGTTTTCAAGTCATTTAATTGAAGTTTTAATTTTCATTATTTTGGATGTAATTACTTTATATTTACATTTAATATTTGTTAAGCACTAGAAAATAAAACATCCGAAATGGAACACTTTGTGAACACGTTGAGCTTGACAAGATATAGAGCAAAACTAAAAAGGACTTGTGTAAGAAGTGGACGTATGCTAGAAGTTAAGCTTAAATGCTTCCACTTTCCCCTCTACCGTCGCATATGGCGGGTAACTAGGGCTGAGAAAACTACTGACGCAGTGCCATTATGAGATGTATAATTATAGCTGTGTGCCAACACAGACATATTGTTCTTTCTGTCTTTCTTTCTTTCTTTCTTTCTTTCTTTCTTTCTTTCTTTCTTTCTTTCTTTCTTTCTTTCTTCCTTTCTTTCTTTCTTTCTTTCTCTCTTTCTTTCTTTTTTTTCTTTCTTTCTTTCTTTACAGGCAAATTTGTCCGACATTTCATTTGTAAAGTATTACACCTAGAAACTCCAAACTTGGCACAACTATACTTCTACAGATGAAGTCTGGCT
Source organism: Hermodice carunculata (assembly GCA_964020975.1). Taxonomy (NCBI): domain Eukaryota; kingdom Metazoa; phylum Annelida; class Polychaeta; order Eunicida; family Amphinomidae; genus Hermodice; species Hermodice carunculata. The sequence goes on from OZ026625.1 coordinate 44,183,243, forward strand.
TTTTTATAATGAGAGGTCTTGCTTTTCAAAATTAGGCAAATGAGGGCTAATTAAAGTTTTAAGTCTTCAATAGCTTATATACTATAGTAGATGTTGTTCCGAGTGTATAGGAGTTCGATCATAGCAAGGCAAAGGTCATCTCAAATGTCAAGGTCATTTCAAGGTGAGTGTTCATGTCAAGGTCAAAGGTCAATTTTAGGCCAAAATGTCATTTTTGAGGTCAAGATTCACTTCAAGTAGATGTCATCTCAAGGCAAAGGTCATTTCAAGGTCAAAGGCCACTTTCGATGGTGGCTTTCTTCTAGCCATAACTTGGTCAATTTTATCCAATTTTGATCATGTTGGGCTCAAACTATAGATATTGTAAGTCTGCACATTTTTGAAACTTACATGTGACCTCTAAAGGTCAAAGGTCAAGGTCATTTGGACCTCTGAAAGTTTCATCAGTCATAACTTGGCCAATTTCCATCCAATTCTAATCATGTTGGACTCAAATTGTAGGTATTGCAACACTGCACATTTTTGTAAGAACGTGTAACCTCAAAAGGGCAAAGGTTAATGTCATTTGACCCTTCGAAAGTTTCATTTTGCTATAACTTGGTCAATTTGCATCCGATTTGGTTCATGTTGGGCTTAAATTGTAGGTGCTGTAACACTGTGTAATTTACATGTGACCTATAAAGGTCAAAGGTCAATGTCACTTGGACTTAGAAATTTGCATCCAGCAATAAGCTTAATGTATTGTGACGTACCAAAGGATAAAAGTTGTAGCATTTAATATTTACAACTTTTGAAGGCACACAGAGAGATTTGCTTTGAAGCAAATCTTCTTTTCTAGTTCTATATCATTTTCAATGTATGTTTGGGTAAACAAGAGCCTGTTAGGGCATGAAACGGTAACTGAAAGGTATAGGTATTCTGACACGTAGAAAGGAGTAGGCCCAATTGATACCATGCCCTTCCGCACAGCTTCACGTGTGCCAGGGCTGCACGCATTTTTTTTTTTTTTTTTTTTTTGTTCCTTTTCCTCCTCTTTATATTATTGAAAACATGAGTGTACATATTATAAACAAATGGTGATAAAAAGAAGGTAAGCAAGCGTACATGCTGCACGCATTGTTTTTTTTTTTTTTTTTTTGCTCCTTCTCCTCCTCTTTATATTATTGAAAACATGAGTGTACACATTATAAACAAATGGTGAAGAAAAGAAGGTAAGCAAGCGTACATGACTTATCCTAATCAACAGTCGTAACTACGTGCGTTTTGTGTAGGTTGGCCCTAAAACCTCCATGGGCCAATGACGAAAGCTTTCCGTTCCTCTTAGCCTTTCAGAAGCTCACAAACTCCAGCCGCAAACCGCTAAAGAAAGCTGCTAAGGAACAATAACCCTCATTCAACAAACTTTAGCAAACTTGCAAAACTGTACATAATGCAACATTATATGTATAGCCGGGTATTTTGGATTGTTTTTTTCTTTCGCAGTTATAAGGCAAGTGAAGATGTGTGATAATGTTCATAGAATGTTTCTATGATGTTTATATTAAAACACTGCATGTATTTTTGGGTCACATCAACTCAAGAAGTCCAAACATTTCCAGCTTATCCAAAACGATCTTTGCAGCCGCTTGAATTAATTCCAATTTTTCCGATTAATGTTTGACGTGCTGTATTAAATTCTGATTTAATTTCAATTCCTTTAATTGATATATAGCCTACAACTCACGCATACAGCGATAAGCTATCCTAACGTTGTCGTCAGATTCGTGCATTATAGTGAAAAAAGTTCCCTTGGCGCCTGTACATATTCAGCGGTGTACGTGCAATTGGATTTAAAAAAATTCGTTATCAACAGTCGTGAAGTAAATCTGTCTACAGCTAACATGTCAGATATAGTGCGTTGAATTTGTTGAATAAATGTATGTTTGGAACTATAATATGTGGAAGCTGAAATGGAAATGCATGAAGCAGAATAATTCCTGCATTAACATTCAGATCACAGTTCCCATGCGGACGACAATTGCCGTATTGACACAGATTTATCAAACATGCACGGATGCGAATATCCTTTCCTCAGTTTTTATCATTGAATAAAACTGGCTTTAGTTTGTATCACAGATATTTTGCTTTGAATTCATTGAAATTTTATCTAAAATAGGAATAACTGGAGGTTCAACTGGGGAAAAACACAGAATGCACATAATCGCTAGAATTAAATATTCTGTCAACATTTTTTTTGTTCACACTCCTTTTATCTGTATACGGACTTATCAAAAGTGCGCGGATGCAAACATCCTTTGCTCAATTTTATCCCCGCTTTACCCTATTTGATAAGACTAAGTCCAAGTCAAGTTTTTACCTTCTTTTAATCCTTTCCTCTTTACGCTCAGACCGAGACAACAGTTTTTCACCTTCGCGTAACTCTTTTTTTTTTCGTTAGACTCAGACTAAGATGACAGTTTTTACCACTTTCCTGTTTAGACTTTGACCGAGCCAACAGTTTCATTCCTTTTTAAAAACCGTTCCAGTTAACACTCAAACCAAGTCAACAGTTTTGGCTCCCGCTTATCCCTTTCCTGTTTATGTGCTGAATGAGACAACAGTTTAACTTCGACTCAGTTGTTCGCCCAATGATCCACGTCACGGAAAGCTGTTACTCTCTACGTACGTCTCATGTGTAATTCGCCCAATGATCCACGTCACGGAAAGCTGTTTCTCTCTACCTACGTCTCATTTGTAATTCTCATCCGAAATGTGTTTCAGGAGACTATAAGTTTAAGCAAATGTTTTGAAGCAGATCACATTTTAGTGATGTTTTGGGTGGTTGTGGCGGGGCAGGGCCCACAAAGGTTGTATAAAATATTATTCAAATATTATTCCATAATGATATGCCATTCATGATACACCTAACCTTTCGGAAAAAAAAACCTTGAAAAGATTTAGCCAAATGATCACTATTACATGTACAGACAATCCTTCCGCATGAATTTACTATAAACGTCATACAAGATATCTGTTGTTAAACTCACAGCCATGTTAATTACTTTAAAACCTTGATAATGAATATTGTATGTCAGATGCAACACCGCTAGTCAGTTATGGTTTTATAAATGTGTATTATTAATATGGAATCAGTTCGTTCAGTTCCAGTTTTATACTATGCAATTTGCCATGAATGCACTAAAGACAGGTTGAGTACGTCCGTTGAATACAGTTCAATGTGAAGATTCTACAAAGTCATTACACCAATGATTATATATATAGGCATGAGGTAAACAACCCATAGCCCATGGATGGAAACAGGGATTATTCTGCCCTTTTGTGTAATCTGTAGCGACTAAATAGTCTTTGTTGTCCAGTGAGAATAGGTCTGTTTCCACCTGTTGCCATGGGCGACTTGGCATGTCATGATTGCTCCTTTCTGTTGTTCCATCTCATATTTGCGGTATTTTTCAATGAAGTCCTTCACATCTGCATTCATCTTTGGCCAATGCACACAGTCTCAGGCCCTGCACAAGCATCCTTCAATGCCAATGTGAGAACAATAAATATGCTTAATCGTTTTTGCATGCATGGACTTAGGAATGACACATCTTGTTTCCCACATGACCCCATTCTGAAATGGGAGATCATCCCTAACATGGAAGTATGGCCTCGTGGACAGACGAATGTGATCCTTGCTGCTTGGCCATCTATTTTGTTTTAATTTCTTGACTGCTTGGAGAGAATCATCTTTGCTTGTTTCCTGTTAAACCGTTTGTAGTCCAGGCTTTGAGATGGACAAATAATCTAGCATCTTAACCCTCTAACTACTAAGAGTTTCATAACTCTATGTATTTAGAGCTGATATATCGGCTCTTAGGGTCCAGGGGGTTAAAGTGTTCAACTTCATTGAATATCCAACTGCTCAGGCTGACTTGCATGACCACATTCGTTGTTGACCTGCCTTGAAGACAAGGTCAATACCATATGATAGATCCTGGGGATGCAGATGCATCTTTTGCAGCCTTTTCAGTGAGGTCTGTAATGGTTAATAGAATAGTGTTTCAAAGAGCGTGTGGTCACTGTGCACATTGTTTTGATGCCTATATGTGAACTGGTGAAATCTATCCACGCCAAAAACTACTGAAAGCTGTTTTTTTTTTATCTGTGCAAGTTCTGCGTCGTGTTATTCAGTGCACTACTTGCAAATGCAATTGGCTGACCATTCTGGATAAGTAAAGCCCCCTTGGCCTATGTCTGAAGCATCACACTGCAATGTTGTGTCTGCTTTGGAGTAAAAATACTTGAGTACTTGTGCTGCTGCCCCAGCTGCCTTAATTTCCTCAAACGCTCTGCCATATGTTTCTGTCCAGTATCATTCCACATCTGTTGATGTCAGCTGGTGGTCCATTTTGATGATTGCCTTGACCTTTGTTGGTCTGTCTTCAGCCCTTTATTTGTTAGAAAGTGTCCAATGTGGGGCAGTTCCTTCTCTTGGAGTTTTATGTTTTCAAAACTAAGCTTGAATCTTTTTCTCTGCAGTTTTGTATCATCATTCTTGGTATGTTGACCTATGGTGACATGTTATCTGCCACTCTATGTACACCAGGTATGGATCCAAGTGCTTCCTCCAGTCTTCTACCAAATAGTTCTGGAGCCGGGGAGATCGGTACTGCCCAAATGGTGTCCCAAATTTAGTCAGGTAGTTGGATTTTTCATCCAATTCCAAATGCCAAAAACCATCTTTCATAACACAAATTGAGAAATACATTGGCCTCTGACAATTCAGCCAGCAAATCTTCCATTATGGTGAGAAGGTAGTTTGACCTTTTGATTGCTTTGTTCAGTGACTTTAGGTCAACACATACTCAAAGTTTTTGTGAAGATTTTTCCTCTTCTACCAGGCTCGGTATTCAGTCTGTGAGAGTATCCACTGGCTTTGTGATGCCAAAATTGTCAAGGAGACTTGGTTTTTCTTAAAACCCAGATTTCAGCGTGACACACGATTTCCTCATGTATGTGCCGTAATATCCTTTTAACACATGCATGACTTGAACTGTGGGAACCCTCGCCTTGATCGCAACAGCATTTCGATGTCACCTACGTCAAGAAGCAAGCACAACTACCTTATTTTTGCGGAGTATAGTTAGTGTAAACCATCCAACCTCTATTAAACAGAAACAATGTCTACAATGTATTGTGTAGACTATTTGGCTCATAATCTGCCATTTATTATCTATTAGAGCACATATTTTGTTTGATCAGTCGATAACACAAAAGCTATAGTACTAACATGGGTTAAGAAGATGCATCTGACTTGGGATAGGAGCCTGTAGTCCAGTACTCATACAATTTTTATTGGACGAAAAGTTGAAATGATGTTGCGTACTTACTCTGTAAACAAATCCTAATGACATTTTGTGTTGACATGATAAGAATTAATCACAAGGAGAGCAAAAACTTAGCTTACATATTACCAGTTGATTTCCACTATCCTGCAATGCTTAAGCCAGAATGACTCAGTAACGAGAAAGAAAACAAGCAATGTATACCTTCAAAAGGCTCAAAATCTGTCAAATATTCCCTTATCACTCAACCAATTGCAATTTCAAAGCTACAAATGTGTTTTTGTGGGGCATCCCTTCACTCAAATTTGTTGGACTTATAAACAAATGAACTGAGTGGGATGCAACCAACTGTTCTAAATTTACTCGCTAGGTGTCACCGCTTCTGTGGTAATCGTGTATTGGGACCTTTCTGACAGGAAGCTGAACAGGCTTCACCAAAAGTTCCACTTCAAGATGTATCTTTCCATCTAGGTGTCCTTTGGCTTTTAACACATCATGGAACTCATCTTTGATGTTTTCCATTGTAAGTTCCTGTCATTTTCAGCTTTGTTTAGGCTATGTATGTTTTCATACTGAACTGTGATGAGCTTGATCTCTTGTGTAGATCTTGACCTCAGTAATGCTGCATTGTTTTCATCAACAACTATCAATTCAGCCCTGTATTTCTCATTGTTCTTCGGATTGACAATGCTTAGCTTGTACTTGCCTTTGGCTTTCATAGCAAGGTTTTGGTCGTGAGGCTCCAAGTACTGTGCAGCAGGCCAAAATGTTTGTGGTAGTAAGTTTCATGTTGCCCCACTGTCAACCTGAAAATAGATATCTGTTTCTCCAATTTGCATTTTTGCAAATATTTTGCTTGGATAAGCAGATTTCCTGACTGCATGAACATTTTCCATATCTGTCACAGTCAGAAGTTCTGTTTGACTTGGTTTCATACTGGTCGACATGATTGACCTGTTTTGGTAGTTTCTTGCTGACAACTGGCTTTTTGCTCCTTTATTTTGTCCTTACATGTGCAACAAGTGGATGATATAATTATGGTTTTGAAACCACATCTTTGGCAGGTCATACCATATGGGCTGCATCTTTCCCTGTTCTGTTCATGTCTTTGACCACAATGGCGACAATCAGACATTTTCTTTGAGTATCTGGCACCTTGCTTTGTTTTGCCTGGGAACTTTTTTGGTTTCACACAGTGAAACTCGGCCTTCTTTCCCGATGGCTTTCACTTTTGCTGCTGCAGATTCTTGTGCTCTGGCTATGTCAATACATATTTTCAATGTCAAATCAGATTCTCGGAACAAGCGTTTTCTCACTGTGTTTTCATGGATCCCACAGACAAGTCATGCTCTGATTAGCTCATCTCTCAAAGTTCCAAAATTGCATGCCTGAGCTAGAGTATGGAGAACAATGTTACATGTTTCTACGCTATCGCCTCCCTCTTGAGATATGGTGTTGAAAACGTATCTCTCATACATACCATTTGTTTCTCCAGTAAAATGTTTCTCCATCAATTGCAGTACTTCGTTAAGTTCTGCTTATATGCCTATTGTTCAAATGCAAGCCATTGTATACCTTTAAAGCGTCCAGACTAATGCATGTTATAAAAGTGGCAAGTCTGCGTTTGATATCTTGTGTATCATGTATCCATACAATTGCAGAAGAATCCCATACTTGCTTCCACGTTTTTAACTTTGACTCAGATTTCCCTTCACAATTAACGTGGGTGGGAGTGGCACATTGCTTTGCAACCAAGGCAACTCTCTGACATGACCTGGTTAAATTGAGTTCAGACGCTGAGATTTCAGGAATGATATTTTGCCTTTTTAACATTTTTTAACTCTACACTAAGGCAACTATTTGCACAATGCTAAGTTGGACTTTTTCCTGTCTGTAACACTAGTAAACTGAAGTGAAAATCCCCGCCCAGTTCCCAAGTCTCTGGTCTACTTTTTCTGTTTCAGTGCTATATCAGCGGTACAATCTTTTGTTCACTTGCAGGAGTCAGGGAAAGATACTTTTGTGACAGTTCAGAAGTCTCTATTCACAGTTTGTTAACTCTGTGACGGCTTGGGAGCTTTATACTTCTGACACCATTTCTAAAATGCTTGGTTCTGTGACTGCCCTAGGCGTGGAACTTTTAAGATGTTTTATTAAGGTATCTGCCAGGGAAGGAGGGAGAGAGAGAGAGAGTGATCTTGGCTCTTTGTATTATATATTTATATTATATATATATACACACACATATATATATATATATATATATATATATATATATATATATATATATATATATATATATATATATATATATATATATATATATAGCTGGTTCAGAGCAATTATTCCTTTGATCATATCACATACAACAAATCTATAAGAATTATATCCATTGGTGTGTAAAGTTTGAAAAAATGTAAGATTCGGTAGACGTTAGGTTTACTTAAATGTAAGGAATGTCCCCACCAAACAAGAGGCCCATGGGCCTTGCGCTCTGCTAACTTGTATTTCAATAATATAAAGACTGGAAACCAAAAAGAACAGGTTGGGTAAACTAATGTGTTAATTGTTTAATGCGAAATGCAAAGTTCCATTGTAATGTTGATCTCTGGAGGACAGATTCTCTGCTTCATTGATATCCAAGCTACGCCCTACTGTCACCAAATCATTTATGTCAAATGAACAAGCCTGGTGACCAAAAACAGGTCACAGTAATCCATATTCCACAATATAATCGTGTTGGACATATTCTATATAACTGTATTTTTTTTAAATGTATAGCTTTATTAATTTTTTTTAGATCTTAAATTTTATCTCCTTCAATACATCCTGGCTGCTAAGTTCCGTCAAACTGTAGGTGATGCCACTATTATCTCATTCAATCGAGATTTTGACCCAGACTGTCCTACTGCCTTTTATATTGATTTACTTAAAATTACAGATGGCAGAAAATTTACAAAAATTTAACCCCTCACTTCCTAGTGCCCATAAGACCTTCTCCTTTAACTCAGGTTTAAAGTTATTCAATCAAAATATGCACCCTGCGACCAGTTAGCCATACATGGTCTGTTTGCTTAAATCACGTAAAGTCGGTGACTTATTGAAGAAAAACAATAAACTTGGACCACCGCAAAATTTTGATCTGGAGGCTGATTTGTCATTGATATTGATGTCAAAGCTGCTGTTTGTCACAATAAAACCATATTTTCTAAATTTAACGGTCACTTGATCAAAATAGTACAAGGTCAATATCATTACATAACATTAGCATGGGTCATGGTCTATATATCCTTATAATTTGGCACCACCAGCTCAATTATTTTTGAAATATGGAATTTGTATCTTTCAAGACATTTTAATCCATTTTTCCGTCAAATTACAGGTGGCGCCGCCAGCGATTTAAGTATCCGAGAGGTTGACTTATTCCACAGGTCCTCCTAACTTCATGAAGATCCATAAAAATTAGGGCTGTTTGACTCCTCTAAGGTGTTTCACCTTTTGACACCATATATTACATAATATTATAGGTGGCACCTCCAATATCAAAATCAAGGTAGATTTGTACAGACTTTCCAAGTCCCGAAAGTTATATGGACAGAGCTCAAAAGATCTGGGATGCAAAGCGTTCACACGATTTTCATATTTTGACCCCATGTTCCATATTCACATATGATCTTCACCTTCAATGCGAATAAAAAAAAGTTACTGTTGAAATGCGCATCCGCATTCAGCTTTCGTTAATGAAGATCCCTAAAAACTAAAGGATGTTAGACTGGTCTGACACCCTTTAGTTTTCTGACTGATTTCTACATTTTGACACATGTACCATGTAATGTTGTACGTGGCGCCACCTATATCGAACTCAACCTAAATTTTAATACATCCATTATACCCTGAAAGCTGTACTGGAAACCTTGAAAACTGTGGTCTGTATTGCGTTCACAAGGAAAAGTTTACAGGAGGACGGACAGACATGAGTGATCGTATTAACTCTGGCACCTCAGGTTAGCAACGTCGAAAAGGATACACATCACATTGAATACAATTTGTGAGCGTTTCCGGTGAAAGCCGGTTGTGTTGAACTTAAAAGGAAAGGGTATGAATACAAAAGCCTCTACCTGTTGTCTGAATTTGTCTCCATGGAATGGGCACCGAAAAGTACAGTGTTACGCCTTCCTTATCGTGTCATATAGTCACGTAAAGTAGCATGATAATACCCGATATCAATAGGAGTGATCTGGGTTGGTTTAATTTCTTGACAAACAGCCTTTCATTCTCATGGTTCATATTTGTGACACCTAGCAACCCCTGTCATTTGAGGTCACGTGTAAAAGTGGGTCAGCCAAGCCCATTACATCACAGTGAACCTAAAAGTCCTGAAACTTTCAACCTGCATACGAGGAAGAATTTTGTATTTGTCATCTCACCTACCTAAAGTACAAATATAGTCATCCAGCAATTACACTCTGGTGTGATAAAATGCAAGTTTAATGCTTTTTCACAACATATATGGAGGTTAAATTTTTTCCTGCTACATTCCAAAAGGTGAGGATCATGGAAAGTGACCACAAAATGTGGGCAGTCAACAATGACCAGGATAGGCAGCACCATCTTTAGGTGAATTGAGAACTTACCCAGATCTCTCCTTTTATGGAATAGTCATGTAAGCTTGGACATAGTAAATATTAGTTACGTTATGTCCATGTAAGCGTGGTTTAATGTAATTATGTATGTATATCTATACACACACACACACACACACACACACACACACACACATATATATATATATATATATATATATATATATATATATATATATATATATATATATATATACATATATATATGCATACATACATACATACATACATACATACATACATACATACATACATACAAAATATATTTATATATATTTCAATTCTTGGCGTTATGCGCTGCTCCACTGATGATATTTGCAAAATTTCAGCACAATAATTTGTGAGGAAGTAATTTGGTAATAGTAAGTATTAGAAAAAAGTAAAAATATCAACAGTTGTAATGGGAAGATCAAACGTGTAAATAATGGTGCCGGATGACACCATATATATCCAAACACCACGATACAATGATGCAATAGTTTCCCCTTTCTGCCACAGAGGGCAGCAGCGGCTGAAGCGGTTGCTTTCACTGTTTGGCCAACAAATGTGAGGTATCACACAATCAGCCAGCAGGTTTGTGTATCTCCGTGTTGGTTTTATGCATATAATTCACATTGACGAATATAGTCATATGTATATAACCAGTGCCAAATGGTATTGAGAGTTTACCCGTTAACATATGTCAAGATTTGTCTGCCTTGGCGCATCGGTACAAAAGTCGGTACTGCGACTGTTTAGAAATCATGTCAGTGACGCTCGTTTCAACTTTCGCCAAGTTGTCTTCATTTCAAGTTATAACATTGACTCAGAAGTGTCTTAAACAGCAATTTCTTAGATGTTATCACACACACACACACAAATATATATATATATATATATATATATATATATATATATATATATATATATATAGACGTATGTATGCATTTAAAATATGAAGACAGAGAAAAAGCGGCACGGGAACGCAAATCGGGGTTCATTAATAGGTTTCAGGACACCCCCACCCCCCGTGTTTTCACTTTTCTGTACTTTTCACAGAACAACGTATCACCAAAACTCGGCACGCAAATTTTTGTTCCCATCCCACCAGTATAGGGTATACTTGTATGGTCCAATGAATGCAGCTAGTTCTCTCTTCCTTCTTCTTGGTTTCGGCCATTTGTTGGAAAGTTTAAAATGTAATCAGATATGTTGGTCGGGAAACACACACGCATAACCACACACACACACACACATACACATATATATGTGCGTGTCTTGGTGTGTGTGTGTGTGTGTGTGTGTGTGTGTGTGTGTTGGGGGGGGGGGGTTAAGTGTGCAACTCCTCTATGTTCCATGGGACTCCAAGTGCACCACTAAAGTAAATCTTAATGTTATGAGCATTCATCCTTAATGAAAATGTTAAAGTGAATAGCCGCACAAGATAGCACGTTTTGAAATATTTGGCGGTAAATCAATGTTAAGACAGCAAATCTTTGAGTTCCTTTGAATAATTTTATGATTATCATGAAATACCGTAGACAAAGCATTAATGCATCATTCTTTGCTGGCCACACCACCCAACACTGCCGTGCTGCCCAAACCCAAAGGCATTTAGATTACATGAAAAAAAAAAATCAAGCATAGAGGAGCAATATCAAAAGTGTGATTGAGCAATCACTTCTTGTGAATAGAAATAGGCAGCTATCAGAAAAAAGCAGTTGAGGATCGCGTTTTTTTTAAATTTGCGACTTGAATCACGTGAAAACAGAAAGTAAATAGAAGGATACCCCCCTTTTTAGGCGTTGGGGGTTGGGGGGGGAGGGTGAGCAGGCATCTAGAGACTGAATTCCGCAGCCTCATCGTTGGTGTGCAAATTGCCAAGACCCACAGTTCAGTGTGCCTTGCACAGTGCTGCCACCGGTAGGTCACAGCAGGCAACCCAGTCAACCAGTGCACGAGCACACAGGCAACTTCGTGGAGAAGCATGCTAGAGTGTCGTCGTCGTCGTCGTCGTTGTCGTCGTTGTCGTCGTAGTAGTAGTAATAGTGGCAGTAGTAGTACTAGTAGTAGAACAGTGTTTCCGTTAGGAGTTTTTTCAGCGGGCTCAAACCTGAAAGAAAGTCGAATTTTCAGCAATATTTTGCATAAGTAACAAAGAAAATATAGGAAACTGGGACCCTTTGGATTTTGCTGAGCGGGTATGTCACGAATTGAAAGGGTAATATACCCCCATTTGGGGGAGGGGGTAACGGGAACCCTGTAGTTTGAGTAGAAGTAGTGGAAGTAGTAGTAGTAGTAGTAGTAGTAGTAGTAGTAGTAGTAGTAGTATAGTAGTAGTATTACAAGTAATAGTAGTAGTAGTAATAGAAGTAGAACAGCAGCAGCAGCAGCAGTAGTAGTAGTAGTAGTGCTAGTAGTAGTAGTAGTAATAATAGTAGTAGTAGGAGCAGAAGCAGAAGTAGGGCTTTTGGGCTGGGAACCCTACCAACAAACAGATATCATGTCATCTTTAAATTACGAAAAAAGTAGTATGTACCTTGTTACACAGGCCTATGAGGCGGTCAACGACCAATTAACTTCATGGATAAAACCACTGTTATTTTAACTGAATATTTTCATATTAGCATAGAGGCGTATAAATTATTTTGCGTCACTTTTGGAAATAAAGTATACCATTGGTGTTGTGCAGACACTTTTCCTTGAAAATATGCAAGATACAAAAGGCGAGTCTATGGATAGAATCGAAAGTTATGCCAGGGTTAACCTTTCATAGCCAGGAAACGCGTGCTCAGAGCACGGCTTGCTTGCATTACGTCACTGTGTATAAAAATGTGATTTGCCGTCTGTTTATAAAATTCATCATGGAAAAAATATCTTTCAAACCATACAACACAAACATCCTGATAAATTCATGTAATAGTCTAGCGGAAACATTGGACTAATTACAGTCAAATGGGTCCCAAAGGTGTGAGCACAAGACAATAAAGAACAATTTAGTACGGTGGCCTGCAACTGATAGGCTGCAAAAGTGTATTCATACCTGCAAGAGTACAAAGATCCATGTCAAACAATGTAAGAATTTAGCCCAAATAAACGTGCTCTTGATTTAAAGTTACGAACAAGATTCCAGCTGCGAATAGTCTTAAATTTTCTTGAACCTGGGAGTCAGGGACAAATTAAGGTTTAGTGTTAACCGTCTATTGACAGAGAGCAAAACTAATCTCTCAATCATGAGCAATAGTACGGAACTTCTACGTAATTGCCTGACGTTAATCAAACACGAAAATCATTCATTTTATCTGAATGAACTTTGCCAGTTCCGAGCATATCGACACACGTATTCCACCTGATGCACCATATACACGCGGGTTATGCTCATTGCGGGAGTGGTGCAGGAATCTATGAGCTGGAATGTCGATGCGAAAAGTGCGATCTTAGCTGATTTCAAATAGGACCCCGATGATGCACTTTTCGCTGATTTCAAACAGGGCCACAATATCATCGGGGAAGAAGCAGCAAAGATAAGCCGACATGATGGATGTGAATAATGGGCAATCCAACGGTTCACTGACAACGTTGACCCTTTTGACGGACTATCAGCAATTTAAACAAAATGATAGTACTCTTCAAGCAGAAAAAAATATGAAACTGGAGAATTGCACCAAATCTGAGCGGCCACCATGGGCAGCTATGTGCGGGTTTCCTGTTGGGAATTGAAGAAACAAATCGAAGAAGGCTATGACCTACACTCGTCAATTTTAGGGCATAGGGCTATATCATAAATCAAAAGGCCGGGGAAGTCGGCTATGTATAGTTTTTGGTCACAAGGTGGGCCGACGGGATAAAAAGTAAAAGTAGAATCAGGATCAGGAATTTGTATTTGACCAAAACAAACATGCACATACAATAATAACACAAAGGTATGAATACAAAATACACACAGAGCAGTTAGAAGTATGAATATAATGAAATATACAAATTGTGTGGTCAGGGAGACGCACATTACGGTCTCTTACAGGCCACTCTAATGTGCACCACCCTAGAATTTATATTACAAAGTTGCAAACAAATATGACAGCCGCAGAACTACATTGTATGTATGTATGTATATATATATAAATGTATATATATATATATATATATATATATATATATATATATATATATATATATATATATATATATATATATATAAGCATACTGAATATAGAGTTAATCACAATGTGAGCCACAGATAAAGAGCCCTGTAAAATGTGGAAATGTACATTTTCTTTAACTGTATTGGGTACGGACTTAAGGATGTGTGCAATTGCATGACTTAAACGCTTTTTGGCAAAGGTGTGGTGTGGGTAGCATTTAAACAAAAATTTATTTCTGGTATCTTATTGGTGAATTTGGGATGTGTGTGTTATGAATTGTTGACTAAAATTAGAAGGAACTAACTCATTTTTTATTTTTTAGTAAAATTTCTTAATTTGTAAGATGTATTTGTCCTGAATGTTTAATAATTTGTGAGTCTTGAAGATTGGATCGGTATGAGCATCATACTTGCAATGCTTTATCATTCGTTTCACCCTTTTTGAATTGTTTCTAACCTTTCTAGTTTGTGTCCCCACACATGAAGCCCGTGATTAAATTAAGGTAATATCAAAGAATTTTAAATAATCATTAGAATATGGGAGGGATAAAGTTTGTTAATCTATTCATTATACCATGTTTTTTGTGAAACTTTGGATGCGAATTTTGGATATGATTATTCGAAGTCATATCTTCACCTGCAGTGATACCAAGACAGTAAAATTCATCAATACATTTATTATTTTTGTTTATTAATTTCAAGAGTTGGGATAGCAGTGCGTTTCTGGGGAGGGTGAAATATCATGAACCACTTTTATTTATATCAAGCGACAATTTGTTTACATTTAGCCATGTGGTTATTTTGCCTAGCTCTGCATTAATATGTTCAGTAGCCTCTTCAATAGATTGTAAGGGATTAAGAACACTAAGAGACCTAGATAACGATCTATCGTCAGCATATAGTGGAAATTCAAGACATGTGAAGGCTAAAATTATATCATTAATTTAAATAATAGATAATAAAGGACCAAACATGGATTCTTGTGGCACACTTGTGTTAAATGCAGATAGTTGGAATTCATTCCATTATAAGCAACATACTGTCTTGTGGGTTAAGCAACTTTTGAACAGATCAAGTGCAGTATCTTTAATTCCATAATAGTTTAATTTATGAAGTAGAATGGCATGGTTAAAGGTGTCAAATGCCCTTGAAAAGTCCATGAATATCGGAATTTCTTCTCTGTTCATCTTAAATAAAAGATTATCTAGAAGTTCAATTGAGGCATGTCGGGTGGAATGTTTTTTTCTTTTAAACCCATTCTGACTTGTGTAAAATAGATTATGAGATTGAAAGTAATGTTATGCCCGATTATAAATCACTCTTTCAAAGATTTTTTAATATTGCAGGCAAAAGGGAAATTGGTAGAATTTTCAAATGAGGAAACATTACCTTTTTTGTATATAGGTATAACTTTTGCATTTTTTTACATTATCTGGCAATATGCCAGTCGTTAAAGGCTGATTTATAGCTATAGTAACTGCCCTATAAATCTCATTGTAATATTCTTTAGTAATTTCATAAACAGTCTATCAAACCCCATCTACTTTAATGTTTCAGTGAATCTATAATATCCAACATCATATCATCAGTAATCAGCCTGAAGGAAAATCGTTTTGGATTTGATTATTTAAATAATCCTTAAACGATCTATCGGAAGACACGGGTACTTATGAGGCTAATTTGGGACTAGCATTTGTGAAATACTCATTGAGTTTATTCGCCATTTTATTTTTATCAGTAGTAGCTTGGCCGTCTATGATTAAAGTATCGGGAAATTCGCTTCTCTTTTTTAGGCCATTCAAGATATAATTTATAGGAAGCCACGTATTTTTATATCGTTTTTATACTTATTCAAACAGGTTTTTAGATATTTTTTCTTTGCGAACCGAATATTATTTTTTCAGCATTCGGTTATATGTATGAAAATGAATCTCTCGTTTATAATAGTCTTCACCCTCATTGGGAGTTTCTTTAAAGTCTTTATACATTTGATCTCTAGTTTTTATTGCTCAAATGAGTCCTTGACTAATCCAGGTTGACTTTTTATGTTTATGTTTGTCACATTTACAGTCTTTAATGGGAAATGTGTATCTAAACAGGTAGAGAGAAGTGTATGGATATAGAATAAGAGTCACTGGGATTTGAATCTGTGCTTATTTTTCACAGTTTTGCATTATGTATATCTTACTTTGTATTTGTAGGGCTTCGGAATGCCGGGTGCGCACTTGAATAATACATTTAGGTACAGAATCATGTTTATCAATTGGAATATCTGGGTACATGAAACATGGAAAGTAATCGGAAAGGCTGGAAGAAATTATTCCGAAATTAAAAAAAAATGTTTTTGGATCAGACAATCTTAAAATGAAGTTATCAATTGTAGTACCACGGCGTATTGAAAGCCTGGCAGGTAGCGTGATTTCAGGATACAAACAAAAAGAAGCAAAGCTGTAAAAAAGCGCCCAAACAGAACTTTGTCATGTATTTTTAGTAGATCAATATTACAGTTTCCACCTATTATCACACCATGTTTCGAACTTAACATTTGTTTTAAAACTGTAGCTAATTTCCTCATAAATAATTCATAATTTTGGTCTAAATCACTCCGAGACCTATACATATAGCCTATTATAATTTGCTTATATTTATTTGTGTTTTTTACTTTATTAAACATACCTTCATATATTTCGGATCTCTGAAATAGGTCAGTATATTCATATTCATAAGTTTTTTTTAATGTAAATCGCAAAGCCACCTTAGCTTAGCAGATTTTTCCTTGAGACACTAGATTATAAGAGTCGAGTTGTAATTATGATAGGTCATAATCTTCACTTAACCTAGTCTCTTTTAGGCATAAAACACTTGGCAAGCAACCATGAGTATTTAGACAACTTCAATAAATATGAAGTTCCTCAAATTTTGCGGTCAACGATTCACAAGAAACACTTATAGTAGTAAAATAATTTTGCATTCTCTTTAAATGAGAACCCAGCTTCGTAATATCATAATATGAGGATTGTTTTATAAGCTTTGGCTCATACAAATCAGGATCATTATCATTATATGAAGTTGTACCCAATGAATTTAAAACCGAATTAACGCCCAAACCCCCAACACCATCCAGTATGCAACAGTTTAGGGCATGTGGAATAAGAATTTTTAAGGACATACTAAATACGTAATATATTTATAATACACAGCGATAAAAATAATTTCCTGAATTACCTATGATACCTAATATAGTGAAAGAAACAAAACTATGTATACAAAAAAATGACACAAAGTGGAATGGGAACAGGAGCACAAAATAGCGTTTAGCGGATGGCGCAGTACGCCTATCCGCTAAGGCGTGATGTAAAAAAAATACAAGTAGTAGCACGTAGCTTGGAATATATTTTGTCAGCCCAACGGATATCATTGTTACTTAATTGAACTTATATTTACAGCACATATACTAAGTATACCCCCAACAGAAAAAGATAGATAAAGTAATTCTTGTGGTTCATGGATTCCTAGTCATTCATATTTTGGACAAGGACTAGTGCAGTCCCTATCTGTTTTTTCAGACCAATCGAGTGTCGGTTCATAAATTGCATTATATTAACAACACTCTCAGTATTAAAACCCGAATAATTACGCATATAATGGACGAGAATATGCAATCGTTGACAAACGTTCATTCCAGTCCAAAATAATGAAGTACATTCAACTGCTTGTCTAAAATATGTTTGAAGTCCAGAGTATGTAAGCAATACGGCATTTGCACAGCTCACTGCGCATGTGTAAAAAATTAACCGGTCGCCCGGGGGACTCCTGGAAAGTGTATCATTGCAACCATGACAGCCACGTTTCCCACAGTGGTGAATGAGATGGAGATGCCCAATCAGACACAAATTATGCGGGCAAACTATATACCTTGAGCCATTTTAATGTGTCCATTTGCTGGTGCCACGGGCCCAGTAGCAGATTTAAAGAGGTGGCTGTTAAGTCGTGGCGCCAAGACCATGGGTAAGAAGAAAGACTTGATCGCTCGGTAATGTTCAGGGCTCTTTTGCCTATCAGATTTCAGTCTTCACTATCAGGTAGCAGCGCTGATCGCTTGCACCAGGTTTGCCAAATAGGTTAGGGACATGTGGTCATAATTAGATAATAACAGAGAGGCAGTTTATCTTAGTTAATGTTCGACCCAAGCATCTGACCGTGTAACAGTTTATGATTTCGGATGAGCCATATCACACAACAGAGGAGAACACTTGACAGAAGCCAGAATAAATGGCCAGTTGAACCCAACCCAACTCTTCTGTCAAGCGCTTCCGTAGCCTGTCGAAATGTTCGTCGCCTTCCGTTCCGTCAAAGGTGGAAATATCTCATCATGCAACCACCGTCATCGTACGTTCCGTTCCTTTGAAGGGTGGAACCCAGTCTATACAGATGTCTCACGTAGCTCGCACTTACGACTTTACGTCATATCGTCACATGGTGCGTTTCTATAGCAAGAACATTGCACCTGTTACTAATTATAAGGTCTGGGTCTTTGTTCACCACACTGCTGAAGAGGAAAAAGAGTATCTACGTACCGGGCAGGTATACAGATTCATTAATATATTTCGAATGAAATATAATAACCCCAACTGTAGGAAGTTAACTTGGCATACATCAACTCGAAGAAGGGGGATTTCCTAAATTGTAGCCTGTTTGACATTTGGCTTGATATAAATTAGGCTTACGACCTACTGAATTCTAATATTAACACATGGTAGTCATTACCCTACTGTTTAGTTTAAACGTATTTATTTAGTCTGGATAGCCCTATAGTACATCGAAATGACTAATACATGGGTTCTCCAGAACATGGAGACACACAGTAAGTATATACAAGACACACATGACAGAACAAATGTTACCAATGAATTATATCTATGTAAACTCTGTACGAATATCAAAGTTTGATTACATTTCAGATACAAGTTAAACCAATATGAATTGAGTTCCCTATTTATCCATTAAAGAAAAAAGGTATGATACAAATAAATTTGCATAGTCCAACCGATGAATACTACAGTAACAGTAATGGAAACATTTAGTCGTTAAAGCGCCTGGTATCAATAATGTACTGATGGAGAGCATCACAGATCTGGATATTCAGGCAGCTCGAAAGCTCGTTACTGCCACGGAGAAATATTTCAACTAACCTATCACTACCAATATGAATTATAAGATGCGGGCTAACCCCCGGAGCAATCAAAGGAATAACAGTATTCAGTAATCTGTTTCTCGGAACTATGTAATTGGGACAGAAGAGTAGAAAATGCTTGGAGTCTTCAGTGGGATAAGAACAGGCACAGGATGGGTCAGGAAGGATGTTAATTTTGTGAAGGTGGGAGTTTAGTCTAGAGAATCCTAGGCGTAATTGCGTGTGGCAAATATTAGCAAATCTGTCACCATGGAGATAGAACTCGGGAACAGTGTCTGTGGCTAAAAGAGTAGCTTTAAGTTTCGATTTGAATATATGTAGAGAAAGCGAATCTCTGATGTCGGCAGGCAGGTTATTCCACTGTTTGATAGCATCTGGGAGGAAAGAGTTAGACAGACGCGATGTTCTACATCTAATGGGGCGCACCGACATTGAATGTCGGAGAGCACGACCAGCAGGAGGAGGGGGTACTAGATTCGATAGATAAGAAGGAGTCAGTTTGTGGTACATTTTGTAAAAGAGGACAAGCTTAAAGTATTTACGTCTGTCTGCAAGAGTTGACCAGCCAAGTTCACGAAGTAAGTTAACATGTGATGTGTGTTTCAAGGCACCTGTACAAATTTTAGCGGCATTATACTGAATCGATTCCAATCGATCAGACAGGACTTTACCACAGTTGTCGAATAAAACACAGCCGTACTCAAGGATTGGACGGATCATAGAACAATATAGTTTGACCAGGGATTTGCGTGACAGTTTATACTTGAACCTACGCAGTAAGGAAATTCTTTGACCAGCTTTATTGGTAATCCGTGTGATATGGGCTTGCCAAGATAAGTCACCACTCAAAGTGATTCCGAGATGTGTATGAATGTCTGCCTCAGGAATCGGAGACCCACGCAAGAAAACTGGCGGATGATGAGGTTTCACTCGTTTCACAGAAAATATAACAGATAGTGATTTGGTGGCATTGAATAACACTCGCCATAGCCTGCCCCAGTAATGTATTAGAGACAGATTGGTGTTCAGGTGGCGTGAGGATTGAACAGGGTTATTGACAATTTCGAGTATGCTAGTATCATCAGCGAACAATCTCACTTCGCACGTGAGATTGTCCACTAGGTCATTTACATAAACCAAGAAAAGGAGGGGCCCAAGGATAGATCCCTGAGGCACTCCAGCCTGGATAGGAAGCCAGGCAGAAGATTGACCATGAATAGTAACTCTTTGGAGGCGATTAGATAGATAACTTTCAACCCAGGTAACAAGATGATCCGATGTGCCAAGCTGCTTGAGTTTGAAGAGGAGTCCAGGGTGCCATACCTTGTCGAAAGCCTTAGAGACGTCAAGAAATACCATTCTGGCCTCTTTTGATAACTCTAGACCGTTATATATAATATGAAGTAGGTAGACAAGTTGATTGATTGTTGAGTCGCCTGCCTTGAAACCTGAATTTTTGTGTGTGAGGAGATCGTTTGCAGTTAAATATTCATAGAGGGCATTAAACATTATGCGTTCAAAGACTTTAGAAACATTACAGAGTGCCATACGACTTTTTTTGGGGGGGGGGGGGGGACCGCACGTTGTTGATGCCAAAAGTTGCTGGTTCGAAGCCGAACTGTTCTGTGGTTCATAAAACAAACAGCGCTAGCCAAACGTTCAAGATAAAGATATAACATTTCCAGGAGCGTCATTCCTTTGGAAACTTAGAGTAACACCATTCTTTGGGGTGGGTGGGTGTGTGGGTTGGGTTGGGGTGGGGGTGTAATTCCCATGTATTAACACAGTCTTTAGACTACCTGGACCCATAGGTCACAGAACCACACCAGTTTGCGCAAGATCAGCTGAGCATATAGCGCAATCATAATCTCCTTGCTTAAGCTTCTGTTTACGTACCAGTAAAAATGGCACTGTTCTCGACTGCGAAATTTTGTAATGATTTAGTAGTTTATTTAGATAACAAAAATTCATTTTTTACATAATCATGAAACTAAGATCGTACCTGAACGGTCAATCCCTCTATTCATTTTCATCAATTTATTTCATACAGGTAACGGGAAGAGGGGTCAGCCTAATCAGAGGGACTCTGATTCTTTTTACATGTAAAAGAAAAGAAGAAACGGAATGATAAGTACTAGGTCGTATTATTCTGGGCTCACAGATACTAACGACATATGTGGGATTCCACTTTGAAGTTTTGATTATTCTCATAATATATGCTCATGATGGTGATACTCCTGTGCGGAAAAAAATGTATGTTTGCAAAGCAAATGTCCGGGGCGGCATGCACTTGGGGGGGGGGGGGGGGTCAGGGTCGGCCTCAGGTGTAACTAGGGAGTAATAAATGTAAGAGTCCATTAAAATATAGACTGTAATTGTGCTTAATTTCATTGAAAATTATATTTATACGCATTAAAACTGACCTTTGTTTACCTTCACTGCGCTCTCCCGAAGGTAATTATATGCGATTGGCTTGATTTGTGTATTTTCTCGAGCAATATTTTTTTTCTTCGCTGTATCAAATGAGTTTTCTACATTTCAATTTTAATCTGAGCTTGTACGAAACAGCTTTTATTATGTAGATTACCGTATCTTGTCACGTCCATGAAAACCGTGCAAAGGTTAATTTGTTTGGATCCATCCTTACAAATACCGTCGGAAATGAGGACAGAGTTCAAAAGGGCACACATTGCAAGAAAACAGGTGCCTTAATCTTGTGATAAAACAATCGATCAGCGAGACCTTATTTATACCAAATGTCTCTTTAAAACAATACTGAGAGGGAATTCTAATTGTCCGGTATTTATATTGTATTCTTATAAAATGGAAACAGCCAACACCAGTCCAACCGCTGCAGATGATGTGTGCACAACAATAACAGGGAAAGAGAATCTGATTACTTCAAGCAAGAAACGAGGTATGGCAGGGTAGTGTCGATCAGCTGATATGAGAGGCCACTCACTAAGCAGGGGACGTCTGCATATTGATGTTGATTCAACGTACAATTGGGATAAATTATCGTACAATTCACTATGAGTTAATGTAAAATTTACTGAAGATTAAGTAGTCTCGTCGCGAGACGTTCAAATAGCCAGCAAGTTAGCGGTGTGTCACAATAATCAACACTGTAATTGGCAGGTAAGTTGCCTGAGGGCAACTTATTAGAATGAAATTGGTCAAAGAGACTCATTTCGGTCTCTGTTCATAAATACTGCTGACCAAAAAAAAAAAAAAAAAAAAACTTTTTTTTTTAAGTGGAAGGAAGCGTTAGCGGACATGTATGTACCGACGAACGTACGTGCGTATGTATGTATGTATGTTTGTATGTATGTATGCATATGTATGTGTATATGTATGTATGTATGTATGTATGTATGTATGTATGTATGTATGTATGTATGAATGTAGATAGGTAGGTAGGTAGGTAGATAGATAGGGAGGTAGGCAGGTAGGTAGGCAGGTAGGTATGAAGGTATGTGGGTAGGAAGGTATGTAGGTAGGTAATTAGGTAGCTGGGTAAGGATGTATTCTTCGTTGGCACCTAAATGTATGGTTTGTGCCGCTTTCACGACGGGGTATTCTTTTTTGCTAAACAATTGAACCCAGAGTGGTTGGCCTCCACTGTAGATAAATGTTATATACACAGCCAAAAAAACTATCAAAGCATTATTACTGCGCATTTTAAATATAATAAGACGATTCAGTGCACATTAACAAGTTGTGCCGTATACTGTCTTTTTAATCAAGGATGGCAATACGTATGAATACTGAATACACAGTCTCTGAAAATAAGCACACCACGTTTCTTAGTATGCACGCAAATTCTTCACACGTGTTGATGATCCAGTGCCCGTATAATAAATATACTTTATTGGGGTGTTTTCATGATCGTGTGAGGGGGACTTGTTGGCTGGCATTTTCAATTAAGCTCGTTAAAAAAAAACAGTCAACAAAATCCCCTCTCACGATCATGAAAACCATCCCAAGCACTTTATTTATTCTATTCACACACACACACACACACACACACACACACACACACACACACACACACACACACACACACACACACACACACATATATATATATATATAAAATTAAAATGATGTTTCATTCTAATTAACAATTAAAAGTGCTAAATACTCATCTAAAAACGTTTTTCTTCCCCATAAATAGGCATGGTCAAGCTCAACTGGTTCACTTGGGTTCTCAGTAGAGCGCTCTTCAGGCAGGCGGGCTAGGTATGTGTATTTCCATTAGTTTCAAATATAATTTCGGCCATGTAACTTTAAGACTACTCTACTCAGAAACGCCAAATTTTTTGTGGTAAATGGCTGTATACAGTTCAAATACTCGTGCAATTTGCTAAGTTTTGCTGCAAAGCTATTCAACATTGAATGTGAATTAAAACATAGGATTTTGTGGAAATACACAACTCCAGCCCCAAGGAATTCTGTATATTGGGTTGTGTATTCTGCCAAATACAACAAAAATTGCCAATTACGTCTCCTATTGCCAGGGTTTGAGGGATGGGGGTAGAGGTGTCGAATTGAAAGATCAGCGCTAACCACGCCCCCATACGGTTCCCTGGCAGCAAGTCGAACACCAAATAGGAACAAACGCTAAAAATAGTCCCTTTATAAATGTTCATTTATTTGTGCATAGGCAGTTTTAGGTACAAGATTTATTTTTTTTTTTGGGGGGGGGGGTAAGTGCAAAACAAGTTACTTTTGCATAATATACCCAAAACAACATAATAAATTAGTATCAACACCACTGCAGTTGCCGTGAATGTATCTGGAACTGACGCGATGAGTGAAGGGACTAACGGTTCAACGAGGGGTGACCATGCTAACTATGCAGTTGTGTGTATGAAAAATTTGAATTCATTCCAGCATTATAAATTTGATTTGTTTGGCTTTGCGGCATTTCAATCGGATGCGAAGGAGCGCTGGATGTACTGGAAGCAGTTTCGTTGCTGGTACACGGGACAGCGGCTGATTCATGACGCAGGACAAGCCAGTACACTGGAGGCATCGTGGATATGTGCATGGCCTACATCTGGGGCTGCGCCAACGTTGGCAACGCCAACAGGACATGAAGCGACACGGGGAAGGGCAGCACTAACGCGCTTTATCAAAAACGTCAGTCAACAAGTTGCGCTCGTGAAAACAATCCCAATGAATTTTATTTATTGATTAAAATTCACGTGAGAGCGATGTTTAAACAACGTTGCCGAAATGATATATTCATAGTTCTGTGTCTGTTCGTGAGAGGGCGTGCAGGAGTTCTGAATGAAAACAAGAGGGCTGTGTGAACGGCCCATGCTCAGCTGACCTGGAGATTCATCACACTTGTGGCTCTGTGAAATTGGGAAAGGATCAAAGAAACCCATGTATTGACTAAATCAGACCTTCATGAAAGAACACTAACACGTGCAACATCGAGGCCCCAGTTCAAGTAGTTCTCAATTGCAGTGAATACTAAAATTCATGTTTGTTGCACTGTTACCTCAGAAATGAGGTTAAGGTCACTCATGTGCTGTATAAGCGTGACCCTCATAGAGAAATATTAATATGGACAAAATAAAGGTCTAACTCAAAATAGATATCAAGTTATCAAGTGAACAGTAAATTTGATGGCAGTTGTCCTGTTACCTTGGGAGTGAGGCCAAGGTCTAAAAATCACTGGAGCAGGACCACTTGCACAAAATAGGTAGACACTTATTAAAAGTGCATGCCTACCAAGGTTGACACAAATCTGGCCAAAATTATACAAGTTATAACCATTATAAGAAATTCCATGTGAAACTTTCCTATTACTTTTTTTACGATTTTCCAATATACATATATATATATATATATATATTACCAAAAGAACGCATAAAAATTCCAAAAATCACCTGAGCATTTAAAAAACGTAGAAGAGACCCACCCAATGTACATTGCTACAAAGTTTAAAGTCAATCTGACAGACAACTTCTTCAAAGAAGTCTTAAATGCGAACTAGCATTAGAATGCCTATTCACTAATATAGAATTTAATAGATAAAGTACATTTGCCAATAAGAACCCAAATTAAAAAAGAATCGTTAAAAATCAGAAATCGAGAGCAGTGCCACCTTATGACCAACTTTGTCCCTTTCACCAGGAACACATCCACCAAGCTTCAGCTTAATCTGAGTGACGGTTATGGAGTAGTCCAAAATAGCAAACACATGCAAAAAATAATGAAAAAAGAACAAAAATGCAGCGCTTCCTGGTGAAAAAAATAAGTTCTGAAGCCTCTAGGTGTGTCACTGTGTGGTATCAAAACAATTGGGAGAGCAGTTTTAAAGGAGATTTTTTAAGGTTTGCCCCCCCCCCCAAAAAAAAAATCATAAAAATAAAGAAATCACTGGAGCATGACAATTTGAACAAACTTTGAAGAGACCCATCTAAGGTACATTGCCACAAAGTTTGAAGGCAATCTGGCTGATGGTTTCGGCAAAAAATGTCAAAAAATGTGAATAAGCATTTGAATGCCATTGACGTACAAAGTAATCAATAGGAAAGGTGCATTTGACAATAAGTCCCCCGGAAAAAAAAATCAGGAATCCACAGCAATGCCGCCTAGTGAAGAATTTGTTTGGCCCTTCCACACGGAACATATCCACCAGGTTTCAGCTTAATCTGAGGGACAGTTCTGGAGAAGAAGTTGAAAATAGCAAAAACGCACAATAAGTTAGAAAAAAATGCAGCACCACCTGGTGAACAAATTAAGGGCTAGGAGTCCCTTTGAATGTTCATGTGTAATATCAAAGCAGTTTGGTGAACGATTTAGGAGAAAATGATTTTTTTTTAAATTTGCCACCCCCCCCCCAAAAAAAAATAATAACAAATCCAAAAATCTATAGATCGTGACCATTTGAACAAATCTAATAGAAACCAAACTAAGCTACATTGCTGTCCAGCTTGAAGTCAATCCGACCGACAGTTTCTTCAAAGAAGTCCAAAATATGAATTACCATTACAATGCACATTGACTAACATAGTAATTAATAAAAAAGGTGCATTTACGCTCAAGTGCCCATGTTGAAAATAATTAAAAAAATCGTTTAAAATCAGGAATCCACAGCAGTACCACCTGATGACCAAGTTTGTTTGACCCTTTCATAAGTAACATATCCACAAAGTTTCAGTTTAATCTGAGCGATGGTTCTGGTGAAAAAGTCAAAAACAGCAAAAACACACGCGAACACACACACACACACAAACACACACACACACACACACACACACACACACATAAAAAATAGAAAAAAATGCAGTGCCACCTGGTGAACAAATTAAGAGTTAGGAGTCCCTAGAAGTGTTCCTGTGTAATATCAAGGCCCTTGGGTGAGTGATTTTGGAGTAGAATTTTTTTAAGAAAGCCCCCCCCCCCGCCCCCCCAAAAATAATAAAAATGAAAAAAAAAAATGATAATAAAAAATCCAAATATCACTGCAGCGTGACCACTTGAACAAACTTGATAGAAACTTACTCAAGGTACATTGCCACAAAGTTTGAAGTAAATCTGGCTGACGGTTTTGGAGAAGAAGTCGGGAAAATGAATTGTGGACGGAGGGAAGACAGACGACGCATGCACGGATGGCGAAAGAGGGACCATCCTATCAACTCAGTTAACTGACAAATGAGCATAAGTTCAAAAATAGTGCCCAGTGTACTTCTGCATGAAATTGTGATGGGGCTGCATGGCTAGTGCGTGTAATGGATGTCTTCATGCAATGGCCAAGACAACAAAAGCTCCTATATTCTCTCAATGTTAAGAAATATACATAGGGAATGTAAATATAATAAGATAGATGTACTTTTGATCTGTATATTCCTCATATATAAACATGTTTGTAGAATATAGTAAATCGTCTTAGCGTAGGCCTATTTCTTATCAGCGCTCCTGATAACACTGGTTGTACAAGACGTAAAAGTTGAAGGTCTGAATTCATGTAAGGCTATATACTCACCGCCGTGGAGGGGTCCTTGATACTCACGCCTCAAATTATCCATGTACGAGACATCATTTAGCTCTGATATCTATGTGACACAGCATGATTCCAGTGTCTATTGGTTCTGCAATGATACAGTAAATTCTTTACAAATCTGAAAGTCACACCGACACACTGACTTTTGACAGAACGCGCCATTTGAGCTATGCTTTTTAAACTAATTGCAGTCACGTGACTGATTTTTTCCAACCAAATTCCTTCATATAGTAAACGCAGAAGTGTTAGCATTATCACTTGTCTTAACAGCCTTTTGAATGCGCATCTGCCCACGTAGAAAAATGATGTATACTTCGGCTTTTAAATATAATATGAATCGTCTTATAGTAATTATATAGTAATTATTTTTTTCGATCTTCGAAAGTTGCAATTAGGAACACTAATTTGTCAACTTCAATGCCCTGACACCTGTCTGTAAATTTTATTTTACACACACAAATTATAATATATATAATACATACATACATACATACATACATACATACATACATACGTACGTACGTACGTACGTACATACATACATACATACATACATACATACATACATACATACGTTCAGCATTGTGACCTTGTCACAGTCAAATCCACTTCAAACTGAGCAAACGTAACAAACGACAAATGCATAGAGATCGATGTTTTAATCGAAAAGGTCAAATGCCATGCGAATAGTTAACAGCGTTACAAGTAGCGAAATTCGATTTCCTATATCAAGCTGATAGCGTCTATTGAACTGCTGTTCGTACTCTGTCGCCGCTTGGTTGGACTTCTTATTACTTCGTGTATTACCGGTTGATTTTGAGCAAAACGTCTGGGAAGATACAGAAAATGGCAGGCAAGACCAAAATTTGCAATGAAAAGAAACAAGTGCAGTGCCTCTGTTGGCTCAAAACAGGAGAGATCTGTACACTTAGTTAACAAGGGAAGGCAAGTTCTGACACTGGTCTGCTATGATTTGTTAAGTACAGAACATAAGCATCAATGCTTATGCTGTGCAAAAGAAATGAAGGTGCACTTCCATAAGATTGAAAAGGTCCAGAAAGTATACCTTTGTGACCTTGACCTTACTTGTTTAGGGAAAGCGGTTATAAACTTCCTTAATGTTTATATCTAGTGTCAGGCGTGACAAAAGCAAAGATAGTTGTTTAAATTTTCCGATAATATACAATACATTCGTGCAACAATAAATTGTACACGATCGGCTCACTAGGAGATCACAAACACTACCAACATTGTGATATGTTAGCAGTGTTAGACTACTAATGGTCTACATATAAAAAAATCAAAATAAAATATATAATTTACAAAAAAGAGTAATAAGACCCTCTTAAAAGTGAGTATGAAGTGCTTTAGTAAATAAGTACTTACCTGCTTAGTAAGACACCAAGCGTCACACGTCTTTCACGATGTTGCGATTCGAGCCTTCCATGTCTTCATGGGCTTATCGGAAGACTTCTGTACTCAACATTACTAATGTTATCAGAATATATAAATGGCTAGCCGTCTGCAGAGTCACATTCTTCAAAGAAAACACCCCCACCTCCTCATGTTCCTGTTTAATTGATTGTGAGACATATTATCTTTTGCTACGTGATTTATTTAAAATCATACATATAAAAACTATAATTTCCTATTCAAAACAGAAGCAAGTATTTCTGTGGTTTGCATTAAGGGCATGTTAACCAAGTAGTTTTGAAAAACAAATGCAACTTGAATATATATATATATATATATATATATATATATATATATATATATATATATATATATATATATATATATATATATATATATATATATACATATATATATATATGTATGTATACATATATAGATATGTAACTACATCGTTTTGCAAATTTCTATATGAAGTTTCATTAAAACCATAACAGATTAGTGTGTTCACGCATCCAACTGCCCCAACACATACCAACCAATAATAATAATAATAATAATAATAATAATAATAATAATAATAATAATAATAACAACAACAACAATAATAATAATGGTAATGATGATGATGATGATAATGTTTCATTAAAAGCATAACAGATAGGTGTGTTCACGCATCCAACTGCCCGAATACAGACCAACCAATGATAATGATGATGATGATGATGATATAAAAATAATAATCATAACAACAACAATGATAATAATAACAGCAATAGCAACAACAACAACAAAAACAGTAAAAGGAGTTTTGTAACAAAGATGAAGCAGTTTTAGTTTCTGTTAACAATAAGGCTAAGCGAATGTTGTATTTCGCACTTTCACTCATCTCCTTGATTTCAATGCTGTTTCAAATATATGTTGTTTTTCCCTCACATTCAGATTGGTGTCCATGGATACCGTGCCGTTATGTCATGGTTTTGTTAGTATATATTTCCCTGGTTTCCGCCATCTGCACAAGAACTATGATCAATGTTGCTTTGCTTGCCATGGTGAACGTTTCACGGCATACGTCAGAAAATGATACGTCAGATGAATGTCCAGACAACAGCGGAAACACAAATAACACACCTCATCTCGAGAAAGTAAGACATAGTTTATGTTATTGTCAAAAAGCAACCTGGAAGCAAGTGGTGTCCATTTAAATCCTTCTTACAGCGCATGTTTTGCCATGAGTGTGGTTTTTTTTTTCAGATTAGCTTGCCACCTAGGTCTTCATGCCCCCATTTCTCTTTTAAGCCTATGTGGTCATATACAATGAAAACCAAGAACTAGCCAAGCTACACACACAATGCTGCTAGCCTGAGTACACACCCAATACTGCTAGCCTATGTATACACCCAATGATAATAGCCTATGTACAAAAACCCGATCATTGACTGAGTACATCGGTACCCACCTAAAATATCCCCCCCAAAATCGGATTCAGGGTAGAAAACCTTGTTCACGGGAACGCTATTAATTCCAGATCCCAAACAGCATTACTAATTTTGGCGGGGGTTCCGCAATCATCTCGCACTGATTTGTCACATGTAATTTCAGGCACCCGGTCAAACGCCACAATCTAGTTTATGTACCCTTATCTGATAAACCTGTTATCAACCAAAAGTACATATACAGTGAAGACAGCAATGTGGTCATAGCTTTCAAAGCAAATGCAATATTTGGACCAGCGGTCATGAAGCCAAAGCAAACTTTTACAAAAATGAACAAAAATCTACAGGAGTTTGCCCCCCGGGGGGCCACTCCCTACTGTTTTAGGTGGGGGTGTGCAGCTCAAGTTTTTCAGAATGACCCTTCATTAGGGCTCTCATCCTACCAAATAATGGATCTTCATTAGGGCTGCCAACACCGCCACCTAACAGCAACTTATTCACAGGTGACACACTCACTTGTCAGCGCGTTAATCACTTCCACTGCATGCGCCCTGTTCACAAGACTGGAGCGTAAATCGTCTGGTCTTTATTAGGGCCCTTTGATTATATGAGTGACCTTGGTTAGGATCTCAGAAAAATTTGTGGACCTTCGTTAGGGAAATCTTGGGGAAATTGATACCTTTGTTAGGGAAAGTACCGGTGAAAACGCACCCTTAAGAGCGGCACATCCCCATTACGCTCGGTATAGGGAGTAGCCCCCCCCGCCCCCCCCGCCCGGTTTGACCGCTATCGCTCTCATAGGAACCAAGAGATACAGTAGTGTCCACTGGCTTGGTGGAAGCGCGATGCGCTACTTATCGGTCATACACGATCTCGCAAAACGGTTTCTTGAAGTGCCCCCAGAGAGCGTCCCCTGTCAGAGGGTATTCTCCACATGTGGAAATATAAGTTATAAAAAAAGAGCAGCGTCCTGCCCTGAAACAGCAGCACTGCCAGTATATGTAAATATGACTAAACAACTTTGCTTAAGTTTGAAAATGTGCATACGTCAAGCTTAAATTTGGCTTGATCTACAGAGTGACAGAGAATATTGGTTATGAAATTTTGTTAGCCTGTTCAGGTTTTCGGTTACCATGCAAAGAAACATTGAATGCCTTTTTTTAGTAGATAGCTTGCACTTCTCTCTGACAGTCCAAACTGTTTGCAATATTGTCTGCATAAGCTACATTTATATTGTATAAATTGGCATTGAAACATCAATGTAATAAAATGAAAAGTTCTTATATATATTAAAACACACAGAATATTCTTTCAGACGATTTCCATTTGTTAGCAAAATAATAGCAAACAAATTTACGTATTGAGGTAATGATATCAAATTGAAATTTTAGTTGAGCTGTTGGGAATAAAGTTTTTCTTGGAAGACTTTTCTCATGGCTGTATTAATTAATTTTTTTTCTATTTTATCATTTTTAAAATGAACGTATCATAAATTTTTTAATGAACATATCATACGTTTTATAATTACAATTAACACCGTTACTGCATCTCAATATTTTATTTGTTCATTGAATTAGGAAGGAGAGTTTCATTGGGACGGTGGCCAACAGGCGGCGCTATTGTCTGCCTTTTACTACGGCTATACTATCACACAATTTCCTGGTGGGTTTGCAGCCGAGAAATTTGGCATCAAAAAGGTGTTTGGATTCGCTGTGATTGGTCCTTCGTTTCTTGCACTTCTTCTGCCTTCTGTCGCACGATGGAACGTGTATGCTCTTATTGCTGCTTTGGCAATCCTTGGATTAATTTCAGTGAGTTGGCGTCTTTATTTTATGCTAATATCCACCATATTTGATTAATGGCTTTGTCATCATGTGCTCTGTTCGTTTCATATCTATGAAAAATTGTTACAAAACACATCTCTCTTGATATCTATTAGGTTTGGTTTATTAAAAAAATGTACATTGGGGTTGCAAAAAGGTCAAATTTCAAAGTTCCTGTTTGAGCGTGCATAGTGTTTTTTAACAAAGGAGAAATATCAAGGTGTCTAAAAACACATTGTTTTCTTCCAATTTTATTTTTGTCTGATTAATAGTATTTGTGTGAAAAAAATTCATTATTTAATAAAACTCTTGCAAACAGAACATAAGTTATGGTTGATAATATCATCATATGAATCATTTAAATACAAAAGAGGACCATTTTGTGACTCCATTTATGGCAAAACTTAAATAATTTTATTTACTTCGGTTATTTCAGGGTATGTTGTAAAAACAGGATATCTGTAATAATATATAATTTCTGCAAATAACTCCTAATTGAAATCTGCATGAAGGGTCTTGATGGGAAATTAAGACAAATTTATGTGCAAATGCCAAGGAGAAAGCATTGGTCCTTTTGATTTTTCACAACCTGAAACACATGTTACATTTTTGCGTGTTTATGCTACACTCCTGACGTCATAAGACATAAAGATTTTTTCCTCCCAATTAACACAGTTAAAGACCATTCCCTTATTCTCATTGTGCAATTTGGAGTTAACAAATAAATGGATCAGCGAGCCTTTTTAACAATTTTCAGTGAAAAACACTAAAGATGTACTACTCACTGTTCTATGCTTGTTACGCTCCTGACAACATATAATGAGTACACTTACTTTCATTCTAAAGACCCGAAAGACCAATGTTTGGTCTGATTTTGCCACAAATGTTTAACATCAGATTTAACATCTGTGTGTCTTGGTAGTGAAATTTCCATTTTACATGATTTTCGGCAATAAGAGACACCAAATGCCCAGTCTTTCATAAGACAACCTCTTCTGTATAACTCGATCTATAAGTAGATGACGGGATACTGTCTGCACATTGTCAACAACTTCAATGGTTTCACTTACATGTCTTGGCAATAGAAAACATTAAGAACCAAAAATATCAGACCTAACAGAATAACATACCCAAGTCAAAAATGTCCGGAGAACTCACTCACTCTGAATACATTTCTTACTGATGTTGTTCTTAACCTACATGCAGTCCTTCACTATTTTATCAAAAGTATTTAATTTCGAAATGCAAACCAGGAGACTATCTGAAAATATGACAAAAATAAGCATAAATTCTTCCTTATGTGTCTCAGAGTCCTCTGTATCCATGTGCATATGCTATTTGGGGATTGTGGTCTCCTCAGTATGAACGCAGTCGGATTCTTGCTCTCACGGGATCAGGTGGGTTTATAGTTTTCTACCCATAATAAGAAAGGTTGCGCCTTGGGAGAGTGTTGGTAGCGTATCCACGTTGCATCCAACACGTACGATAGCATCAGAACGTATTGTCTTGTCCACATACTGCCTATATCCCTGTATGCTTCCAAGCCCTACTACCTATCAGCGTGTTTACCGCAAAGGTTTATGGGAGAGGGGGGGGGGGGGGAGGGGGGATGACCCATCTCCGACACTCATTGCCTAACGCGAAGCATAAACATATCAAGTGGGCTATCAACATTGCTGAAGTTTTGATAATTTTAGACAGAAACAATGTGCCATGAGCAAAATTATCGTTTGACAAATTTCTGGTATCCAATATTTTGATTAAAATATGCTGTAACATATCATAAACGTAAGAGTTTACTACAGTAACATAGGAAGACGGGAGCTTTGCCAAAAGATGTATAGTATAGAGATACAGAGTGTTCAAAATGGCGTTGCCGTCATCGTCCATCCACAACCTTTCGATTTTATGTCATTGTTGTCATATTATTTTATTCATTTATTTATACGCTGCTATGATAATTCTCTTCTTGACAGTTGAATAATGATGCGATCGAGTCGATGAAGTCATATCACAATCGCGGGCGGAAAATTGCTGCCACGGTGGATTTTTACGACCGCACGGTTTTTTTCTTTTTTTTCTTTTCTCTCTTTATTTTTCATTTTTTTTTATAAACATGAAGTCTGTAATAATAAAACTTAGCGGCTGGAATTCGGCCACTTGTTGTGCAAGATTGTTGGTCTTAATTTGTAATCTAACCAGGGTTCTTCCTGTTGGGTTTTGCGTGGGTTTGTCGGTCGGCATTCTGCAGAAACTTTGTCCTGGTGTCTTTTTGTTGAGCTTGTGCTCTGAGGCACACTACAATTGTCTTGAGACATCTTGATCGTACACTAATAACAAAGTTGAGAGTTGTCTGCATGGGCGCTGTATACATGTATTTGTTTGCTATACTCGCCGAGCCAGATGAGTTCCCCCTATGCACCCAGAAGCCTTTGCGATAAACACGCTCATACGTCATGAGGCGATAGGTCTCAAGGCATTTTGCGCCTTGACCAGCCAAAATGACCGACAAATTTGAGAAAAAAGATGAACTGATATGTATTGGCAACACGTTAATAGCCAATATGTATTAACAACATAATGTCAGCATTGTAGCTGCCAAGGTCGATCACGCAGTTAAACATGAACTTACTGTCTATGTATTGTTAACGTGTTGGCACGCGTAAACATATGAACAATAAACTGACTAGCCAAGGTATCCATAAACTTTCAACGTTATTTATTTGTAACGTGTTGACAACATATTGACTGGACAGCACTACAACCTAATTTGAAATTAACTCAATTGTCAGAGTATTGCAGCATGTAAACTACTCCTATAATAACTTCCTGTACTAATATGCCTTTTGAAATATCCAAAATGGGGGTATGCAGTTAAAATCACTTCAATCTGACTGGCTAGCGCAGCAGACAAACTGCCAATACAGCACCTTATAATGGTAGGCACATGGGTTTTACAATGCGGCGCACAACTTTATATTCTGCCTAGTCAAAAGTTATCTACACCATATTCAGTGTGTATTGACAAACCATATGTATGGGCTAACCTTAACGCATCCACAGCGTTCTTTTGCATGATAAAAAATCGAATTCACTCCCAGTTGTCCGTTACACACCAATAGACCATGTCAGAAATGAGTTTCACCACCAGATGGCTCTGGGGTACTATACACCCTAGCCTGACAGAGTGCCCACTAGCTAAGCATGGCAGAGTATGGGAGGTGGAGAGTCTTTGAGTTGAAACAGGAACTAATCAAGAGAGGAGCACCAACTAAAGGCAAAAAGTGTGATTTAGTAGAAGGTGAGTACTTGCTGATCAGTTTCATATATTATCTTACAGGAATTTATCCCAAGATTACAAGTTTAGTCACTTTACTCCAATGGGTTGAACCAGCAGTTTACATCACTGGTCATATATTGCTGTGTGTGTGTTGTCTCTTGGCCACACACAATTCTGTGACAAGTCAAATTATGAGACTGTGATTAAAAGTATAATTAATGTTCCATAAAGACAGACTTTCATAGCCATACATACATTATTTTGAATGTGGAATAACCTGGTCAAAGTGTACATAAGCCACCAGTAGCCTGACCTGAGCCAAGCCTCTGGGGCCCAGCCAGTAGCTTGTATATTGGGTCACTCCAGGGGATAAGCAAGGTGTTAATGCTGTTGTTGTCTAGTTCCTCTGGGGAGAGTGCTTTATGGGTGTGCTGTGTATACAAGACACTTGTTGGTAATGTGTTTGTCCAGAATAACAATGAGGTAAAAACACTGCATACTCAAAGGCAAAGATGAAAAACTGAACAAGAAAAGGAAAAGTACAATACTTCCGTGCCATATAGGCTGACAAGGGTGGTTCGTACTTAACAACACAGGGGCACGGCCACCACATTTATTGGGGAACATTCACAATAACACAGATTACAAGGAAGATTGACAATGGCTTACTCACAAGTTATTTCCTGTAAGAAATCATGTTTGTCTTCCCAAACATTTCATTAGGGTACCATAACACAGAACTGTGTGATTCCTTACTTCCTGACTAAGATGACTTGCATGGACACTCCCGAACAAACTAACTGAACAAGAAAAGGAAAAGTAACTTTGGGATGGGACATGCGCATTGGCGGTATGTTTTGTGTGCTTTCAGTTATGGTTTTGAATCCTTGGTCGGGCCATTGAGGAAGGGGTGTTTCTTTTTTCAGACTGAGTATAGGTTCAGAATGAAAATTGTTATTTCTGTCATATGCGTCAAGTCTGAAAAAAAGTGCAAGACTAAATATATGTCCTGTCAACTTAACTGTATGAGGTAATGAAGGGCAGCCAAGCTGTTCAAATGTAAGGAAAAGGGTAAACTTTCAAACTGGAGGGGACATAAAGTTACTTTTCCTTTTCTTGTTTAGTTTTTCATCTTTGCCTTTGAGTATGCAGTGTTTTTACCTCATTGTTATTCTGGACAAACACATTACCAACAAGTGTCTTGTATACACAGCACACCAATAAAGCACACTCCCCAGAGGAACTAGACAACAACAGCATTAACACCTTGCTTATCCCCTGGAGTGACCCAATATACAAGCTACTGGCTGGGCCCCAGAGGCTTGGCTCAGGTCAGGCTACTGGTGGCCTATGTGCACTTCGACCAGGTTATTCCACATTCAAAATAATGTATGTATGGCTATGAAAGTCTCTCTTTATGGAACATTAATTATACTTTTAATCACAGTCTCATAATTTGACTTGTCACAGAATTGTGTGTGGCCAAGAGAGGTATTTATACACACACACAGCAATACATGACCAGTGATGTAAACTGCTGGTTCAACCCATTGGAGTAAAGTGACTAAACTTATAATCTTGGGATAAATTCCTGTAAGATAATATATGAAACTGATCAGCAAGTACTTACCTTTCTACTAAATCACACTTTTTGCCTTTAATTGGTGCTCCTCTCTTGATTAGTTCCTGTTTCTACTCAAAGACTGTCCACCTCCCATACTCTGCCATGCCTAGCTCTGTCAGGCTAGGGTGTATAGTACCCCAGAGCCATCTGGTGGTGAAATTTCTGACATGGTCTATTGTGCAGGACGTGTTAAAACCCTACGCTCACCCCTTTAGCTATTGATCAGCCAGCGCATAACATTTGCTGCTTAGTGCATGCTGGGTACAAAGTGCGTGTTTGGCTTCTCAGCATACATTGGATAGTGGGTAAACACACGTTTTAGCAGAACTCATTTGCATGATAAAAAACTCTCCGTATCCACATCGTACCCAATGTGTATTGACAGCTAATTGGCAAAGCTTATCTGCCGGTCTTTTCACCATACAGTAGTTACACATCAACAAGAAAAATCTTTGTAAAACATTATCTATATTGAACTAACATATTTGCAAACTGAATAACATGGAGACATGAACAAACAAAGATGAGTAAATTCATCCGTTGACTCATTGGTATACAAAGAGGCATTAATATATGCTATGAGAATGGTCTTTCCTTTAATGCTGTCTCTTCTCGTTATTGCAATGTGTAAACCATTATGTGAAAATATGTTTTTTCTCTGTAGGATTTTAACTTATTGTATAATTATATTATCATCACAAAAGACGGGTGTCTCATGAAAGGTATAAAGTTTGAACTCATTGTTGTTTCCATAGAAAATGTGTTCTTAACCGTGTGGTCTCACAACAGTTACTTTTAGTTTCTCATTGACTATCACGCAGAACTTAAATGTCTTTTTCCAGTAACAGCAATGTCTTTAAATCAACCTTTTATCACTCTCCCAGATCATACTTTACGGAACCACAAATGGTACCTAGGATCATCGGAACAAGTACCATGTTGTTTTGTCTGGCCATTTTACAATTGTAATTGCAAAATAGCTATAGAAAATGATTGACCTTTACTCACAGATATAAGTTTGCAGCTACAATCACTCTCCATAGCAAACGGTCTGAGGCCGCCAAATCAAAGTCAATCATGCAAACAAAATGTAAAGATGTAAGCCCTAGCTAAACGAGACTTTCTGCCGCATCGCTTGGCAGTGAGATCACGGTACAACCTATCGAGAAATGTGATATTAAATGTCCGTTCCACTGAATTTCAGCCTTTTTCGTCGGCACAGTGGTTGGCGAGACCGCCACAGGGGCTCTTTGTGCATCGGACTTCCTGGGTGGCTGGCCCTCGCCGTTTTATGTATTCGGTAATTTTTTTATGTATTCTTGCAAGATATATTTAGAATATTGTAGAAATTTAGATCGTGCAGCATATTTTTTTTTTTTTTTTTTTTTTTTTTGGCGAAAAATTACATTATGTTCACTTCTGCTTTTAATGCGGGTGGATATGTGTTTACAGTTTATTTGCTCGCTAGGCCCCTATCTTTGGGTGTTTCGGCTCATTGTTTCGGCGGATTAAAGTTATGGATCCAAGCAAAAAACCTACAAACTCCATAATACTTTGGTATACGGGCTTAGGTGTCAACTGTAACCTCATCGTCACTTATTCAATATATGTACCATATGTAGAATTCAGCAAAGAGCTAGAACCTCACAAAATATCAGGAATAGATAGATAATGCTTTAGTCAGCGGAAGTAACACACAAATATATAAATACTTTTCTATGTGCTCAATTTAGTTGTCTTAACTTGAAAGAACGTTGGTATTTGGAGTGAAGGATTCAACATATACATGGACATTACGTGGTACCATACCATGTTTAAACCAGGATGACGTTACTGCAGCAAAATAAGAATACATGAATGTATATGTTACGGTACCAAACTCCTTCTTCCCTTATAAACTCAACGAGTGATAAACATACAAGGCCTTGACGATATCCGAAAACATTTATGGGTCTGTTGACCGAAAGAATACACCATATCACAGCATCCAATCTGATTTGAGAAGAAGTCCAAGAAATAACGAAAAGAACACACGTCCCAGTAAAAAGAAATTTTACGAAGATGGCTGTATAAAAAAGAACCATTAACATGGCAGAAACTAAATCCCGTGCCCCAAGGAGCCCTGTGTTTGCAAATTTCTTCCGTGCCTGGAGTTTCGTTTTCATACCTATATACCTATTCTCGTTGGTGATGATATGGAAAATAAACATATAACATAGCAAAGACGCAAAAATTCTTTTAAAAAGCGAAACATGATCACATGGCCACTTGTTGAACAAATCAAAGTCTCGACGTCCCCAGAAGTGTTTCTGTGGAATTTGAGAGCAATTGCACCTCGGTTTCAATCAATAACATTTTTTTTTAATTTGTGAAGAAATGAACAAAGAGCTTCATTAAAAAAATCCAGAACTCATTAGATCTTGACCATTTGAACCAAATTGGTAGAGACCCATGTACCCAAGCTACATCTGCCACCTTGGTACTGCTCCCCGTTGAAAAAAGTACCTTGTTTTTCTATAGCCAAGGTTTATTAATATGCAACCTCCTGTGGTACCTGTCTAGTCCTATCTCATAGGGGTAATTAGCCTCTTGATAAACCAATTAACTGCCACCAAAGCCAGCAGGTGGTTAATTAACATCCACTGGGTTGATCAAACAAGAAATTAACTTTTGTCAGGCAAGGTTAAATAGGAGCTGCAGGAGGCTGCATATTAACAAACCATGATTGTAGAAAAACACGATACCTCTTGGACAAACTTTTTAACAGAGAGTAGGATAGCATGGCATGCGACGGATCACAACCCATACTGTAAGCTCAGCTGACTGACAGCATGTGCAATTAATGTATAAGTAATTCGTAATGAAAGTATTAAATGAAAGAAGTTAAAATATTTCGACAATTTTCTAAATTGAATGCCTAAAACACTTTCACACACACACACACACACACTTTCACACGCACACACACACACACACACACACACACACACACACACACATATATATATATATATATATATATATATATATATATATATATATATATATATATATATATATATATATATATAAACATTGCGTGTGTGTTTATTAATGCCACGATTTTCATTTAAAAAAGTATAGACACATTTGTTTTACATGGATTGAACTTTTTCCACATGCTGCCCAGGACGAGAATCGAACCCGGGTCGCAGGGGTGAAAGGCGAGCGAACCCCCATTTAATATTGGCTATATCGAAAGAGTGTTGAAAAAAAAACACAACTTTGAACAGTTGATTTATCTTCAAAATTAATGATTTGCATTTGTCTACAGTATTATTAATTCATGTGATGTAATGCATATCTATAGTGATTTTTTAAATTTTGTGCTGCTGTGTTAGTTATTGTATGAAGATTCATTATTATTATGACACTAACGGTCTCCAAATCGGCTTGTCAAACTGCTAATGCTAAAATAAGAATTCATCAATATTTCCATGTTGATCACGTAATGATAGGTGAGGACTGGAAGTAATATAGAGTATATAGAATTTAAACAACAAATGCCGTTGTTGCCAGAATGGAGATGATGCAGGACATTTTGTATGAGGGATAAATGCAATTGTTTTTCAAGGTACGTTTTATTGTAGCAT
Organism: Hermodice carunculata; assembly: GCA_964020975.1. Classification (NCBI taxonomy): domain Eukaryota; kingdom Metazoa; phylum Annelida; class Polychaeta; order Eunicida; family Amphinomidae; genus Hermodice; species Hermodice carunculata. The sequence goes on from OZ026625.1 coordinate 44,223,758, forward strand.
CATGGTGTAACTTTCTTACACTTGGTCACTTCATCGTGCCGCTATCAGGTTACTTCCAAAGCAACAATGTGGATCAGCAAAAAATGATCCCCTCGATGGCACTGAAAGCATAAATCTCTCCAAATTATAAATCAAACAATATATCAGGATGGTTTTCTTATTTGAATTGAAAATGGAGATTTAAAAAATATGCATGACATTTAAACATCAGACAATGACTTAAGCTGGGACTGTGATACCGGAATATGTGAAAGAAAAACGTCCATCACGATATCACAAAATATTTATATATGGTTTAGTTTTAGCAATAGAAGGAAAGGAACAGTAAATGCATTTTATCTGTAATAACCATAATGGCCTCTTTACAACGCTCCACGAATCCCAGTACTACTTTTACTTTCTGACGGCTTCATAAGCCATAAAATGCTGACAATTACCACATTTCAGAGAAGTGAAATGGACGATTAGCGGGAATCAGCTTTAGCTTCAGAAAGTAACTTGCATATTACTTTCTGTGATGAAATTCTGTAAAGCTGAAACAAACGTGCATAAAATTACTTTTACACAGGAATGTATGGCATTTCTCTATTGGAATACGAAGCAGAATTCGACCCCCCCCCCACCCCCACGAAAAAAAAAAAAAATAAAAAAAATAAAACCCTGAGGTAACTGGGTTGTTCCCGTATGACGAAATCTGGTAAAAACCTTCCGAAAGCACATCCCGACCTAGCTTGAGTTGGATCTGACCGACAGTTTTGAAGAAGTTAAATATATAAATAATTATTGTTATCCCCTTTCACTTACATGGTAATCAATAGTTATGCACGAATTAACCAATAAGTACCCGAATTGAAAAAAAAAAGTTTCAAACCAGGGAATTATCAGTAGCGGCGTAGAGCAAATAACATTGTTAGACCCTTCCAGAAAGAACATTTCAATGTCTCAGCATTATCTAAAGGCTATTATGGAGACTGAAGTCGAAAATGCCCCCCCAAAAACAAACCTTGATAAAAAAAACAAATAGATAAACTTACAACGCTACCTGTGAACTCGTTAAGGTCCAGAAGTCCCCAGGGGTGTGGCCATGCAATTTTCCCAGCACTTGGGCGGACAGTTTTGTAGAAATTTTTTTACGATATATACCAAAATTTGCCCCCCCCCCCTACCCAATATCGATAATAAAAAATCAAAACAAAACAAAGTCTCTGGAGCCTAACCATCTTTTTTTTTCAAAAAGTGTTACGCTTCAAACATGATTGACATCAACCGACGGCAACCCATCAAGTTTCAAGTAGACTTGGCTCGCAGTCTAGCATAAGTCGAAAACGTGAATTGTAAACAGACGGTCAACTGTCGATTGACCCTCCTATCAGCTCACCTGAATGACAGATCAGCTGAATGTCACTCAGCTGAGCTGAAAAAACACACCCACACCCACACACACACACACACACACACACAAACCACAAACAAAAAAGCAGCTATAATTTGCAGGCAGTCTTTTTTCACATAACAATCAGTCTATCCTCAATTTCGCTCGTGTGAAGTATCCCATAATTCAGTATGTATTGCCATGTAAATTATGTGTTAAGATTACGGGATGCCTCCTAAAATTTGAGAGTAATGTTGAGCTTCGTCTTTCACGTGTGCAGGCGCAATCGGTCTTTCGCTGGGTGGTCTATGGATATTACTTGCACATGACACTCCGAGGGACCATCCACGGATATCAGATGATGAATTAATTTTAATCGAGTCTTCACTGGGCCCTGCTGTGAAGGTGATAATAAATTTTACGTTACTAAATTTTTGATCGGACAGCACTGACACACACCCACACACACACATATACATTATCGGAATATTATGTAAATTATTATACGTAAATACTACTCTCCGATAATAGCCACCTTTCTATATTTCTATAGTGCAACTTGTATCCGTATTTAATATTTTGTATATTCTATTAACTCTTTGAGTGCCAACTGAGACTAAAGTCGACCTTCTGTCAATTATAATAAGGGTGATGAATTAATATTTTTTGTGAAAAGACTTTTCATTCAAGTACCAGCACGCTCATAGTTCCAGAGAATATAATCGTCCAGGTCAACACCGCCCCGTGGGAAGCTGATGCCTCAGTCCAAAACTTGACACTTAAAGAGTTAATACTACCCTCGTATAACAGCCACCTATCTGTTGTTCAGATTCTGTCCATATGTAATATTTTGTATTTTCTATTAAAACCATTTTTTCTTAAGACCAATTTTTTTAAAGTCCCGTGTCCATTCTCAATGGTACCTTTGCGTTATCGAATACAAAATTACAATTTCATATTAAGGACCAAAGGCTCGTCAAATAGATAAACATTAGTTGCAGCATTTTAACAGTAGTATTAAATTAACATCCTTCCATTAAGAAGAAAGAGAGCCAAGCAGGTACTAACAGGCACTGTGTAATTGATGGAAATATGAAAACTTGTTATAATCAAGACACACGTACACTTGATTTTCCAGTACGAGAACCCTCCATGGAAGAAACTGTTGACTTGTATTCCACTTTGGTCTGTACTTATAACGCTCTTCACTTATGGTATTGCCTGCACGGCGATTCTCAATGATATGCCTTCATACATGAAACAGATCTTGAGGTTTAATGTAGTCGAGGTAAGCATAATAGTATACATAAACGAAATGAGCGTCCATAGGAAGGAATCATTTTCTATATTAATTGACAGCTTTGAGGTTTGGAAGAAACAAACAAAGTTTATATTTGTATGTCATGTTTCAACAAAGGTGGTTTTGGATAATGAACAGGATCTATAAATTCAGTGTCAGCTTGGTATGAAAACGGTATAAACAAGTGAACGAATATAAACAAAGACTGACTACTGAGAAGCATAAAGGGTATTGTCACCTTTGTATAAATACGCTTTTTGGGTACACCCAGTTCGGTATTCTACACGCAAAAGTATAAGTAATGTTGACTCCATTACTTAATTATCCTCGTAATGTTGATGATATGTCTCGATTTTTAGTATGGCGTTATCACCCACAGACTGATAAAGCTATCAGTTGGAAGTTCAATTATGCAGCTAAAGATATTATTAATACATTTGAAAATATGTAATTGTTTCTTTGGAGATGATTGACAATATATATATATATATATATATATATATATATATATATATATATATATATATATATATATATATATATATATATATATATATATATATATATATATATATATATGTATAGCGTATGTATGTATGTATAAAATTTAACATCTTCAATGTTATTTAGTCTGGAATTAGTATCATATATGTTCTTACAACTAATCTGTGATGTTTTATATTTTATCCAACAGAGTGGTTTCTTGTCGTCTGCTCCTTACCTCACCGCAGTGCCACTGGCTCTACTCTCAGGAGTACTGGCTGATTATCTCATAAAACATGAATACCTCAGTGTTACAGTTACCAGGAAACTGTTCACTCTAATTGGTAAGACCCATAGTACGCATGCAGACACAGGAAAGAATTAGAACCGAAAAAGTAGATTATACATAACTGTACACTCGAATGATACTTTTCAACAAGGAAAGCAGTTGTCGTCTAACAGGAAACTGCCTGCCTCGCTTTACACACACGTAAATCTTCTGCCCTTGAAACTTAGGTCAAGGTCATCACAATGAGAACAGGTCAAGAAAGAGTGCCAATGTGCGATCAGCTAGGTTGAAATTAATGTGACCGCACAGGCAATCGAAAAACAGTGTATATCCAATCTTCGTTTGTGGTGGTTACAAATACAGGTGGTTTCGTTTAGACAACAATTCCTAACGTAGAGGTAAATAGTTTCTAATTAAACTTTTGCTTAAACTACTCACACACGAATCTACAAACCTGTTTGTTACGCACAATTTTAACAATCGTTCAAAAAGTACCCATTATAGTGACTGTGGTTGGTATTTGTACTGTGTTTTTTGCCAACATTGTTGCCTCTTGTTCTTACAGGACAACTAAGCATGGCGGCCTTGCTCCTTGGCATGGCCTTAGTTGGGTGCGACAAAGTGGCAACTCTGGCGCTTTACTTCATAGCTATATCTGCCCTGTCTTTGCCCAACGTTGGGTTTTTGGCAGCAATACTGGATTTTGCTCCACGTTATGCGGGTAATGTCAAACTTTTCTTTTAACAGAGTACCACAAACATCATAATGGTAAAAATAAAATAATATAAATAATCGAATAAATAGATGAAGTAAATATATATATATATATATATATATATATATATATATATATATATATATATATATATATATATATATAAATCAAACACAAATGACACCACGAGTCACATTAACTGCATTAAATACATAAATAAAATGGCAATAAATATTAATGATACATATAATGAAACAACTTACCACACGTGAAATGATCAATCAAAAGAACAAAGAACGGTTACGGAGGATACCACAATATATATGTATAATATAATAGATCCTTAGGTGATCAGAACTCATAGTCTCATTAACACTGAAATATATATGTACTTTAAGGCCTTGGTAAAAGTTTGATAACCTGTGCTCGGTAGAGCATCGATCCTCTACATGTGTCAAGTATAAAACAAATGCTAAGATGCCGATAAAACCTCTTGCCTCATCTGAAGTAAGGCAAGTGGCAAGCCTCGAACACAAAAAAACGTCAAACAGACAGGAGTTGAATCGAAACAGGTCAGGTGGTCTATGTGTGATCATATAGGGGCTCTCCGAGTTACAATGTAGAATGTAAAGAATCTCAGGCTAACATTGCCGTGTGGAGAGCTCTACTGTACCAAGGACCCTTTGTGGTCTGAAGAGGCAGTGTCACCTTTTGGATATATTAGTTGATAAAGCAAAGGAGAACATATTATCCTATATTGTTTTCACTTCTCTATGAATTCTGTTTTTCAAATGATAGATCTGAAATAAGTCACACGGAAATGTAAGAAATTCAAAGCTTTGCGTCACTGTATAGTTATTAGCTGTGTGCATTCTGAAAGAAAGAAAGGCACACTAGCAACTGCCTTTTCACACAAATGATGTGCCTACATAAAATGATTTGTTTTTATTTTGCACTATTAAACACTGTTTTCAAACAGCTTGAAAATAAGGTACTCTACACACATGCTGTGGTGAATATTTTTTTCTTTTTGTCCGTAAGATGGGCGATCTAAATGAAAATAGTGACTCGGTATATACTTCGGTAATTCGCTCACCGTTTCGTATGTTAGCGCGTTAATTTGAGATGAAATAGATATCGAAATAAAATGACATGGGAACTAATTTCAGGCAAAAGCTTAATATAATTTGTTCAGAGTTATCTTTTTTTATAATAGGAAATATCAGTCAGGGCACTATCTTCATTTTCTTTCAATTCATGCTTCTCACCGGCGGTAATGATTGTTTTCTTTGGAGTGCAGGCACTTTGACGGGCATAATTAACACAACGTATGCTGCAGGCGGCATAATAGGTCCATTACTTGTCGGTGTGTTTACCAAAGGAGCGGTAAGGATTGCGTATTTAATGAGTACATTACTTGCGGGTCTTACCAAAGGAGCGGTAAGGTATGCGTATTTAATGGTTCCATTACTAGTCGAGGTGCTAATGAAAGAAGCGTTCAAGAATGCACATTGAATGGGTTCATTACTTATCGGGATGTTTACCAAAGAAGTGGTAAAGAATGCCGAATTAATGCGCCCGTTGTCTGTTGGGATGTTTACCAAAGGAGCAGTAAGTAATGCATATTTTAATGGGTTCATTACTATTCAAGTTAGCACAACAGACATGGGAAGGAACGTATTTCCTTTACTTGTTGGTTTGTTCACCATAAGAAATTGGCAAGCAATACATTTTAGAGTAACATCTTATTCATTATTATTACAGAAAATGGTCAGTAACAGTTCATAAATATCTTTCCATCATGGCAAAATGAGCGCTGCATGTTAAGATGAATGACAGTGAATAAATTGCACAAATATTGTTTGAAATCATGATAATAAATATATTTGTTAAAGGTGAGCAAAAGCTTTATCTTGAGCGATTAATACTGCTGAAAAATACATCGGTATTTTAATCTGAGGAATCAGGTTCTCCGAAAGGTAATTGTAATGTAGAAATTTTGTATTGTGTCATCTCTGCCATATGCATATGTATAAACCGGTGTAGCCGTGTTGTGACTGAGGCATTATGTCCAGGTCAATGTAGGCATACATGTGCTTTTATGTGTAGATGTCTATGTAAGCTGGAGAAGGTCAAGCTCCATGTATGTCAAATAAGACTACATCAGCCTCCTATCTTTATTTCTGCTCTTACATATATAAAGCTATTTAACTTGTAAATCGCAAAGTTGTGGGGAATGTCCCCATATATATAAAATGTTAACCGTGTACATGTGAAAAACGCAAGCTTTCATTTTCTGGACGGGTCTGATTTTGACATTTATCACGGAAATCTACCAGCGCATTTTATTTACAATTTTGATGTTTTTATTACAAATGTATATAGAAAATACAGAAGGTCGCTAAAGCGTTGAAATCTTGAAATATAGAGAACCACATGGAACGGAAAAGGGGCTACTTTGAAATTCGATATTCTGTGATACATCGCATGCACACACACAAAAAAAGATAGGACAGTCTGCATGTATCTGTATACAGTTTCTTAGGAAACAAAAAAATCCAGCTTGTTAATACCATATTTCATAGATGTCCGTGATTAATGGAAAAATCGGGCCCCTCTTGGAAATCCTAAATAGTAGACTGTGGTAGTATTTTATTTATATGGGGAGATTTGCAACATCTTTGCCATTTATAATATATGTAGTTCTGTATATATATATATATATATATATATATATATATATATATATATATATATATATATATATATATATATATATATATATATATATATATATATATAAGAAAAATAAAGATGGGAGGCTGAGGTAGGTCAAGCAATTTGATATGCGCGGAGCTTGACTTTTGTCATCAGTAAACACTTTCATTGAGACATCTAAGAAGGATATTTGTTCACATGATATAATGTCATAGTTTCAAAATCTTAATAAGTAAATTGTTCAATATGGACACCTAGATTTTCGAGTTTTACTTCAACTACGGGATAGTAAATCCATGGCTTTTAACAAAGTGCATTCATAATTTTCAATCTGTGCGCATTATCATGTTCCAGGTTCTCCAAAATGCTTTTTGTGCATTTTCTGTCATTAATGCTTTAGCCAAACAATGTAACCTCAAATCCTATCCAAACTTGCTTGTGAGTATTTTATAAAAAGTGCAGTATTTAGCGTTAACTGCAAGGTTAAGCCGCTTAGGGACATACAACTCCACACCCGTTTGCTTGTCACTCAACTTTCACACATGAAAGAATAATGATTTTATGTATACTGTTGTAAATTTCAAATATACATTGGCAATTTTAAACTTTGATCCTTAATGGGGCGTTTCATGAAACATATTCATGCCAAAAATGGAACACATCTTTACCAAAGCAATAGAATAAGTAACATCCAACCAAAGTTTACATGTGAGAAATATGGAACATTTCTTCCATGTCTTTATTTCAGCCAAGCCTCTTTAAATGGAGAAATGTATTCTACTTCAACGCGTCCATGTTTGTGGTGGGATCTATCGTCTTTTGTTTGTTTGGATCCGCCGAGGAGCAGGACTGGGCCAAAAGACAGGAACCACTTCCATATGACCAGTTCAAAAATTTGGATGACACAAGGTCTCAAGAAGGACAGCCGCATCAAAACAGCATTAACTGAAATGATCAACGATTACATCTTTATCCGACTACATCTCTCTCCTGTAGTGACTCATTCTTGCCAACCTATCCGTAGTTTTTATCTTGTAATTGCGAGATAGTGTGTGGCATTTACAAGATAAAATTAAATTTGCAACTAGGTTGGCACGAATGATTCACAATACTATCCAATAATTATACTACAAAATGCCAACTAAGACCTGAATTTGAAAATACATATTGCAGTGTCTTGTGTGTACTTAACTTTGAACAGACCAGCAAACAATATGCAGGAATTACGGAAGTTTAAGGCGATGTTCCATTGTTCAAAAGAAATATTTTATGTCTGAATAAAGATTTTAATGGACATGTAACGATGTGTCATTTATGAAAATTATGATAGTCGTAATGGCAGCATTTGGAATTGTAATATGTGTGTATGTATTTCATTTTTTCCATTTGCTGCTGAGATCCACTACATATTATCACATGGGCACAATCTATTATTGTTTGCAAAATACATATTAAATCTGTGAGACATTATCATGCATTACAATATATTATGAAACAGTATCAAAACTATGCATGTATTGAATATGTATGTATATTATACCCACAATAATAATAATAATAATAATAATAATAATAATAATAATAATAATAATGATGATGATGATGATGATGATGATGATGATGATGATGATGATGATGATAATGATAATAATAATTTAGCTTTTACACCATTTCATAACATTTAAAACAAAAAAGACCCATGATGCGGCGGTCCCCCAGTATCTGTATAAAGTTTCTTCGAAAACAAAAAATCGAGTACGTGAATACAATATTTGGTAGATATTATTAATAAATGTCAAAGTGAACCCTTCTAGAAAATGGATTCTATTGTCTAATGTCTGGGAATGCGAAAAATTACATCACGGCGTATCAATGACGTGACATGATCTGACCACGAAATAAAAATATCAAATGTATAAGGGTGTCAGAACGACTCCAACATCCAGCCTGTGAAAAAACATATTTCGTCTAAAACCGCCATGGTGAACATCCATCACATTTTACTTTCTGGAATCAATACTTCCTGTGTTACGTACTACTTGTGGCAAGGAACCAAAATCAAACGTGTGTTTTGCAAAATTCGACCCGTACACTCCTACCAAAATAAATTGGGTAAGTACCTCCGGCTAAAATAATGAATGACTACGTCTGTATCGGTGATCATACAATGCCAACCAAAACTTAAAAACACAAATCGTTCTTAAGTGATTCTGTCCTTTTAATTTTGTAGGCGCCAGAAAATAACTTATAACTATGGACGACTGAAGTTAAGTGGAGAGCATCAGGCTTTGACAATACAAGTTTAATCTCGCTTCCAGCTTTTGATATACATACATTGATTTACATATTGTATCACTACAACCAAGCTACTTGACCTAGTTTGGGCGCATGACATCCTTTGGCAAGATACGTTTCATCATTGTCTTAAAACAAAGTTTAAGATATAAAAGGAACTGTAGCGCAGACACAAAATGAGAAGGATATTTCACTGTGACCTAGATGCATGACGTTGTGACACACTTTTTGTGCTTGACACACCTTTGACTCCAGATACCCATGTGTCTAAAGTTTCATGAATCTAAGTTAAAGATGAAAGGAATTCTACTGGCTCCATGAAAATCACTATCGCTTAAAGGGAACATGCGAGTCTTATCTGTGAACCTGTATCCAATTGCAAGTTCCTGCTTTAGCACCAGGAGAAAAAAGAAACCACAGCACTTAAAGGAATTTCCCTAAAAGTGTGCTACCTTATTTACATAAGGTGAAAGTGATGGACAGGTGAAAAGAATGTCATTGACATTATGTCCTGTTACACAAAGGAACGGGTTAAGCTAGGACTCCATATGGACAGTAGTGGATACAGCAGCAAAAATGGCACAATGAGTTGAAATTACCTGTAATGTTTCCATATGTGTGTATACAGGTACGGTTTCACATACGAATAGGGATGTGACGTTTTTTACCCCACCATGTCGCGATTGAAATCGTATCCGCCCCCAAATCGAACGGAATTCCCATGAAATGATGTCAAATATTACATAATTCGGTGGTGCATCCCAGGTGATAAAGCTTTGATAATAAAAGTTTAATCTCGTTTCCAGCTTTTGATAAGCTGACTCTATACATTTTTGTATACCTTATAACCGCATAAAATCAAGGGCAAAACCTTAAGGAATCAATCCTTATCAAGGATAACACAATTCTAACTAAACCGTAGCCTCAATAGCACAAATCCTTTCAAAGCGATTCTGTCCTTTTAATTTTGGACTGGTCAGAAAATACCTCAGCGCAACTATGGACGATTGGAGTAAGCTGAACAGCATCAAGCTCTGACAACACAAGTTGAATCTCATTTCTAGCTTTTGGTGTGGTGACTCCAGAAATGTTTGTAAATTTTGTGCTGCATAAACTCGCAGGAGAGCTGTATGGCGTCTTGGGACATGACTACGAAAACATCATTCGAGGTACTGTGGTATACATTCGGCGCGTATTTTCTTTATGGACATTCATGTAGAGTGAAAACGGAATCAGATTCTTAAGACACTCACCCCCGGCCGTATCGTAGTGACCCAGGTAATTAACCTAGTGACCTGCTCCCTTTCGGCATGACACATCCTTGAGACCTCACACACGTGTGTAAAGGTTCATGATTTTAAATCAAAGAAGAGCAAAGTACCAGCCGGGGAACGAAGTATTAGAGACAGACGAATACCCTCATGCATGGGAAATGTTGACTCTATGCCCTGCTTGAAGTAGGAGGGCAGCAGAATTATAGACCAGGCACAATTCGTATGGATACGCCTCTTTGACAAAGTGACCTGGCCTATTTTTGTTACATGCATGACCTTTCAGTAATGTAACAGCTGTTTATCATGTTCGTGAAACTAAGTCGCATATCAATAAATATAACAGAACAAACATAAATGTATTGCGGTTTTTCAGACTGCAACAATGCGACCATGCAACTTGACCTAGTTTTGTTACATGCTTTGACAAGATACATTTTATTGTCATAAAACTAAGTTTCAGAGAAAACGAACTGTATCCCGGACTTATTATGAAAAAAAAACCAATGTGACTCATGATGTAATGACACACATTTTGTACTTGACACGCCTTTAAATAGAATACCCATGTATCTAGAGTTTCATGAATCTACGGTAACTTTCATAACGTGCGACCTAATTGACATGAGGTGAAAGCGATGGACACAAGTAAAAATATTGACATTATGCCCTGTTGCACAAAGGAACGGGTAAGCCAGGACTACATACGGACGTTTGCGGGTAAAAATCGCACATGTTGAAATTATTTGTAATGTTTTCATGAGTGTAGATACGGGTACGGTTTCACATACGGATGAAGCTAGGATTCCATATGTACGGATACGGCAAAAATCGCGCAAGTTGAATTACATACAATGATTCCATATGTGCCGACACCGGTACGATTTTTCTTACCGCACCACGAGGCGATTGAAATCGTATCCGTACCAAAAACAGACGGGAATTCCCTTGAAATGACGTGAAATCTAACATAACTTGGTGGTGAATGCTCGCTATTTTAGGATTTAAGCCATGTGGATTTGTTTTAGACCAGGTGGGAACCGTCCTGTATCCTTGGGTGATCCGCCGCAAAAAGACAGTTGAGGGACTGCGCTCTGCATATATGGAATCACACCATTTGCATAATCGTACGCCATACCCGTATCCGTACCCGTACATATGGAATCCTAGCTTAAGGGTACGATTTTTTTACTGCATCATGTAGCGATTGAAACCGTTACCGCTGCCAAATCGGATGGAAATTCCCGTGATATGATACAAGTATTAAATACTTCGCTGGTGTATCCAAGGTATTTGAATATTGAAACCACGCAGGTTTGTCTGGAACTGCAAAGTAAATGAAATATGCCACATCGAAGAAAAAATTCGTTCACCGTTCAAGAAATTGAAAACCTTGTTGGGCTCGTGAAAGGTAACGCTTGCCTGCATGACCCAAGGTCAAACTCCATGAATCGCATAAAAGTGCAAAATGTTTGGAACAGTATTGTAAATATAATGCTGCCTTTTTAACATTACATGCGCGAACATAACTTAATGATAAGCATTTTTTTTTACTGCTGTAATATCGATCTTTCACATCACCGACCAGGTGGGAGCCGTCCTGTGCCCTTGAGTGTTCCGCCGAGAAAGGGCAATTCACTAACCACAAACCATCTATATGGAGGTACAACATTTGCATAACCCTACGTCGTGCCGTGTCCACATGCCGTAGCCGTATCCGTACTCGCACATATGGAGTCCCAGCTTTAACGCCGTTATAGAAGTTTGTGAACACACGGTTTTACAGGTGGTTCAGTCACTATTTGTTGTGCCATATTGACACTGATTTATGCTAGGCCATTCAAACATGCTCCTGCAGACATGCCAGACATTGCGTTATTGGCACACGGCATGGATGTCACACTGCAACGATGCGCAGATACGTGTGAAAACTGTGCAATTGCATCATTTCAATCCCCTGAAAAGACACAAATAGTATTCGGAAAAACTTTTATCTGGCCACACGAATGTCACAGGAACATGCAGATTGTGAACTGAGAGACATGTGAGAACGAAACATGAAGGGGGAATGGTTATCGGGGTACAATTATTGTATGGACAGCAGTTAATAATCAGAAAAGTTCAAACAACAGCTAGGCCAAGAGTAAAATATAATATACCGCGGCAGATTTAAGTGCTTAATATAAATAGTTATCAAATGGCAGGGTAATTTTTATTTAAGTTTCACCTGTGCATCTTCCGTAGCAAGCAAGTTTTAAAATTACCGATGGGACAATACTATTTACAAAGTACTGGTGACACAGCTTGCGCAAAACTATTGTTATGTATACCACACGACATAAAAAGTTCACCCACCAACGATGGCTTCAGTGCAAGGCATGCGTATTAATCGTAACTTTCCCGACCCTGTAAATCAAATAAATATGTGGGTTAATGTCGTGCTTTATGTAGAGCTGTTGGCCTATTATAATTGAAGCTACACCTGTCGGAGGCATTATAGGGTTGGAGTACCCGTAAGTGCTTAGTTAGAGTACTTGGCTTCAGAAGCAGAATTGAGGAGCAGACGGCAAAGTCATTTCCAAGATGATTTTAGAACTTGGAAAAAAATTATAAAAATTACAAGAATTACACTTTGGAAGTTCTTGATAGACACTCTTCTAAGGGACATCTCTGCCAAGCTAGAAGTGGAACTGTTCAATGGTTGTGAAAGAAACTACACATATGCACAGATGTCTTTCTGGATAGTTGAAGAGAATGTCAAGAAAACAGATGTCTTTCCATTATCTTTGCAGGTAAAATGTATGTATGTGTGTGTTATTGAACGAATGGTTGAAACTCTTATCGACCTTCCCTTTCTAGGGGTCCTAATATGTGGAGCAGTTCGATCTAAATGCTTGATCATCCTGTTCTGAGTAAATTATACTTGATTCATAGTACATCAGAAAAGGTAAAAAATTACGTTGACCGTTTAATCTGTTAAAACTAAATTTCACCTGAACAAATTGAGTAGCTTCTTCAGGCCAAAATATTCCTTGAAAGAGAGAGTATAACTTACTGGATTTTGCAGGCCTTGGATAGGAAGTGTAAATTGTACAAATATACCTAGCATCCTTGTATCTACATTTACTATTCTTAATATACAGATGGATTGGAACTGAAAACCAAACAAAAGGGTATTGAATATGATCAACATTAATCGAACATCCAGGTCAATGCTTGTGTTCTTGCGTCCACTTTTCTCTCGAGATACCTTTGCTATTGTTCGTATTCGGAAAGTACATGCCAGTATAACCCAATGCATTAGTCCACAGAACCCAAAATACAGATATCTTAACCCTCTTAATATGTAGTTGGAAGATATGAATAATGGAGATAAACATTCTGGAGACAAAATTAGCGCATGGTTCTTTGTACCGGTGGAATAACCACGTGACATGTTTTCTATTTCATAGACAAATATACTGAAGGCAAGTAACATAGATAAACCTATTAATATGGTAAATCTAGTAGCCCAATCATGACCTTTACTTTTGTTCCAAACAAATACAACGCTTATTAGTCGTTTAATGCAGAGTAACGTGATTGCAAACATTGATATGGTGAAGAAGAATAACTGCAGCCAAGAAATCAATACACACACCCAGTTCCTTCGCCACCAATCGTCATATTGTATATACGTTTCTTTTAAAATAATTGCTACAGAAGAGAGAACAATAAGACTACATGATACCACAATGTCTCCCACATTAGCTAGCGCAAGTAATAAAATGTCATTTTTCCAAACCTGAAAATTAGTAGAGATCAAAGCAAACATATTTAATGTCATGCAAAGTAATCCAATTACCAACCCGGCATGTCTCCCATGACGGTTTTGCAAAATTGGACCACACTGTACTGTCGAGTGTGGTTTAGGTGTGCATAGCCTGACGAAGTGCAACATGCAACACCATCGAGCATCATCTGTCTTAAAGATATCTAAAAGTAGAAGTTCATGGATCAGAGCTGAGTTTGGAAGAGAAAGGGCATTTCCAAATAGGTACAACTGTCTAAGAGACGCTAAGCCATGGAATAATCTGGTTGGTATGTTCTTAAACATGTTGTTCGACAAATCTAGTTGAGTTAGATACGCAAGCCCTTTGAATGATCCAGGAAAAAGCACAGTTATATGCGTATGTGCCATGGATAAGCGTTTAAGCTGTTTCAGTCGAATGAATAAACCAGGCTCAAGATGTTTTATAGGATTGTTATTCAACCTTAATTCAGTGAGCCAACTCAAACCATCAAAAGTGTGCGCTTTCAAGCACGTTAATCTATTGTGGCTTGCACTTAATATCCTGAGGGCTCTAATGTTTAAAAATGATTTGCCCTCTACATAGTGCAAAGCATTTTGTGATAAATCTAATTTATACATATAAGGGTACACAGAGCAATTCATTTGCCATACAGTTAAGTGGTTGTCCCTAAAGTCGAGAACCCTGACAGTGCTTGCAACCGAAGGCACGGCTGTCAGATTTTTATGTATACACTGTGCAGCGTTTCCCAGACATCTGCAACTAGATGGGCATGGCAGACTAGAACACAGCTCTTCATCATCAGAAAAATAGAGGCATTGAACCCATCCATTACAAACATTTGATGGATGGTAGCATTGTGTTTCTCCCTTGCACCTGAAGTGAAATGGACAACTTAGTAAGGTACACTTTACATACAAGACTTCATCGTGACCAAGAGGACAATCCCACTTACCATCGCAGACCATACTTAATTGTATGCAGTAGCTCCCGGCACATTTAAAGCTACTGGAGCAAGGAAAATATTTGCAGTTTTCCAAATGTTGAAATTGAGAGCAACCAAAAGCCATTGTGGGATCAAAGAGACATCTGCTAAATAACGGGTATCGAGATGAGGGTCCATGCGCACATGGGAGCCACTCAATCAGTTTGGAATTTGATCCATAGGATGTAGTTTCATTCAAATTTGTTTTTGTGATAGAATGTTGTTTGGTCATACTGGCTGGGAATCCAAATTGACACAATATTTCGTCTGTATTGTCCATACAATCATCATTGCCATTACAAAGCTTGGATACAGGGATGCATCCACCTGAATGACATTGGTAATAAAGCGAGGAGCAAGAGCAGCTTATTGGCTGACAAGATGAGTAACACCATTTTGGTTTAGGTGCAACGCCCGATTTCATCTGACAAATGTTACTGCAGTTTTTTTCATCACTTTGATCTTCACAATTAATCACACCATCACAGAAGTAATGTCCTAGGATACACTCAAAAGATTGACACTCAAATTGTCCACTTTCACAAAACTGTGAAAACGGTTTTGCGGTTCTTTCACATAATATACCTACATAGGGCTCTGTACTTCTCAGTCTTAAGTATGCATCATTTAGTTTCCTGATAGAAAAGTCGTTAAATGCCATTTCATCATGCATATCCAATATTCTATTAGTGTAAACAGCCAATTTATTTCTTGCAGGTACAAACAAATAATGAGGATGTGATATGTCTCCAATGGTTAACAACCACTTTTGGGAAATTTCGGTCAATTCACTAACATCCAGATACAAGGAAATGTGACCAATTTTTGTAGCATGTGGATATGGTTCATCGTCAGTTTCGATGTATTCAGAAACAGTAGCCTTAACATTTGACACTGATGAATTGAAGTACTGACAGTAAGAGCCCATGTTTTCTAAATAGCCATCGTGCTTGAGTGTAAGTGGCGTAATGCACAAATTGAAGACTGGAAACGATGGGGGATTACAGTTTGATACATTAAGTGACATTGAAGGAGGTACAGTTGGTGGGGCCTGTAGAACTTTTTCACATATGAAGCTAGCACCAACCACACGTAGCCCACAAGGGATATAGAACCAACTGGAACTGCTGCCTGGGGTTATCAGAAGCATTGCAGCGCACATGGCAGATGTTGACACATTTGCATGTTTTAATGTTTTAAATTTGTCAATGTATTTTCCACCAATCTGTACAAACATTTTCCTGGGCATGAATTTATCATATTTTAACCAATCAGAAAATATCAATGGGGACTTATCAATCCAAATATTCTTCAGTGCCTGAAAATACAAGGTCGTTGCGGTGACGACAAATGGTAAAGCAGATCTTTTCAAAAAGAAAAAAAAAGGAAAAGAAAAAGAAAAAGAAAAACGAGTGAGTGAAGACTTTGATACTGCAAACAGTTATACTGGTCTTGGTCTTGATGAAAGGCGACCTTGATATTCTGCTGGACCTACACTGCATCTGTGTATTCAAGGTCGTCTCTGCACAGGAATTTCATAGTCTCTTTAACTGCGTGTTCCTTTGTTTAATTTGCACATTTATCAGTAAAGGTACCATTACACTGCTGTTCCATAGTGTGTTATAATACAGAAATTAACTCAAAAGTCATATATGGGCCTAAAGTATGCTGCGACCAAATCTAGGGTCGTCGGCAAGGGTCTCAAAGTTTAGTTGAAGAAGTGTCGCCCCCATTTACCAAATTTTCTCCACAGCTTTTAGCAAATTCTCAGAAATACCGAAGAGACACTTTTGGACTCTCGGATTTTTTTTTTTTTATATTTATAACCATTTAGCCCTGCAATTCGACTTTTTAGTGAAATTCAATTATTGGTTCAGCTGTGCTATCGGATAACTATATATATGCAATATCTCTTCATATCTGGGAAATGGTGCTTCCTATGTTCTTAGTCACTATTAAGCATGTATTTAAAAATACGAGGTTTGTTCTTGTGTTTATATATTTGACATTCAGCATGCTGAGTACAATTGAAATCCATGACTTCAAACAAATATTTTCTTGTCTGTCTGGTGAAGTAATGCAATTAATTAAGTTGCAGATATCTTGATACTGTCATGATGTTTGGAGGTTTTAGTATCAAGGATATAAAACTATATTGTTTCACTCAAATTTTAATTACTCATTAATACCCTAATAAAAAGATAGCTTTATTTCATAGTTTTCGAAATTGTGATATAACCTTGTTATAATTTACAATTTTCCAAATTTTGACATTTACGTAACTGGGCTCCTCTGTGTGGAGTAGGAACTACTCATGGGTCGGGAGAAAGTTTCGAGCTGGGTTTTGGCCACAGAAGGAGTCCGGCATGTGAATTCAATTCCAGATCCAAATTTTATATTGTTCTTACCTTGTTCCTTTCATGAAATTAAGTCTAAAGCTACGTGGACTGCTGTCTACAGCTAGGACTTTATTCAAAAGTATAGAGACAACACACACATGTATAGTTATTCCAAAAGCTCACAATTAAAACACTTTTCTTTGTTGTTCTTTTCATTGTTTTATCAATCTTTAAATACATTCATGGAGGGCAGAGGAAGGATTTTTTTTGTGAGTGTTTCTAGTCCGTGCCTGTGCAGGTTCTGTAACAGCAGAGTTTTTCAATTTAAGAGAATCTAATAATTAAGTTTTATATTGTTTTTCTTGCTATAAACACAAGGTCAGGCCTATTTGTGACACCTTCGTGTGGGTTCAAGTTTTAGGGCAGTTATTCTGTGTCTGGAACATTGTGTTGCCTGTTCTCTTTGGTTTCCCTCCTTGAGAAGGTACATGAATATTTATAGAATCCTTTCGCATGGTAAGTTTAAATTTGAAGCTTTCTGGTTTACGCATATTTGTGTACATTAAAGGTTGTCCTAGAATTTAATGGTTAAAAACATGCGTGGTTTCAAAGTAATTTGGCCTTTTGAAATTGTTATTCAACCTTCCCCGATGGGGGGGGGGGGGGGAAGCCTTATACTGTTTTTGCGGGATATATCTGCAATTTTCGGCCCCACGAATAACTTATACCACTGAAATCCCCTACTGCAAAGGAGTCCAAACCACATTTAATTTCTTTCTTTTACTTTTCTAAATTTTTATTTTAGCAATTTTGATTTTGCCATATCTCGATCAGTATTTGCAGCTCCAACATAAATATTTTCTACAAACACTTGTTCTAGTGACTTACATTTTTGGTCACCGTGACATATATTTTATGCTAATCTAGTTATACTGTAACTTTTGGATTTTCCACCGTCCCTCGGAAACATACTCCGATCCCGTCAAAAAGTATATTCAGAAACCTTATTGTCCTACCTACATTTGTCTGTTGTCACATATGGGGTCCGAGTCAAAGGTTAAGGTAATATGGTGATTTTTCGAATTTTTTGCGATTTTTCACCTGAGGAGGACATTTACGCCTTTGCCAGCATAGAAGGCTCTGTTGCACAGGTTCCTTATACTTGTCCATTAGACTTCCTTTGTCCCGTCAGGCCAGCAACCATATTCCAGTTTATGGCGCCCACAGGGTTTAGACTTCGATGCCCTGCATAGGTCGGCATACCTAGGCTAGGCTTAGACCTTGTATCGGGCGGCTGTCCCTGGGGTTCACTTGGCCCAGAGCCGGAGGACCCAGTCCAACTGGACACTGCTTTACCATACCATGTGACTGTAAACCCCCCCCCCCCCCCCCCGTTGCTATCCACGTTTTCCATAATTCACTGGTACTCAAGATCTCCAGGAGTAGGACCCGAAATATGGAGTAGAGAGCATCTCCTTTACAACAGATTGCTCTCAGGTTGGCGGAAGGCTTGGGGGGGGGGGGGGGCAGTGGGGGTCCCATACTGGTCAGTAAGGAGGATTTCCGAGCTTCAACCAGGGATGTGCTCTTGCCAGCCTGACATCCAAGAACATCTGAGGATGCCCCCCCTAAAAAAAAAACAAAAAACAAAAACAAAAAACAAAAACAAAAACAAACAAAAAAAAAAAACATCGCCTCCTCTCGCTCCGTCAGGGACTGACGCCTGAGGGGAAACGATAGTCCCCCAGGGTGTCAGTCCTGTTGGCTGTTGGTCAGTATGCGTGTTTAATTACACATACCAACGTGTTTGTATACGGGCAATGGTGGTGAAAAGGTTATATTACAGGGCTAATATGTGAAATTTTTAGTAATTTTGGTATTACTCGGTACACTTAGAATAGTACAGACACATATCATTCACACGGATTGGGAAGTATGCCAAACCTATATTAATCACTTTCTATGGCACAGATGCTGACCTATCCTTTTCTACCCAATTTGACCCAAAATTACTTTGTGAGTACACTTACCTCTCAATCATAACAGAAGCTCATGCAGCCTCCCCGCTTCCACTCCACAATTGATGTCAACTACTGACCAATCATGAGAAGGAAGAAAGAATAGGGACGCAGTTGGACCAGAAGCCACCCCCACCCCAGCTTCCACAGGGACCTTCAGGTGTTTAGAACAATCGAGTCCCAACTTAATTGTGTTGGGCGTTGTGGCCCAGGCAAGGAAGTCTAGGCTTGGGCCATCGAGAGGTAAGTATACTCACTAACACCGAAATTACTAAAATTTCCATCGTTTCTCCATATGATTATAATTTTCAATATTTTACATTTTGAAATGTGTTTCCAATAAAATATATATTCGAAGTTTTCTTTTCTAAGCTCAGTTTACTCAAGCTTTTAATGATGATGCTCATTTGTTCCTTCTCATGGCGTGTGAACGATACGTTCAGACACATGTAGAGTTCTGCTTATAAGTTAAGTGTAGTCAAAAGTGCAAGATACTAAAAGTGTAAATATTTTTAGGATTTCAAATTATTTTGGAACAAAAGTTCTATCTAAACTCATCTGCTCACCTTTAAATACCTATATTTAGTAGATTTTACATAGTTCTTCATAATTATTTGCAAAGTGGGGAAAGTTGACACAATGTAAAGCTACTTCAGCCATAATTGTTATCCCCACCCCTCATTTCTTTTTCTATTTTAGCAAACAAAGATGGTGAAAGATTAATTTATAATGTTAAAAAAATGCTAGAAGTTTTTACATAAGTTTCAAAGCTGTGAAGTTTCACAACTATGTTCAATATTTAATTCTGTGAGCATACAGCACCATGCATTTAGGCATTATCGAAAATTAGGGGGTAAGGAGCAAGAAAATGCTCTTAACTGTACAATCATGTTCAGTGTTGCAATATATTTGACATTATATATAATAATTGTGTATTTGCAGCAGTTCAGCAAAACTGACGCTAGATGGATGGTTCAACCCTCGTTGATAAGAGCATAAAATGTGAAAACGTTGGTGGCAACTGGAATTTGAGGGTACTTCATTTCAGAGCAAAACACCCCCCCCCCAACCCATCAGGTTCATTATAATTTCACAGGTTCAAAGAGTTGTGTTTATGCTTTAAAATTATGACCTGTGCAATTTCATTCCACTACAAGACAAAATTTGGCAATATAATCCATTGAAGAGCTCAGAGAAATGCTGAAAAAAGTAAAAATTGCAAAATTAGAGAAAATAAGGGATGGGGGTATTTGATTGCCAAAAAGTACCAAAATTTGGATCACGACCCTGTCAGTTTCCTTCAGAATGACCGTCTATATTCCGCTTACAAACTTCAATCAATGAAATATTATAACAACAACAAAAAAAAAAAAAAAAAAAAAAAAAAAAAAGAAGACCAATATGTAATTTATTCGTCTTATGCCAAAAAAAAGCATATTGTAGACCACTAAAACCGGTACGGAATTATTGCAACTCCTATTTTGGCCATATCTTACAAATTAAGCCACATTAACTTCAAGCTCCGCTTTTTAAAGGTTAATATTACCCAATAACAAATATCTTGACTTATATCTGCAAAATGATGTACAACTTTTATTCATTGCCCAGATCTGACCACGAAATTCATTTTAAGGCGTGTCTTGGGATCTAGCTCCCGTATTATTTTTTTAAGTTCATCATAGCTGGGCTTAGAGTTGAACTTTGCGACAAAGTTAACATCTCTCAAATCCGTTCATAAAGTTTTGCGATTTACTTATATAGTGATACTTGGCAAATATGAATAACAAACTAGGATGCTTGTCTGTCACACCAACCAGAAATCGCCAGACCGGTTTCGACGTAGCCGGGTCTCCTCAATGGCTGGTCTGTAACTGTTTGGGCACTCCTCTTCATACCCTACGGTGACACCGGTCTTAGTGACGTACCTTACGTAAGAAATCTGACGTGAAATTGTATTCTCGTGTCATAAACCTCAATGGCCAGATTTGGTCCATTACATTAAGAGCCTGGGTAACACGGGAATCCTATGTCATTCCACACGTAAACAGATGGTTGCTAGGGAAGGCTGGGGTCCCTAGGTTAGTATCCTCATGAGATGAATTGCTCAGTAGAGGGTTTTCCATAGAGATCATGATGTGTTCATGGAAATTCATGATTTCAAGGGTCTGTAACATTAGATACTAATAGATACTGACCAGGGAACTGAATTAATTCCCAGTTTTTGAGATTTACGCCAAAATGGGTTTTCTACAAGTAGGTCATGGTGGCTTGAAAATAGAGTCAAGGTCACGAACTGAGTGCGTCATCTGAAAGAATATTAGGAGAGGTTTCAACATTGGCCAACAGATTTCCAATGGTCATTGGCAACCCAGCGTTATGACCTTCCAAATATTTTTTTTTAAAAAAAGGAAAAGGTCCTGACCTCGAAAATATAGGTGCAGGTGACAAATCACATATCGGCTCCAAAACTTCAGTACACAAGTGTAATACTTGTAGAATGAGGTCTTGTAGGCCACAGCCGTCTCTGAGATTTTGCACGTACATTTTCTTTTTTTTAATGGCCACATGACATTCAAACTTGACATGGTAGGTCCTAATTAGGCTGTTGCGTGCCCTGATGCCAGCTATCCATACAGCTTAATATCATACAAATAGGTTGATAACTGTTCCAGTTACGCAAAAACATGTATGTATGTATGTATGTATGTATGTATGTATGTATGTATGTATGTATGTATGTATGTATGTACGCATGCATGCATGTATGTATGTATGTATGTATGTATGTATGTATATATGTATGCATGTCTGTATGTATGTATTTATGTATATATGTATGCTTGTGTGTGTATTTTCCAAAAGCTATATCTGATATATAAAAGGCAAGATCACCAAAGCGACAAGACCAGCCTGCATGAAAAAAAATGCGACTGTTGAAGAATCTTTTCAGTCTAAACCTTTAAAGCTTGATTTCCAAACTATGATAATGACAGGAATAGTCCATTTTTGTGTGGTCATGAAAATCGACACAAACCCACAAGGTTCTTGCTTGAGCACCCAAACATTAAAAAAGCAAAAAAACAAAAACAAAAAAACAAAAAAACAAAAAAGAGTCAGGTGAATAATGAAAAGAAACCATGTTACACATTCAAGGGATCCTGGTTTAATGACACATCCATCATCAACCTGGCCTTATAAAGATGTTACAATGTGGTGATAGTGGTTAACTTCAGTCCACCTGCCGATGTATTTTAGTTCTGATGCACTCTTTCAACTGAGTTATAAATTCGGCAGTGATATTGCGTGACTGAGACTGAGTGAGTCAAATGCCTTACCACCGGACAACCCCAAGCGCAGGCCAAGACCTTTGTCTAAAAGTAGTCTATGTTTTGTTTCGCCACAAACGAAGCACAGAACGACCCACGGACCGCACAATGTGAATATTATCCATCATTTTTGG
>OZ026625.1:44251793-44461793 GCA_964020975.1 Hermodice carunculata
TTTTCAAATTGGCGGTTGATTCACATCACCAGGACAAAATAAAGCTTAGGCCTAAATCGCAACTTTTCCTCATGCCAGGGTGTCATATTTATCATTAATATCAATATGTGTTTCCTTTCATGTTTACTGTATGAATATAATCAATCAGTCGTGTAGAAAAGAAAGAGTACGATCTTGGAGACAAAGACGCATGCAGAAGCAGGGATTATTTGGTTTGGAGATGGAGCCATGCCCATAATATTATCATTCAATGTCAAGGGGGTTAGAACTAGGTCGCGCTCTGCACTTGCCGCTGAGGAGTCGCTTTGTAATGTAAGCACATGCCAGGACATGCAGATTGATAGATTCCTGGCATTCTCTACGTAGGCCTACTTGCATTTCTTTTCAGTGAACAGTTATTGTCTGAAGGGCATGGCAGTAAGAAGCTTCCTACTTCCATGCTAAAGCCTAGGGCAGGGGCACCGATGATCGGAGGCTCGATAGGTCTTTCGCATCTCTGTTGTGGTGTAAATAGCCCATTCACTTACATGTAGTCCTACCCTTCTTTTTTTCTTTATTTACCATATACTATATATAGCCTTGGCTTTGGGGAGGCCCTGTCATCACATGCGATCGTGATTCTCTAACGCTTTTGCCCAACTCTGTATGTTCGCTGATTGGTCCATGAGTAGTTTGATTGACTGGTAGTCTGGGATAGTTGAACACATCATACCCGAGAGGTTACTCGGGTCCTCTTGAAGTTGAAACTCCACGTGGCGTGTGTGTGTGAATGCATGGTATCATCTGTCTGAACACTGTGGTAGCTAGCGTTCTCCATCACAAAACAATGTGGCTCTTCCAGAGTTTCAGCCAATCCCTTCATCCACGAGTAGTATGTTTCTCATAAGAATTATTGAGTGACACGATACATTCGTGTGTACTTTATGTCCCAAAATGATCAAGATGCTCGAAAGGTTAAAAAATTCAGAAAGATGTGATTTTCTACTTGGCCACCGTCACAAAAAAATATTACATCATTTAATGAACCAGGAGAATAGAAATTCAATGGATTCAGGCGTCCCGAAAATGCATTTTTTTCCATGTTCTGTATGATAAAACTTTTCTATACAAATACACAGAAAATAGAGTTGGAAACACTTCACTGTTACTTTTAAACCATTGTAAATGAACAGATGTGCCTTTGGGATTTTTAGGAGTCCTTAATATATGAGAGTGCTATATGTGTGAAGCACTGTATAACACATTGGTAGCCACAGATTAGCAAACGAAATCGTCTTTAAAAAAATAAACTGTTTGTATGACATCAACGCACTTTATTTACTGCAATAATGCAACTGATTCTATTTCACAATATATTGACGCGACATACACAATTTTCACCGAAAAAGGTGTACAAACTTCACAGAAAAAGGAAGATATGGGTGAGACCTAAAAAAAATTGTATGTTTCCGGTTTCCCGACCTACCTGCCCCAGAACCCCCCGACCTCAACGTTTTTACGTGGTCCGGCAAAAAAAAAAAAAAAAAAAAATGTACCCGACCTGCCTGTCTTCCGGCAAACCAGCTGCCGGAATAGTTACAGTAAATGGAAATTATCAGATGTTTCAAAAGTATGATGTTGTCGAAGTATTAATCGTAATTTTTAGGTAGGCTTTTGGACATTATACGTGTATGTTCCATGCAACTCAAACCCTATAAATAATTTTCAAAAAAATTTATTAAAAAAAAAAAAAAATCTCCACCTACCTACCTGGAAATTGATCTGCTGGCAAAATAAAAACAATCTCCCTACCTACCTACCTGGACTATTTTGAACCTAAAATCGGAAACATAAGTTGTTTTTTCAGGCCTAAGCAACATGCCCTGATCAGCAGTCCATTGGTCTGCACAGGGCTCCCACACGCACAAGATGCACCGAGACATGATACCAATGACTGTACAGTCACTTAAACCAACCGTTCATATCTTCATGATAATCTGAGGTATTGTATGACTTTACTATCATGCTTGCAGCCTCAATAAATCCATCTTTTGTTCCAGCATCAACAATTACTGGTCGCCCGCCCTTTCCTTTCGGGAGCCCCGCATGGTACTTCCCAGCCTCGTCGTGCCACTCTCTGTAGAGTTGGGGATGTGGCCTGCGTTCACCCACGTTTCATCCGTGTACGCTATTTTGTACAAACCTGTCGATTTGTATATATAGACTCAAACATCACATAAAAAAAATCCAAAATATAAATTCCTAAATAAGTTAAGATTAAAATGAGGCAAATACCTGCAACATGTTGTTGAGAAATCAATCATGCTGTTTTTAGTGTTCACATAAGAAATTTATAATTGAGTAAAAATTGAATTTGGTTTTATTTATTTATTTATTTATTTATTTATATCAGAAACATTGTATTGAATCTATACAATACTGACAATTTACTTAGGTATTTGTCATTGTAAAGTGATTCAGATAAATATTGTTTATTTGCATGCTTGATTCATACTTGGTCGTGGGATTGGAATTTAGTATCATTATAATAAGTCATCTAAAGCAGTTCAATTTTATTTGCAATAGGGATTGCAAGTTTGTATATACATGTAACTTAACACACAAGTACTTTTGCTGCGTCTGAATGCACCAGATATTGAAAAAATAGTAGTGTAGCAGTGTGTCGGTGGATGGGTGGGGGAGATCAGAAAGTTATTGCCTTTTTTTGGATATACGGGAGAATACTGATAATTATGAATGTCCCCTTGTACCTTCTTGCAAAAATGCAGATATTTTCGGATTTTCCTGAGATATTCATGTCTTTGCGCCACAATGTGAGGTTTCTCCATAAGTTGTTTGTCCACACCCCTCTTTCTGTATGTGAAGCCCATTTTCAAAAGGTATCCGTGCAGAGTTGATTTGGGGACTTTTAGGTCATGCTTATGTGCCAGCAATACAGAAAATTTCCTAATGGATATATAGATCTTGTTTTCCAAGCAATTGTGGGCTGCTCTGCGAATGACTTCCATGTCAAAATTGTCACAACGTAGCTTACTTCCTTTCTTGCCAGATTCGGATGGTTTCTGATCCAAGAATTTTAATGTTGCGTCTTTCCTACGCAAACATCTGCAACATATTTCTTACAGTTCATATATATATATATATATATATATATATATATATATATATATATATATATATATATAATTCATCAGTCTATACATATTAGTACTGAACACCGCATGATTGCGCATAAGTCCATTGATCAGGTACTCGAGTTCCTGAAAAACTGGTTTTAAGTTAATTTGTAATTTTACGTTTTCGAGCCATTGATGCTTTACCTATCAACTGTTTCACCTGTTGTTACCGTGTAACTTACCTGTGTTATTGTTTACCGTACCTAAGGTAGGCCTAGATCTGGTAATCAGTGCTGTCTGCTCTGTCGTCTGCTTCTCGTGTCTCCCGTCATTCTCTGACGTCTCACCGCCCCCCCCCCCCACCCCACCCCAAGCGACACAGGTATAAGCTTTCCAAATTCCAATACTCATTGAATTTCAACAACAGGGCGATCTATTCTGCACACAGTCTACAAGCCATTCGCAATGCCCGTCATGCGCGTAATTAAAACGAACTTGTCTCATTGTTGCTGTGTTAGGTAGCTTCTGTTTACTCTTGCAGACTAATAATACTAAATAGATGCTAAAATAGTAAAGACCGATCGAGCCTCCGATTACTGACATCGGTAACCCTTCAGCATGGAACTTGGAAGTACGAAGATTCTTACTTTCGTGCCCTTCACTTCAGACAGTAACTGTTCACTGAAATGAAATGCAAGTAGAGAAGGCCAGGAATGTATCATTCTGCATGTCCTGACGTGTGCTTACAAATCGACTCCTCAGCGGCACGTGCAGAGCACGACCTAGTTCTCACCCCATGGCAGTGAAAGATAACATGGGCATGGCGCTATCTCCAAACCAAGTAATCCCTGCTTCTGCATGCGTTTTAGTCTCCAACTTAAGATCCTACACTTTCTTTTCCACACGACCGATTGATTATATTAATACAGCAAACATGAAAGGAATAACATGTTTATCAAAATGACACCCTGGCATGAGGAGAAGTTCCGATTTAGGCCTAAGCTTCATTTTGTCCTGGTTATGTGAATCAACCGCCAATTTGAAAAGCCTGCCTGCCGGTTGGTACCAATTCATTTATGGTAACATTGGTATGAAAAAAGATGGCATTTCACAGAAATCAACCATATATAATTGTTTTGTCACACTGTGACCAAGAACAGAATACACACAAGCACAAAAAGTTACAATTCATGCAAAAACCTACCTTCAACTTTTCAGTTGATTTTGACAGATCGAAGCAATGACGGAGATGAAATCGACAACCGTACACGTTAAGTTAAGACTTGGCTCGCTATGACATGCAGGCAAACAGAAAGCTTCGTCGTTTCGTACAAGTATAGATGACTATTATACTATTATAATATAAGCTTATTATAATTAGGTAAGCAGCAGTAATCTCATTGGTCCACAGCCGAATAGCAAACGTGCACTATTTTGCCATAGTACATGTCAATAGTACACGATGAGCAGTCCAGTGTTTTGCCACCAGGGGGTGTGGACAACTCATGAACTAGTAGACGATAATTTGTGCAGATGAGCAGGGCGGGGTCATGGATTCTGCCGCTATAATCGTTAGTTATTTAAACGTTCAATTCAAGTATTTATCAAATGTTAGACCTGTCTTTGTTTGATGGTTTCACACTCTTTGCTTATATCATAAAATAAATATTACATGGTTACCATGTGCTATTGCAGATCATCAGTCCTCGGGGAGCAATAGCACATGGCAACCATGCAATATTTATATATTTTGAACAAACGGTAATAAATTATTCGAATATGCTAAATATAAACTGTAGCTGGTCAAATGGCTTTATTCTGATGTGCATATAGCCGCGACAATTAAAAAATACGAATGTGCGTTTGGCTCAGGTTTTTTCATTTTGGCGGTTTAAATCATATTACCATTCTTTAAAATAGAAACGTTCGTAAGACGTTTTAAAAACGTCCCATGCAACATTATATATATATATATATATATATATATATATATATATATATATATATATATATATATATATGTGTGTGTGTGTGTGTGTGTGTGTGTGTGCGTGTGTGTGTTTGTGATTGTGTGCGTTTATGTTTATAAAGAAATTTCAATGGGAATATAAACAAATTCTAATGTCAAGCAAAATTTCGTAAAGTGAACTGTGTTCTAGGCCCTAATCACATTTTTTATTTTTGTCTGGACCCAATAAAGTCTGCATCAATTGGAAGAAAACGTGTTAACAACATCATATCGTGACGTTGTTCAAGAACTTTCACCATATGTTCCTAGAACGTTATGGACCGCTGTTACTTAAAGCAATTTTAAGACCTGGCTGCAACACGTCCATGGACGTTTTAAAAACGGATCGATAGACTTCTCCATAACCATTCTTCAGAGTAAATAGACTATCGTACGTTCGTAGGACGTTATAGCAACGTCCCATACTATGTTTATATATAAAAAGAAATTTAAATGGAAATACCTATGATGTCAAACTCCGACCAACAAAAGCCATGCAGTATATTTTTCTAATTTAATTTGTCACTTTATGTGGATCCCGTGAATTTGAAACTAACGTGAATGTAACGTGCATACAACATCATATCAGAATGTTATTCAAAAACCGTTTGAAATGGGTATTCAACGTTATGTACCGATGTTATATGAACGTACCTTTAAAACGTGGTTGTAACACTCCCCAACCTACATACTAGCTCCAAACGTCCCAGGTACGTTTGTACAACGTTATATCAGATCGTATCTAACTGGGACCTTCACATAACGTTGTAGAAGCGTACTGTGTTAGCTAGGGTGGTGGAGATCAGCGGCACACGTGCGTGGTTTTGTCGTGGTTAAAGATTCCAATGGTATGATGCATTACTGTCATGGATTGTCTAATTTTGAGAGTCCAATTGTGTAATTATTAAATAACATAGTTGGAAACTCATCTTTTTTTGCGTGCTGTAATTGACATTTTCCCTTCTTTCCAACTCGACCTATCTCTCGTGGTTGGGTGTCGATTACAGACGTTGAATTCATTGGTTGCAGTTTCATGTAAAGGCTGTCAAATGTTGGGTTGATTTTGTGTCAAATTATTCACTGTGTGTTGACATATTGCAACTTAGGCCTATCTTGGTGGTGTGTTGCAGTAATTTGCCTTAGGCTTAACCCAATGATTTAATACACTTGTATATGGCAAGCCAAAGCTGCAAATATTCACAAATAGAGATATCTGTATTTCTAATACAGATATCTGAATTAGAAATACAGATCTCCGAATTTCTAATTCAGATATCTGAATTAAACTGGAAATACAGATATCTGTATTAGGAATACAGATATCTGTATAAAACGACGAAATACAGATATCTGTGTTTCTAATTCAGATATCTGTATTCCTAATACAGATATCTGTATTTCCAGTTTAAAGAAATACAAATATCTCTATTTCTAATTCAGATATATGTATTAGAAATATAGATATCTGTATTTAAATACAGATTTCTGTATTTAAATGCAGATATCTGTATTTTAATGCAGATATCTGTATTTAGAAATACAGATATCTCTATTTATGAATATTTGCAGCTTTGGCTTACCATAATGTGGTAGGCCTAGCTTTGGTGAATAGAAGCATAAATGTATATGGTTTTGTTATTTCTTAGTAGAAAAAAAGAGAGGCCTAGTTGTCTGCCATTTCACTTAATGGTTTAATCAAGGAAATCAAGTGTAACTATTTAGTCAAATAAATCTGTATTTCCGTTGTTTTGTGTGTAACTCGTTACGTTTTGCGTGGGATTTTTCATGATTTTGTATTGAAAGGATAATCAATTCATAAATTGTGTTTATGTTCATTTCAATGGTTAACTGCGATTCTGAATTGAAAGACTCAATTCAGGGAGAACCGTGTGAAAAGGCGTGCAGTGCGATCTTGAATTGAAAGACTAAATTCGGATTGAAGCGTGAATAATTATGAAATAAAAAAAACTTTATTTCTATTTTTGCGCTGCATTGTGAACTCGGAAGGACGTTGCTGTCAGAGTTGTCTCAATTACTCTTTCTCTTTTCCTTACGCTTGCAGGGTGTATGGTCACTGGTTAGCTTTTTTGTGTCAGTGACTGATCATGAAAGTTTTGGTTTACTAAAATTGTAGGCCTATTTGCATTTTTATTCAATGGTTATAACATTGGCTTATTAACTTGTAGGCCTGTTTATGTGTGTAGGTGTACAAGTCAATACTTTCTCATAAATTTGTGATTGCATTGACAAGCAAGTGTAATTTGAGAAAGGGCTCTGGGTCTAGTAACTAAAAAGCCCATTCTTTTGTGCTGTTATTAGTTTGCTTCCATTCTTCCGACAAAGTTGGCGGCTGATAACGGTTTTGATCGTTGTTCCCAGCCCATTCTGTTTATATTGTTGTTGGTTTGCTGCCTGTCTCGGGGCTTACAGTCGACGGCCAACAACAATTCTGACCATTGTTCCCCATACATGTATGGAAACCCGATTGTGTTTTGAGCCATTTTAGAATGTAGAATGCTGTAGTCACTCTTAGGCTGAACTCAATACAAGAGGACCATAGGTGCTCTTGCGCTCACTTTGAGATTGCGGAAGTCATAGTAGCCCATTCTAGAGTGTAGGAAATGATATATGGTGTAGTCACTCTTAGGCTGAACTCAATACAAGAGGACCAATGATAGGTGCTCTTAAGCTCAGTTGAAATTGAGGATATTATATATAGTTGCCCTTTTGTACAGCTCAACTGATCTTATGTGATCTTTGCTGTCATACAATTTATTTCAATTTCATTTGCCAAGTTACCTTCATTGTCACTGCCTCTTAACTGTTTAGATATTTTGGTAGTGATGTAAGTCAGAGTGACAGGCGAAGGATGTATTGAATGGATAAAATGGGTGACAAACAAGGTGTTACCCGGCGAGGGATCCAATATGGGCCCTCCGAGGTATAAGTTCATGAAGAGGAGTCTGAGCACCATTTGACCCATGAAGGGGAAGATGTTGATAGGCAGGCTGGTTGCTCTAATGAGGGACCCCAGGCCCACACCCATAGTGAGATGGAACATCTCGAGGGGGCAGTGTACCTCCATATCTAGCTAAGTTTTTGCAAAGCATGGACAAAACAATGAATGATTTGCATGCTGGGCAAGTGTCTTTACGTGCAGGGGTAGCATCTTTGGGTGATAGGCTTGCACCTCTGGAGAAAAAAATGGAAGGAGTTTGAAACTCCCAGTTCTGGAGCACGTCCGTCCCTTAATTTCAAATTAGGTGGACCAAGTTATATTTACATTCAGAGTTTTTGTTAGTATTGAAAGAATAGGGACAAATTTTGTTTTATCACTCAATGGTAACATCATGTACAGCACGGCACGTGCCACTGCCTACTTTGCTACGAAACAAGCGGCTGGCCACACCCATAGCTCCTCCCACTGATAAACAAAAGGTCGTTCTAGTATTAATGTTACTATGGATATAAATATAAATTACGAAGTCTGTCTCTGTTGTTGTTATTGGCATGTAACAGCGTGGTTGTTGGTAGGCATTTTTTTCATGAGGTCGCTATCGCCACGTCATGAAAAATGCCTAGCAACAATCGCGCTGTTACATGCCGATGACAACAAGAGAGACAGACTTCATTTTCATAATGAATCTGTGGTTAGTGAGATTGGTGGTTAAGATTATGTACCTCCTTCTCCTGAAGAGCGTGAGATAGATCAGTCGATTGGTCATCTGCCATTTGTTACTGGTTTCAGTAACAGGGAAGTGGCTGACCATCGACCCAATGTGGGGATGGTGCAACCCCCTCATGCAAGTGGAAATCCCAGAGAACGTAGAGGAATTCCCCTAGGGAATCATGGAAGTGGACATAATTGCAAAAATAATGTGCCGAAAAGAGATCAAGCTAGCAGACAGCCTGTTAGTAAAGGGTCATACTTGGATGGAAATTCAAGAAGTAATGTCGGGTTTAGAGGGCCTCAAACAATAAGGCCAGGTGATGGCCTAGGGCTTGTTCCGACTATTAAGCAGTCTCAGACCCCTTAAAAGCCTGGTCAAATGACAATGGCTCTTACTGCCTCTGGCTACGAAGGGGGAGTGGAAACAAATCCCAAGAGAACGTATCCAGTGGTAAGTGCAGCTGCAGATCAATGTGCAGCTGGCCTGACGGTAGGCACTAGTGGTGTACATCCTTTAAGGCAAACTGTTGCTTTGCCACATATGGGACCAGTGTCACATGATGTAATGGCTGCCTCTCAGAGAATAGATGAGGGCAGAGTTGGTAATCAGCCCCCGGTTTGTAGTCAATATCCAGTTAGTAATCAGCCCCCGGTTGGTAATCCATATCCAGTTGGTAATCGGTATCCAGGTGGGAATCTTATGGTCACCTGTGGATCGGGAACCCAACCCATGAATCTTGGGAGAGATTACCAACAAAGAGGTCCTGTAGCTTTTGGCAACTTGGGATCTAGTATGGTTTATCCATTTGATAGAGCAGTCCCCCCCCCCCCCCACCTATCACGGTGCCCCACAGTGCTTATGGTTATCAAAATGGCTTTTTGGCAGGAAGTGTTGATGGTAGGCGGGTACCCCCTCATGTAGGGAATCCCCAAAGCCCAAGGAAGCCTGTTAATGTGGTAGGTGGAGCTCCTCATGGGGATAGGGCAGCTAGTGGGCAAGCTCCGGGTGGCAATGGAGGTCCAGGTGGCCAAGAGCCTAGAAATGAGAATAAGGATACAGTAGGCCCACCTCCAGGACCTCCTGACCCTCCCAATGATGGAGGTAGATCTGATTACCCAGATTCCAATGGAGATGATAGGGCTAGAGATAGGAAACCAGACCTTAGGAGGCCTGTCCACCAATATGGTCGGCTTGTCTGTCAATATGGTCGGGCGGAGGCTAGAGTAGAGCCTGAAGGGCCTCGTGCCCCTGCTTCAAAACCCCTAAGGTATGATGGTAAAGCAGATTGGGAATCATTTGAAATCCCTTTTGAGAGATATGCCCGCAAGTATAGGTGGTCTAACAAAGAAAAATTGGACAGGTTGTTTGAATGTTTGGAATGTGCAGCAATGAGGTACTCGTGTTCATTGTCTGCAGGTACGGTGGCCACTTATGAAGCAACAAGGCATTGCTTAGCTGATCATTTTGGGAGTAGAGATACCCCTAGCATCCTTAGAAAGAAGCTGCGAGATTTGAGAAAGGGGAAACACACTGTTGAGGAATATGCTGAATAAATTTGTAGGCTTATTCCCTTGGCATATGGGACAGTAGACCCTGTTGTCCAGGAAGAGTTTGCAGTGGACATTTTCTTGAAGGGGTATAGAGAGAGGGAAGTTGCTTGTTGAGTAACACCCCCCCCCCCCGACCTTAGGTCACCCTGAAGAATTGGTCAGGGCCCAAGAGTGTGAGTCTACATACATTCACGGAGCTCCAAAAGACATGTCTGTGAGTAAACCTAAAGCAAGAAAAGTGGTCTTTCAAGATGAAGATCTTGAAGCGTTGGTAGATAGCATCTCACCATTTTGTGGTGGGATGGAGAGTTGTCCAATGCCTGAAAAAATGACAGATAGTCATATAGTAGAGGCGATTAAGCAGATGGCCACAGAGCTGAGTAACTCTTTCAATAATTCTTTCAAGGAAATGGCTAAGGAAATGGCTAAAGAAATATCCAAAGAAATGGGAAGCTTGTCTTTGAAATCGGACAAGGCTTTGAGTTCTAGAGAGGAGAATGAGGGGACAAATGGCTCATCTGAAGTTGGTGAAAGAGGGGTTAAGGGAACTGTACCGAGGAGTTTGGGTGATAGGGGAAGACAGATGACCAGAGGCAATTCATGGCCGGGTGGTAATCGTTCAGCAACCCCCTTGCCTGCCAGGTCCGATGCTTACTATGTGGATGAGCGGTGTTATAGCTGTGGACAAGGAGGGCACTACAAAAGAAATTGTCCAAATCTTAGGACTAGGACCAGAAGTCCATGTCGACAGCTGGGAAACTACAACGGGCTACGTCGGTTGGCCGAGACCCAGCCCCGTCCAGTTTAGGTGATGGTAGGCCACATGAGAATGTAAGGTCTGTTGAAGAGACTAGTTCCCTCCATCCTGAGCCAGAGCCTAAGGCATCTAGAGTGGAGGAATGGGATCCAGGTGGGAATATTGATTTTGTAGAAGGGACTAAGATTTTCATTCGAGGTGCAGGAGGTCCTTTCACAACTTTGTATGTACACAACTGTTGGTGGTTGTCCATAGTTGGCTGTCCTTGACACAGATGAGCAAGCAACTGTTATATCCCATCAGATTGCGAGAAGGATGGGAGTACCAGGTCAGGCCTTAGATAGTTGTCTTTTCCTTTTTTTTTTTTTTTTTAAACATTTGGAAGGTCATAACGCTGGGTTGCCAATGACCATTGGAAAACTGTTAGCCAATGTTGAAACCTCGAGAGGTTTCAACATTGGCTTTCAGAGGACGCACTCAGTTCGTGACCTTGACTCAATTTGACTCGTTAAAAACGTGATATTGTATGAAATTGAGCACAAAAAACACCAGCAGACTTACTATATTAAAAGAAGGGATTTCATAACTTTCACGTGCCCCAATTTCGCTGTATAACTGGATTGTAGAGTGCACATGTATATGAATGTTACAAATACAATATTAATGTCAAAACCTGAGCCCTTTCCTCCTTAAGCTGCCTGAATTCTGGTTTAGCCATGCATCAGAGGGTTCGACTACAAGATTTTGCACTGTCTTTACTTTTTGTCAAAATTGTTTATTCATGCGAGTGCAGAATCTTTTGCAATGTGGCCAAATAGCCAAATTTCCTTGATGCTCTCTAGGTACACCTAGCGCTAGACTGTGCCCAGGAAAACTATTGACATAGTCTTGATCTATAAAGAGGGACGGGATACAACATACATGTACTAAGAAGACAGAAACATTAAATACATGTACATTCTTCACTTAAGTATGTTTTATACATTACCAATGTTAGTAAATATACATTTAGACCCATGCTTTTGTTGCAGATAACTTCTCTCGCTACCAGAGGTAGTCGGGAATGTGTTCAACAGATACTGCCCGATGACATCTCTGATGATGCAAACAAATTGGACAGGCCAGGGCATTGACATGATCGATTTCGAAATCTCACAGGGATATTGCGAAGTAGGTGTTGTTATGTCTGTGTAGTAACAGAGACATATTGTTTTTCTTTCTTTCTTTCTTTCTTTCTTTCTTTCTTTCTTTCTTTCTTTCTTTCTTTCTTTCTTTCTTTCTGTCTGTCTGTCTGTCTGTCTGTCTGTCTATATTCTATATGCATAATGAACATACACAAAAATGCGCCCCCCCTCCCCCCCCCCAAAAAAAAAGATGAAGAAAACGTCACACCTGTGCTTAACCTAAAAGCTAGGTGTACATATCAATGTGCACGGTCAAGGGAAAACAATATTCCGACGCTAAAAAACAAACAAAACAAAAACAAACAAAAAAAAAACCAACAAAAAATGGATGTCAATGTTACCAGACAATTCTGACATTAAATTGATTCGTCTTTTGTTGGCTAAGAATGATGCAACATACTGTGCCTGCCAAGGTTGCACTAGATACTTTTCAAGGTTTTACCACACGGGTAGGTTTCTGCATTCCTGTGCGCTTCATGTGCGTGATAAAGCCTCCCATATGAACTTTGGAGGGTTGTCACATCCCTCGTTCCTACACTACAGGGGTACAAAAACTGAAATAACATGCAGCCTGAAAGTCCAGCTCAGTGTAGGCCTATTTTTTGGTGCCAATAGCAAACCATGACGAGTGCGGACAAGACGTGACACTTTTGAAATCTATCAATAGCCGTTACTGCCCGGGGGGGGGGGGGGGGGTACTTGGTATGGAAAAGGATATGGATTGAAGGTGCCCTGGAAGGGTGAAACCCTGTCTTCCACATGCGATTTTTCCTCTGAAAGAGGGTGTCAAAATACACCATTCCGACGAGCATGCGCAGAAATGCTTATCTTGCGGCTGCTATAGATCGATAGGTCGAACCTCCAGAGCCGGCAGCAAGTGACATTACATTTGAATGGCAGCGCAGAAAAGTAACCCAAACATCCGTATTTTTGCACAATATGGTATTGCTTACAACACGCATTTGACCAGATCTTTAATTTTGCTTATGTTTCCTGCCTTACTTCACTGCAATGTTACAAAAAAGTGAATAGTTTGCTTAAAAAAAATAAAATCGCTCAATGAATCTACAGTATGTATACGGCATGCAGCCATAGCGTGCAGACTACGCAACCCAGGTCAGCGTATCCTGTTAGCATTCAAATACAGAGACACTTTTTATCGGACAAATTTTATATATCAAAGGATACTTAATTAGTATCATATTTAGCTAACCATCCGTGCTGACAAAGTGTAAATTTAATTATAACGAAGGTTGAAACTCAGCTCATCATCTGTCGCTTGACTACCTTCCTACGTGGGCTTTCATATGCCGTCATAGATGCAGGGAGCGTTTATTTTTCAACTTACGATGTATGATATGATATTATGATGTGGTAAAGTTTTATTTCAGGCAGGCTGGCAATGATAGTCAGGGCTCAGAGTCATCACAATTGATGCATTTGTCACATTTTCTTACGTGTCTATTATTTGAAATGGAGATTTTTTTGCGAATATTTCTTCTGAAGGTTTATTTCTACAGATTTACACAATGCAAGGCCTAAGGAGGTGTAATATCTTTGTCAGAGTCATGACAGTTGTGACACCCTGTGTATGATTAATGCAAACATCAAGAAACGTCTGTATTGATAGACACTCCTTTCAATAGATGGATGGATGGATAGATAGATAGATAGATAGATAGATAGATAGATAGATAGATAGATAGATAGATAGATAGATAGATAGATAGATAAAGAGATGATAATATACTGAAACATGTGCTGAAGACAATATATACATACATAAATTTTAGGTAAATAGATATATAAATAAATAAGTAAATAAATTAATCAATTAATAAAAAAAAATATTTTAAAACAATAAAAAAGATATCATAAAAATGAAAAAAAATAATATGGGCCTACATGTAATACCAAAATAAACCAATTAAACAAACAAACAAAACCAGAAAACCCAAATGCTGGTGGAACAAATTGATAGCTGTCACTTTGTGTCAGAAGATACCTTTCGTTGAATTTACTTTCAAACTCAAAATTTTCAGCGAGTGAATCTTTCCACGTGCCTTCAAAAATTTAAAAGTTTACCACCCCCCCCGTACCCATGCCATACTGTTCACTCAACCCCCTCCCCGCTTCTTGCATACGCAATCCTTGAATGACCCTTTCCAGACATAGTGTTTTCATCTTGGAAAAAAAAGAATGCACTTATCAACAATCCCTGACATATTTTTGTAGATATATATGTCTTGATCACAATTTTAAACTTTTGGTTAATTTTTCATTGCAGGTTACTCCTGTCTCTGAACCCTTGTTATCAAATTGATATAGTCTTGATATATATGGGTGTTTATTTTATTTATTTATTTATTTTTTTGTTTATATATATATTCAACTCAAAAGTGAAGCCACTTTCAGGGGGTTTCCCACAGCCTTAAGGCATGTTTTATGACACTTTATTTTGGTACACACACTAAAGCCAAAGGTAAAGTAACATATATACCACCCGAAAAAGGTGGGTCTGAAGTGATCAATTAACAATGCAGATTTAGAGCAAAGGTTGATATATTGACATTCAAAACAATTGGAGATGCAACTTGTTTAGTTCTTCCAGCTTTTGACATTGTTATGATAGATGGCCATTTTCTTTTTTTAAAAAAATGCAGACTTAAACAAATATTCATTCATTCATTTGTTTATTTATTTATTTATTTGTTTATTTACTTATTTATTTATTAACGAGAAAAATAAAATGCGTCCTTTAAAAAAAAAAAATCCTATCCCCCTAATTTAGCGCTTTCAATGTCCTCTTTTGTGAGTTGTATATCAGCCATTCTGGAAGAAAATCATTAAAGATGTTATCTTAGCAAAATTTGCAGAAGTGATACCAAACAGTTTGTTGGTCTTTACCGGAAAGTCCTGCAATCTCACCTCGCCTGTCAAAATGAAGCAGCAAATCAGCTTCTTTGTGATAAGTACGGATCCCTTGATTTCCCGGAACTTCGCTGTATTCAGATGAATCTGGGTCACGCTTGAGCCACGCTGATCACGACCAGTGAGTTATAATAGACCTGCGGCATAGAGGGCCCTTCGCGGGTCATACCCCAACCCGTGGTATAACAAGTTACAACCTATATTTTCTTATAGGTACATATGTCCTCTTCATGAAAAAATAGGTTGTGGAATCTGAAAAGCGTTTTATCATATATATTTCTGCCCGTTTCCATGACAACCTATGCCATTTCTGAGACAACTAAAATTTGTCCTTAAAAACAATAACTTTGGTGATACTGCTTGTGGAAAAGCTAAATAAACACCAAACTGTGCTCAATTGCTCTAATAAAGTCACAAAATACAGGGTTTGTTCAAAGTGCCTAATTATCATATGTTAATTTATGCAAATATATGAAATTTACATCGAAATTGATTATTGTGCAACGGATTACATATTGTATTTACTAAGATATAGTTTCGTTTATTTAAAAAAAGGCAAAATTATTAGGAACAGTACTCATACAAGTTTTATTTATCATGTATATATCCGTATACCATATGCATATTAATCAATATGCTAATATGGCTATCATGTGTCATCTTCCCTTAGGGAACCGTCATAACAATTGCCAATACAACTGATCAAGTAAGATAGTACTTTGTACAATGTTTTCACACCTACACGTTATTTACAGTGAAACATCCCATGGAGTCCTGCAACATAGCTGATGTATCTCTGGCATCAAACTATAATTCAAGATGCCTTTTAGTAAAGGAAAACAGTATATGTACATGAACACACTAAATACAGAAAGCTGATCAATGATGGTCACAGTTTGGAGATTCTACGCTAAGATTCAATCATCATCTTCCTCATCATCACTCTCTATTTCAGTGTCAAAAGTGTCATTTGCACACTTATGTCCAAAGCATGCACATAATTCTGTACAATTAAGTCCTGTCTGGAGGCAATAGCACTTTCTTGCGACAGTACACTCAATATCGGTGCAATACATATGAGTCAGGTTGCGGACTTCCAGTGGGGCTAGCTCATTGGTATACATCAAAGGCTTGAGGTAGCCATCATTAAACATTTCCCAGCCGTTACCATTGTTACCCCACACTTTAGGGAATATGACTGTTGTATTGGTGTCTTTTTGTCCAAAACCACTTCCTAGTAGTCATTACGCTATTTCGCAGTCCGAACTCTTTACTCTCCCTAAGCTAACATGTCCCTGTCTAACCTATATACATATAGACGTACTATTGTCCAAATTGCACACGTTCCTCTGTAAAATTTTGACATAGGCTGTATTAGCCGAAATAAATTAAAGGGTCTTCGGCGGGTAACTACACAACATGTTTCGGAGCCTTTTACCCATACAAGTCTCTCTGAGTAGCGGCTCCTTGTCTGAGCTAAATATTCAGCAAGGACAACCCACATAATAATGAATAAATATAAACATGGCAAATGATGAATTAGCTAAATACGTGAAGTTTTGCTTATAAATGCAGACCTTCATTATGAAAGAAGAATACCTGGCAAACAAACTATAATTACCAAATTTGTATAGTACAGGTTCAGTTAAGAACAATTTGACTTACCCCTGAACCGATATGTACCCTTTCTAGCTGGACAGCTTATTCTAGTTAAACCATCCGCCAGTGTTTAACTGAAGTGGAAACAAGCTGGGGCATTATATTCAGTCCCAGTCCCAGTGATTGTAAAATAAACAGTTGCAGCTAGACCATCTGTATAAACCAAGGGAAATCCTAACAATGACTGCAACAATGTACATCCTGCACCAGAAATGTAAAACAAACTCCATGATGACACCTACTCCTCAAACAATTAAGCTCTATTTCATTGCCAACCTTGAGTCAATGTATCAACGTAATGTGTCAGGTTTGTGATATTTGAAAAAATACTGTCACTTTTGAGTGTTTTTTTTTAATATTGTGTAAATGTGCATTTAGGCATGTCAGAAAAGAATGAAAGTCATGAGCATTTATGCCAAAAACATGTTATGAAAACAATTTTTCTTAACAGGATTTTAAGTACAATTAAGCAAACATGTAACTGTCGTAGGCCGCTGCTTGCTACCGATAGTCATTTGTATTTCAGTCAAGAGAATGCAATGAAACTATTAACCAGATATCAAGTAGAATTAGGCAAGCTTGTAACTGTCGTAGGCCGCTACTCGCTACCGATGGCCCCTTGGGGTTTAACCTAAGAGAAAACAAGCTAGCCTAAAATGTCTGAAAGGTGAACATTAAAACAGAATGATGCCAAAAGATAAAATTAAGTCGAAAAAAAGGCAAGTCTAAAATCTCTAAAATTATTGAAGCCAAACTTTCTAACCATTTCGGGATATTTACAGCAAAATGTGTAGAAATATTTGATCAAAAGTACATCTTTGAATCCTCCTGACTCAAGTTTATTTCAAATAAAAATTTGGTTCTAGATGCAAAGTCCTGAAATTTAGAACAAATACGACCAAATCTCAAAGTCTGTGAAGAAACGTATTATACCCAATAGTATCCGAAATTATACTGTCTGGGAAAGGATAATTAACTACTTTAAAGTTAAACTCATCTATTTTGTGATAGACTTAATACAAAACCTGTCATTAGTGACCTGAATATCCAAGTCCAAAAACACATCTCTGAAACCATCTGAATTGTTACCCTCCAAAGGGATATCTATTGGGTAATTTTTTTTTAACAATTTTACTGAAATTTTGTACATTTACACAAGCAATGTCATCAATATATCTTGCGTTGTTTGATAATTTTGTAGCCATTTGAAAGTCCTTTTTCATCAGTTTATCCATACACGTAAATTCAAGCCAGGTTAAATACAAGTCTGCCAGTAAAGGGGAGTAGTTGCTACCCATTGCAATGCCTTTTATTTGTTGAAAAACCAATGGTCCGCATTGAACAAAAGTATTATCCAAAAGAAATTTTATATCAAAGTTTCAACAGTGTACGATTTAATGTTACTGTTTGAACATTTGTTGTCTTATGCTTTCTTTGTATATGAATTCATATTAATGTATGGTTTACCATTATGGTTAAACATTTTGCTCATTAATTCTGAAAGTGAACTTTTGACTTCATCTATAGGTAGATTTGTGTGCAGTGTAGAAAAATCAAAACATTTGAATTTTTTTTTACTTTTACATCTATGATTTTAGATACAAGCTCGGAAGAATTGGTAATACTCCGAAAACAATTTAATTCACTGTTTCTAGAAATTGCATTACAGAATTTACGAAAATGATTCCT
This sequence comes from Hermodice carunculata, assembly GCA_964020975.1. Taxonomy (NCBI): domain Eukaryota; kingdom Metazoa; phylum Annelida; class Polychaeta; order Eunicida; family Amphinomidae; genus Hermodice; species Hermodice carunculata. Next base: position 44,270,359 of record OZ026625.1, read on the forward strand.
AATTGCAGTCAAACACAATGTTCCTTCTTTTGATAATTGTTTTCTTGTACATTTTGCAGCACCGTCTATGAATCTAGATTTAAAAGAGTTTTTATGTAATTTGGGTATCCAGAACAAAAGTGGAATAGAGGAGTCCTCTTCAGAAATTTTTATATCATAATTCCTTTTCGTCTCATCTTTATGTGTACCTATCAAATTATCAATGGATTGTTTGTGTAATTAATATACGTCATTTCCTCTCATGTCTGAAATATTGTTTATACCAAGTTCTTTTTTCAAAACATCCAGATAATATTTTTTGCAGATGATCCCAAGATTGTTCCCTGCCTTATCTATGTTAGGGACTACAAAACTTTCTTGTAGTTCTTTGAATGCTTTTGAAACTTCAGGTTGTTTGAGATTAACCGTATTGAAATTCTGAATAAGGGATTTGTAACAATAAATTCTTTTTCTAGAGACTTTTTTCAAGTTTGATACCCATCCTTTAAATTTCTGAAATTATATTTTTTCTTTCTTTGCCCATTTCATACAGTAGGAATCCAAAGCATCACATGTATCCTGAAAAATACTGTCAGTGTTCAACTTGGGACATATCCGAAAATTTGGTACCTTTTTTCATAATTTCTTTTAAACTTGAATTTTGTATGGTATCCCAATTACCTGTAAATACATGTTTGTGGTATGCATCAACAAAATCAGAATATTTACTGTTAGACATACAGTCACAATTTTGATTCGCTGCGATATCTTTAAGAGTAATTGAAGCCAGAAATTCCTTGTAATTCATGATACTTTGTCCAATATTGTTGCCATATTTAAATGAAATGATGGGGGGGGGGGTCTTTTATTTTGCACTCCTTTGGAATCATGTTATGAACAAATTTCAATTTGAAAAGGGACTGAATGTTTAGTGAATCAATAATTTTATGTTTGTAAGGAACGCTGCAAAACATTTGATTTAACTTTTTCTTATTAGAATCTGGTTTCCGAATAGTTGTTGTGTAAGCGTACACAATTTCACAATTTTTTTGCGGAAATGTGTGTTCTGAGTCAGTAAGACCCAAATATTCATTAATTTTTGTCATGTCTCGAAATAATAGTGCTTTAAGAGCTGTATGCAATTGATCAATGCCATTGTGGCACCAGATGGGACATTGGTATTGTGCCCTTTACACATGTTGCTCAAATGCATCCTCAGTAGGTGGTAGTTGAGCAGCTGATCGGTCTGTGGTGGAGGCAAGCGTATATCGTAGCTTGTCCAAAGTAGTTTTGTAATCAGTCCCTTTTCCTGTGTTGAGAACTTTGCTACATAAAACACAGGTATTGAGATTTAGCTTGGCTGGGGGTGGCTTCTTGGGTGACGGTTCCAGGTTCATGATTTTAGGTTCACGGTACAAAATTATCTAACCTGCGAATACATTAAAACGTGGGTGTTCTTACCAGGTCCGAGCTTCATTTTAGAAAATAATCCAGTTCACCATGTGTATATTATCAATCATGCAACACATTTTGACAATATGAATAGTCATTCTCAATAACACTGATAATGAGAAAATCACATAGCAGAGTTAGAATCCGACATGGACTCTGGAAGCTAAAGAAATGTACCTAGATTTGTGCTTTCTGGTGCCCTATAACACAACACATAAATTATAAAATCCTAATTTCAAGATGACATCATTTGCATAAATTTAATGATAGGGTTTCTAAATTGTCTTCACTTCATATTTTTTTTCGGTAATATATATGCTAAATTTGCTCAAATTCCAACAAAGCGTTCTCGAGAAAGCACTTTTGCACAAGCTAGCCAGACCAGACAGCCCATAAACATAATGCCCCCCCCCCCCAGTGGCGGACCCATAAAATTTCAGTAAAGCTGTGAACGAAAAATGTTGATAAGACGATTAGGATTCTATGTTCTATATGGTTTGAAGCACTTTTCAAGGAATGTAACTTTTTGCATTGGTACAGCACATAATGTGTGATAAACATCTCTAGAATGGCTTCAAAAACCCCAACATTTGAAGCCTAATTTGCATACATGTAATGGTGTCCACTTCATATACTCCAGTAAATTTGGTATCAGTATATCCCTGGAAATATATTACCTTCATCATTTAACATTTACCCCCATTTTTGGTAATTTGGCAACTGCAGCAAACAACATCAACAAATAGAGGTATTTATATTGCCAAATAGATGACAAAATTTTGCATATAATTATAATAAAAATAATGTTAATCAAATAATTTTTAAAAGCTTCACCCTTGTTGAAAGGGTAAGGTTAGTGCTACCTTCTGATGAAATTTGGAGTGCTTATCTTTAAAATTAAGGCAGATATTAAAAAAATAGTGAAAAGTAGTCATTTTCCACAAAAAATAGAGGTTGCCATAGAAACGGGCGTGTACACATACCAAACAACGCTTTTCGGACTCCACAACCTAGTTTTCTGTAAAGAGGAGACATGTGCGCACATTTTGATATAGGTTGTGTTTTGTTATACCTTTGGTTGGGGTTGCACCTATTTTTAGGGCACTTTTGAAGCAATTGCCGCTGGCCTATAATGCCAGCAGGCGGCAGTGTTATGTGTTCGTGTAACTGAATTAATATTTTGAGGCTACTTACGCCTACATGGAATTTGGTACATGCTGGCTTTTATCACCAAAGGCTGCACATTCAGAATGCCTTATAAGCCCTAGGCCTATATCGAATATCCCTGCTTTGCTGCTTCACTGAGCCGATACTGAGCTTGGAATAATCTAACGCAGTAACGGGCATTAAAATGAACATAAATGACCCACATGGAAAGCGGAGGTAATTGTTTACCCATAATTTCACCATTTAGAAGCAGAGAAAGTGTTAACAGCAGAAAATACGTTGATTAAGCAGGCGGGTATTACAATGTAAATAAACAGTAAGGGGGGGGGGGGGGAGGGCGAAGGCAAAATTCGCCATTTTTAGAGGTGCCAAGCCTCTCAATTTGGCTGGAGGTCTCCCGTTTTTCTAGTGATATAAATCACCTAAATGTATATCTCTCTCGCTTTTCCAACTGGTTCCTTTATTATAATTTAATAGGACTCCCGCTTTGTGCAACATTTTTTAGTTTGAGGCACCCGGTTGTTTTTTGTTGGGCAACTTGGGACCTCTGCATTTTCATTTAAGAAATAGTCATATTCAACAATTACAATAGAAAAATTGGTTAAAATCAGCATTTTTCAACCTCTGCGTGAAGAAAATCCAGTGATTTTCCGCACTTTGAAAAAACACGGGTCAATATTCGAACCTGACTTCATAAATTGGGGGGGGGGGGGGGAAGGGTGTCAAAGCTCTACATGTGTTGGTCAATAGGGCCATTAGGGGGTCATTTCCGCTAGCTTTCAGTTTGTAATCAATAATTCTTCAGCGTTCTGCCATGACAAGATACGTCAACAAGCTCGAACAGACGCAAACATTACACGGAACTCGAATGTTTTCCCTGGCTTCTAATTTTTTCAATCCAGTTTCACCACCTACATACGCGTTAATCATTAAGTTAATGTCAGTCGTGTAAATAACGTATACTATGTTACTCCGGGAAGTACACTGCTGAAACAAGTGAAAGTTACTCGCCTCCTCCCGAAGAACTGAGTTCTGTGCTTTGTCGCGGGATAAAACATAAGTTCCGACGGTAAGCCTGCTTGTTGACAAAGCCAAAGGACTTGACTTGCGCTTGGCCTTGGGGTTGCCCCGTGTTACACTTGCTTCCCTGAGGCCAACAAAAGCCGTTGTTTCACACAACGCAAGTCGCGCCATAGACTCAGACCCCACGCATTCAGCCTGGCAAGATCGAATATTTAAATTTTCCTTTATCAACACTTTAATGATGAACACAAACTCATCAATACATGTGAATATCACAACTCAGGCTTTAGGCCTATAAGGTGTTGTTGTAGATGATAAAGGCCTATCATGTTTCTGTTGTGAGATTTAAGGCCTAGTTACCCTTACAAAGGGCTTACTCCAAAATACGCTGCGCGGCATGGAGCAGCATGGTGTGGCGCGGGGCAGCGGGCCCATAATTGACATGCACAGGGAACCTCGGACCAGAAGTAGGCCTACCTATTGAGCAGCCAGGTAGTGACGATTTTATCCTGTAAATTATAGGACTATAAATGCGAAATAAAAACCAAGCACTGAAAAACATGTGAAAAAAGACAAAAACAATTTATTTAATAACATCAACCATATAAAAACATGCAGGATACTAGATTTGACAACAAGGTCTATTTTTTTCAACTGAAGTAGGCCTATTTTTACTGATATCATTCATTTGATTCATGAGCCTGATCGCAAAACAAGTATAGGGAATTTGTATAACTGTGTGGTGATTGAGTCCAAAAACAAGGCTAAATTGTGTTTGCCCCTAGATGGTGCTCATTAATATTCATGAGCCTGATCACAAAACAGGAATACAGAATTTGTATAGTTGTTTGATGATCAGAAAGGATACCAACGAGGGAATACAGGGGATTTATGGCATAATACATACCTTTGTCCCATTTTTGATAGAATCCTTGGCTTCTTATTGGTTAATAGCTATGTTACACTCTTTGTATTACCCTTATTTGTGCATTAATTACTGCAAAGGTGAAATACAGCGGGATTCCTGAAACTGACCGGGGAATACAGCGGTATTCTTGTAATTGGCCCAGGAATACAGCGGTATTCTCGCTGTATCTCCCTATCTGGTTAGTGCATCGATCAGCCACCAGTAGTTTCTGTCATGCGATACAAGCTTTGACGCGCTGCAGACGAGAACATGATGGCGGACTGTGAAGTGAACTGCAGCAGCAGCAGGTCGAACATGTGTATTTTTTGGGCATGAAATTACATCATCAAAAATGGGATAAAATCATCATTCACTGTTTTAGTGTGAAATACAGGAAGTATCTCCCCCAAAGACAGCTGTATTACCCGAGGCAAAGCCCAGGGGAATACAGCTGTCTTTGGGGGAGATACTTCCTGCATTTCACACTAAAACAGTGAATAACTAATAATACATTACTACATGGGTAATTCTCTGAAAGGATAAGCCTCTCCAATAATACCAACAGAATTAAATTTTTGGTCCACCTGGTTCATGGCACGATGCACTGCAGCGCCACCTATAAGCGGTCTCGGTGTTAAGTAGCCTGGGTCACACACTTCAGTTCATCTCTTTTGGCATTCGCCATTTTAGTTGATTTTATCAACTCAAGAGATAGTCTCTCGTGTTGCTTTCGTAAGCAGCGTTAGCCCTTCTGCGTTTGCGGTTTGGCCAAGTTCAGCCTTCTGAACATTACACTGTGAAGTTATTTTGCAAGTCTCACTAGTTTGCATGTAAGTAAGCCAAGGTCTTGATCCTCGATAGAGCGGTTGGCCGCCATTGTACTGTAATTATGCGTGGATTGGGTTTGTAAGTCAGGCGCATGCGCTATTCCATCTCCTAGGAATGGCGTCAGAATAGTCCACAAGACATTATAGGATGGACGGCAAGAAGCATTTCAAGGCTCACTGGGATGATCACCCCGAGTGCCTGCTTTGTATGGCCAGACTCTTGGGGATTAAATGTTCTAGAGTTTCACCCTGCAACATCTGTGCTTTGTGGCCGGAAAAGAGGTGGCAGGCAGTGGACCAGTTGGAACAGAAGTCAGCACGCAAGAGGGCTTTGCGAGCCGCTGCAGGGACCCGCACCAATGAACATCAGGCTATGGTGCGAGAGCCCCGGACCGTACAGCCCCGGACGGTACAGCAGGCACCGGCAGCAGTCCAGCCCATAGGGTCACTTGCAAGGTAAGTGCTGTTTACTTTAGGAGCTATGCCTCCATCCTTCCGTATGGGTGTTGGGCACACCACAGTAGCGGTGCCAGTGCTAGGGGATCAGGCGTGGGCCGGACCGTTCTGTCTCCTGCTGGAGCAGTACCTCACACCAGTGTGAACCGGACTGCTAGCAGGCTATTATGAAGCAGCAAATGGAGCTTGTTATGCCCACCTTGCTGCAGGGAATGTTGCCCCACTTCATGACTGGTGTGGCCCCTACGGCCACTGTCACCAGAGAGGCAGACTTGGACCAAGTACGGCCCCTTCCGGAGGTGGCACCGTTACCGCTTCAGTCGGACCCAACCCAGGTGGCAGTTATGGAGTCCCAGGTACCAGAGACCAGCTCACAGAAGCATAGGTCCTGTAGTCCGAGCCCACGGTCCCCGAACCATGGCAGGAACCTGCATAGGTCCCGTAGTCCAACCCCATGGTCCCCGGACTGTGGCAGGAGCTGGCACAAGAGGCACAGGAAGCAACGGTGCTCAGATAAGTCCAAGTCCCCCCGGTCCTCTGACAGGAGTGGAACACTGGGCTGTTCCCTTCATGAGGAACCAGTGGATAGACCTAAGGTGGCCAGTGTGGTGGTAGGTCCATCCCGGACCAACACGGTATGGGACAACCCTCCGTCACAGTCATGGTTGGACCCTGGGGACTTAGGCCTAAGTCTAAGGTAGTCATCTCCAAGATGGAGGGCGACAGGCCCATCCTCTCATATGATAAGGTTGTGGAGACCCCGCCCGGTGCGTTGCCTACTGCAACCCCTCATATTATCTTGAAGCGGTCCGGGCAGCCTGTGTTACCTGAGGCACCTGCCCCAACACTTTTGCCCCCGGACATAACCCCTGCAGCAGTAGAGCTTCAACCTCCAGCTGAGACAAGCATGAGTCCGCCAGCTGCCCCTCCCACCGGGTCCAGGCCCCTGGCCCTGGTCCACCCTTCCAAGGATGACATGGACCTGGACCCGGAGGAACAGGAAGCTGGTGCCTCCTGTGATGGTTCACAGCAGGCCCAGGAGTCCATTCTAATGGAGGAGGCCCTTACAACGAGCTAACTCTCTGATGGGCCCACACTTCCGGAGTCTTCTGACTTAGGGGAGGAAGAGGACATGGCGGTACTCTCGACTCGAGTCGGAGCATTTTCCTTCCGGCGAAACCACCAAAGACTTGTTGGAACACCTCACAAGGGTCTCCCAGAAGGCTGCGGGTAGGAGAGGCTATCGGGATAGATCTCCAGAGTCAGACCCGGGGGGTCCTCTCGAACTGCCGCGTCACTCCTATGCCCAAAATGTAGCTTTGGTGGTGGATCACTTCCAGCGCAATACGCTAGGCACTCCAAAGAAGCTTAACGCTCCCAAGCCTATGCCCATGTCTTACATGGCGAGGTGTGAAGACAAGATGGCTCTTCCCTTTAGTGCCTACGTGGCGGAACAAATGAAAGAGCAAACCAAGGGTTTAGCTCGAAAGCTGTGTGCGACCCAGATTACCTCTACAAATCTGGTGTCTAAATAGTACAGAAAAACATGATCCATATTCATTAATTCCAATCCCAACAATGACAGCAAAGAGATTCTAGACTTGCCAAAGCATCAACATTTCTCTTCCAATACCAATGTGAAGAAACAAATTTCACTCCTGACTTGAGACAGGCAGTCACCCATAAAAGGTAACTGGTGGTTTTAAATCGGTCCTCTCAACCTTAAAAATATTCATCATTAACTGCAGACACTAGTTCTTTTCCAAAATGTATAGGCCTAACCACCCAAAACACAAATTTCATTACTTCTGCCAAAAATAAAAAGAAACCTGTTAGGCCTATCACCTTTTATAAGACAGTTTCGCACTGCCAAGGAGCCTTAATGTTCCGAAAAACGTGTGGGATTCAGAGCCACGGGAAGTCCACCCCAAGTTTGGGCAATACTACCAGGACAAGGACAAGAAAGAGTCAAGCCTGGGGGTCTATGTGAGGGACCAAGTCCTTAAAGGCCTAATTAAGGACACAAGGGTGATGGTCCAGGCCCTTTCGGCCTCAGACGTTGAGGCGGTCACAGTGTCAGGCATTATGGCCACGTTAGCTAAATGCACATACCTCCCTCCGACGGTGCTACAGATAGTATCTCACGTCACGCAGCTAGAGGCCTCATGTGCAGATTCTCTGTGGGCAGCGATGGAGAGTTCCATTCGCCATGAGGCCAACCTCACTTTGCTCCAGAGAGCGGAACACTTGAGGAATACAATATTCAGTGACAGGCTGCAGAATAGGCTGTATACCTCACCGCTAGATCCTAATTCCCACTTCCTGTTTGAGGATGACGTCTTACAGAAAGTGGCCAATGACCACCGGGACGAGTTGGCAATGCGAACTAACGAAGCACTAGTTCGGCAGGCGTGGGCCCCAAAATATGCACCCACTGGCCAGAAAAACTTTAAAGGCGGTGGAGGAGGTAAACATACGAGATGCAAAGGAGGTGGTGGTGGTTCCTTCCAGCCCCGAGGCGGGCGCGGAGGACAAGGATGTGGCGGCAGAGGTGGGGGATGTGGCGGAGGCCAGTCCGCGCGCCCAGCTCAATCAGCCGCTAGGGACTGACAGTTTTCGCCAGTCCCAGGTGTCCGAGTTGTCTCCGGTCAGGGGGGCGACTCCTGGACTTCGCCCACAGATGGCACCAGTATACCAGCGACCCTTATATTTTAAGTGTGGTGAGTGGAGTGTACCCTCTTTCGTTCATAGATGGAGAGCCCCCCCGATTGTCAGATCGCCTTAAGTCATTACAACATCAAGGCGATCCCTCACTCGCTACATGCTTTCAAGAGGCAGTGGTCAAGTTGCTGGACAAAAAAGGGGGGGAGATAGTAGCCAACCCAAGCTCACCGGGGTTTTACAGTTGGCTATTTCTGGTGCCAAAGAGAAATGGCGGGTGGAGACCCGTCATCGATCTGAAAAAATTGAACCAATATCTGGTGGTCAGCAAATTCAAGATGGAGACACCAGCCTCCATAGCACCATCGATGAGACAAGGTGATTGGGCCACGTCGATTGATCTCAAAGACGCCTACTTCCAATTAGCGATTACACAGAAGTCGCGCAAATACCTCCATTTCTTGGTAAACGGAGTGACTTACCAGTTTCAGGCTCTCCTTTTCGGGTTAGCTGCGGTGCCCCTGGTTTTCACCAGAGTAATGGGAGTAGTGGCAAATTATGCTCACCGCAGAGGCGTAAGTCTTCATATATACCTGGATGACTGGCTGTTGAGAGCATTGAAGCAGTCGATCCTACGTCAGGACTCGGCTTTGGTCCTGATGCTTTGCATGGACTTGGGATTGATAGTGAATTATCCCAAATTTTAGTGGCCCCTTGGTGGCCCCTGAGGCCGTGGGCAGCGGATCTGCTGAGCCTCAGCCTGGAACCTCCCAGGGCACTGCCCGAATGGGCAACACTGTTACGTCAACAGGCGTCAAACTTGTTCCATGAAAATCCAGGCGTGCTTCATCTTCACGCGTGGAGACTGTCACGAAGAGCCTTGCATATGCCGGACTTTCTGACCAAGTGGCAGCGAGAGTCGCTAGAGGGAAACTTCGGTCCACTTCTTTAAAGAATTATGATTCTAAGTGGGCATGGTTCGAAGATTGGTGCAAGGATCAAAAGCCCACGTAATTAAGCCCCCCATTAGCTTTAAAGACAATCTTGTCTACAGTTTTGGGCAAGAACTCTTTTTAGTGAATACGTATTCTTATTTCTAAGTGTGATTGGCTAAGATCCCATCACATGGTCTTTTCTCTTAATGCCTTGAGGATGTAGGAGGCCTACAGTTTCAGCAGACTGAATAGTGAACGCTCACTACTTGATGGTACTTGTGAACGGTCGGCGGCTATTGGCTAATTTGTATATATTTGTATGGATACCATGCTATTTGTGCGGGATCCAGACTAGTAGGGCACCTAAAGATCATAATTCCAAAACGAGGTTCGGAGACGAACACAACAACTAGTATAGTAGCGGCAAACAAATTTGGTATCATTGATCAAAGCAGACTGGAACAGCTCTTAAGCAATGTGGCATTCCAAAAAAACTCAGGATTCACTTAGATATGAAGTACGCATTTTTGAGGAGTATATAACGGTCAGGACATGTGGGATTATTGAAGATTATTCAAAGGCCGCAATTGCGGTCATGCTTTCGAACGTCTACGCTAAATTGCATCAGGTAACTGGTGAATGCTGCAAAAAGAAATGGATGGACAATAGGGTACGTATTCAAAGACATTTGGCAGAAGCTTTAGGTATTTACATTGCAATGATGCCGCATTTGCACATGCAAACAAGCCGTACTTATCAGTAATAGTGAGCCTGAAAAGGGAACGGTTTTGCATCATGGAACATAAAGATCCCTTATCTCTGAATGACCTGCAGAAACTTTGCGTCAGAGGAACTCGATTTTCAAACCCCAAATTGCCTACAAAATAAAGTTTTTGTGGCCTTAATGTTACATTAGTGCAACAGCGGGCAAGAAAACCACCGAAAAAAAGGTAAACCAAGTTTAGATGTAGTCATGGACTCAGCTTGAGTAAAGTATGTTTATTTTGTTAAGCACATATAAACACAAAAAGCCCCGCAGAGGTGATTGGCTTTGGCCACAGAAAGAGTCATCAGGAACATATGTATGCAACTGAAATCCCTTTTTGTCCTTGGTTGAACTCTGAATAATACATATCAGAATTACATTCACAGTGTGCTCTGCATTTTAAGCAAGCAAAATTGAAAACATCTGGATGTGTGTGGTATGATAACAGCCCTGTAGGAGTTAATACAAGATGGAAAATAAATTGCTATCCCCCTATGCCAAATTATTACAATTGTACAACAATCACCTTTTACGTGCAACGTGCATGACTAGTGGACAATAAAGGTTTTGAAGCGCGAAATATTGTCACAGTATGAGGATATAAATCAAACAAATATCAGAAGCTATAGCTTTCAGATGATAAAAAGGAAAAGCTACAAAAAAGAAAACACGAGTTTGGCACTAAGCAATGCCTCGCATCAAAGTGACGCAAAACGTTTGGTCACACAATGAAGTGTTCAGGCTGATGGCAGGGATGAAAATAAGCCTTTACTAGGATGGACTTTGATATATTGCAGCTATCCCTATTAAAACTATCTCAATGTGAAGATTTTCTTAGTGACATTCCAGCGAATGAAAATATTAAGCCTAATCAAAGTTCCATTGACAATATTTCTGTGGATCAGATCCCTGGACTGAAGGGTATACTTAATCCAGCTCAACATATCTGAAACGGTAAGTGGGCCTCTGTTGGCCCTTCTTGTGTCAAAGCTACTGGGACAGCTCAAACTACCACTGTCCCTGCTGGTGACGGTAGTTGAAGTCCAACACTTCACCAAAAAACAAACGTCTTGTATGGTATCACAGCTCTTCTCAAGTGATGAACACTGCAGACCCAAGGACACTCTCATAACCAATTCAACAAGAAGTACAGTGGCGTGTCCCCCCAAAATTAAAACCGTTCTACTGACAAAATACCCAGCTGAATTTGGTACCAATCAAACGACAAGAACCTGAATTTTAAAGATAGGTAGGGTGTACTATCAAGTTCATTGTCAATTTGTTTGTGTGTGTGTGTGTATATATATATATATATATATATATATATATATATATATATATATATATATATATATATATATATATATATATGTATATATTCATATATATAAAACTCTGTGTGTGTGTGTTTGTGTGTGTGTGTGTATACACCAAATTAACCATAACTTTGTACACATACAAGGTACCACCTCACAATCAGCATACCTACTATCCGGTGTTTTATGAAAAAAAAAAAACTTGTTTGAGTTGGTTTGCCTGGTTAATTTTTACCCCTTGGTCCATATAGTCGTGGGGGTATTCCCATCACCCTTGTAATAGCCTTTGTCAAGTTTGTATGACAGTGACATTGACCTAATTTGAGGGTCGTCAGAGGCAGTTTATTTCTCTTCAATAAACGTCATGCATGTGAGGTCTAAAGAAGTAGATAAGATAGGATCATAAGACTTTTATAGTGATCACCCCTGTAAGAGTGCAGGTCAGGTTTAAAAGACAGTTGCCTTAACCTAATTACAAGGTCACCAGGGTAAATCTACTGAAAAATGCAAGGTATCATTAAAAGAACCCTCGGACCACATAGCCAGGGATGGGGGTATGGCCATCTCCTGTGTATCCATGCCTCTGTCTGTCCTTGCGTACGTCAGTCTTTCTGCGCATGCGTCCGTCTGTGTGTCCCTTGTTGCACACAATTTCAGAACAAACCACATGATCTGGGATCATGAAACTTTTTTCGTTGACCGCCCTTTATAGGTTAACATCAGGTTTGAAGGACAATGACCTTGACCCAATGTTAAGGTCACCTAGGCCAATTCTCTTTGCATTTATTACACGCAATATCAGGAGAACCAGAATTGCTAGGATCATGAAACATTTAGAGATAATCACCCGTTGAACCGTCTTTGTCAAGTTTAAAGAGAGCAACGTTGACCCGATTTGAAGGCCGTTTTCCCTTTTGTGGGCGGCCGAGGGATTTTAAGGTGCTTGTGCTTATGTTCACTATGTGTCGAAGTAACTATCACGCCATACCAACGGTATAAATGCACTTTGCACCTCCAATTAGTATTTTATTGTGCAAACATATACTTTATGGCCGTTTTTGGCCCATGGCAGTGATCTGTTTATATTTGTGATAAATTCTGACCTAGTGTTTTTGGAACAGCAGCACGATTTTTATCGAAACATAACTCACATTTCAAGTTTGATTAGGGTATTACTCGCTGTGCTTACTCAGACATTTTCTATGCCTCTTTATATTCTATAGAAAGTGCTGCACTTGGGGCCCAATGTATCACTATCTCCACCCGTATCTTGAAAATATCTACATTTTAGGCTCACACTGATAAACAGTAATATTCTAACTAATATTGACAAGTAAGTTACCAAATTGGTAATTATCCTCCTCTGCCCTACTTTTTAACGTTATTCATCAAAATGGTAAATAAAATGGGAATGTGTTGTTTTATATGCTGATTTCAGTCGCTTTTGTTTTATATGCTGATTTCAGTCGCGCCCAAGATAGAATGGAAATGCTAAATAGCATTAAATTTAGAACTGACCATGTTTGTAGAAAGTTTTTTCTTGGCTATGTGCTATAAAAATCTCATTTTCCCTCTGAAATGTAAGAAAAATCCACCTCTAAAAGCACGATTTCTTCTCCTGATACACTTGAGATTGCCAAGGATAATACAAAAACAATCAACACTTTAAAAATAAGAATTGGTATTTATTCAAATGGATATGGAATGGAGAGCCGCACACTGGAATCCTCTCGGGTCCACTAGTTTGGCCAAGTGGATTCCCTTATATGTTATATCTCTGTAATGGTATCTCTTGAATAATCACACAAACATATAGTCTTCCGAATCATTAATTTTATTTAGATTTTTAAAACATGAAATACCAGCAAATAGCGGTGCCCACACCTTCTTGACAATATTGGTGCACATTGAATCAAGCTATATTTCAACCAATTTTGAAGCTTGTGGTTTGGGAGACGAAAGATCATTAAACCAAGTATAAAATATATATGCAGCATGCTGCATACAGACTTTGGGGGAGCCCAAAAGTACCCTTGCGGTGGGTCAAAGCAGTAGGCAACGCCGTTTAAGGAATACCGGTACTTTTTTTTAGACCCGCCCCCCCCCTCCCAAACAAATAGCCAAACTCACCCCGAAAGATAGGCTGAGGAGTAACTATTTGCACAAACTTAGCAGAATTATACCTCAGGTACAACCTTATTAACTTTGAAGAGGATTTGGCTAGCAGTGTTGGCATAGTGGAAGGTGTGAATTGTGAAAACTGGAACAAGCGGCAGGAAGGAAAAAAAATAACGTTACAGATTTCAGTGCCAACTCTGCACTCTGGGGAAGCATTTAATTGCACATGCATGATGTCTGTGGAGCTTAATCACAAAATGCATACAACAGGAGCTTCTTATTAATATATAGCACTCTCGCCTTTTTATTCATTAGTGTGGTGAATAATATATGATTCTCCACGGACACAGATAAACAATTTTCTACAACTACACATCTTTGCCCTTAATTTTATGTTTTCAGGACCTGAAATACTGATAATGACACCAGCCTTAAGCAGGAGACAAAAAGCATGCATCGAATATGTACAGTTTACTCTTTTGCTGCAAGAATGTCATTACAAATTCATCGAATGTGTACAGTATACTTTACTGTCGCCAGAATGTTTTCATATATATTGGACACTTGTACCATAAATAGGCAAACTTGTTGCACAGCAGGTCTGTGGAGATCATTAATTAATGTTGCATTTTGATAAACCCTATTGAATGACCACGTAAAGAAGACCCGACCCATGAGGTCATGCTAATAACCCCTGATTGCCAGCTTTTCTTGGCTGCCTTCTTCCGATCTCCTTGGTTTGTCATTCATTCATTTAAGTCATATGAAAGGTAAAGTGATGGCTAGTTGCCTTACCAATTGTCTCGTCAACCCAATATAAGTGACAGCTGAACTATAAAGAAATATAAACTTTTTCAGTCCGCATTCATCCCAACCATACAGATCCGCATACTTAAATCGGTTCAATTCAGCCTGGGTATTCAAAGTTACCAATGTATTTTGAAAGTCATGAGCGCACCTCCTGTATGCAAAATCCCAGCTGATTTGTTCACTGTATGAGAAAAGTGAGTATGTATTTTGACATTTACGGGGTTCAGTACCAGGGTAAATTGCATAACACTTGAGTCCAGTCACAAGACAGTGGTACTTTGTTCCAAAGAATTTGTGATAAAATACAACTTCGACATACGACTTAGCATATAAATTAAGTGAGCAGTCACTACGGTTATCAGGTTGTCTGAAAATGTCTATAAAATGCATGCTCGAGTTATTCGAGGCTATATATTGTTCGGCCAGTCGAAGTTTTAAGTCACAATGGACACATTTGCTCCCAGTCCAGACCCAATACCATGAACACTTATAAGATGCAACACCAGGATACACCTTTAGATTGCCATAGCCATGGCAAAACCGAATGCGTACTGAAAACAAACGGGGGCATTCTTGCTGAAAAGATAGGCGGATGATTTGGATTGTATGAAACTGGTTCCTTGAATGGCCCAGTATTATAAGAAGACGGGAAAATTTGACATGTGAATTCAGATGCATTTGAACACAATACATGTTTGTTATCATTTTCATTATACTGGGTGCTGAGTTGTTCATTTTGTGGGCACTACACCCTTCCGGCACTGATAAGGAAATTATCAAATGCATTCGTCTCCATGGAAATCTCTCAGGAATAGCCCAGTATTTGTCATATGCCATCACCATAAAATAATATGAGGCATAGAATTGATGAACTGTCTCATTTAAAAGTATTCGTCTGTTCTTATAGTCAAGAAAAATGTAAATGGGGTGTCCCTGTTTCAGCCCAGTATCCATAACCACATAATAATACTTATATCTTGGATAAAGGTTGACATCAGCAGCACCCCTTCGTTTGTACATATGATCCCTTGCATGATGAGCAACAACAATACATGGATGAGGAATAAACCAATTTGGTGTCCCAGTGAAAAACATATCTTGGACACCACGACAAAGTGTTAATTCTGTTATGATATGAATATTAAATGTTGTGTCACAGTAAATAACAAAGAAAATCATATTACTTGAAGACACAAATTCAAATGTCCCTGGAGCTTCATAATATGACTCAAAGTCGTGACAATATGGGCCAAACTGCATCCTGCTGTCATATAATGAAATACCATTCGTGTAACAGTTTACATCCCTAAATGTGTTGAACATAAACCTGATTTTGACTTTAACATATTTCCCTAGAGGTGCCATTAGTATCCCCGCCCTGGCCATGGTGTATTCTTGATATGTATCAATTTTTGCAATACTGCATCCTATCGAGTACTTAATATTGAGATATCTTGGCATATTTGTTCCTATTCGATGATGTGATTGGAATTGAATAAGAGACTGTCTAAAAATGATTTCTAGAATTCCATTTATCAGAAAATGATTACAGCAGAAATTGATTAATATGAAGAATCCCAATGGGAAGATGGCACGATATGATTTGTAGTGACGAGTGGGAAAGAAAAGCAGTTTAGGGTGTTGGGTGTAAAGCCCTGTGCCATTGTATGCCATTAGTATTGATTTATCATATATACGCATGTCCCCTCGTATATCAAGATCGTATTTCCACTTTGATTCTCCCACGAAAATCCAATATTTTGCTTTTTTAAGGAAACGTTCATCCTGATCTGCTGGCAAAATCTGCAAAGGTTGAATATCTCTGATGGTATAATATAATTCAATATACATAGCACCAATATTCACTACTTGATACAAAAACTCAAACATAATGGATCTGGTAATTACAAACATGAGTGTAAGAAGTACATCAACCCAATTCGATAAAGATATCACATATGATTGCAGTGCAAATAATACGTGCAATGCGGTTATATTGGCCCTGGCAGACTGCCAGCGCAGCAAGTCAATGGTCATGTTATCGATTATATGTAATTCAAATACTTCATGATCCAATATGAGAACATGTTTTGTCAAAAGTTTAACTTGAACACGTTTTCCTGTTGGAGCTATTATTCGCCACATTTTAAACAGAAGTGCAAACGTTCTGCACCACCACCACTTACTGAAACCTTGAAGATAGTTCCCTTTGTTCGTCTGTGCCTTAGCGCACTGACTTGTACCCAACCTAAAGGATGAATCAAGTTCGACTTCCTTTGGCGATGCATCGGTTGTGCTGCCTGAAGAACATATCTTCCAAATTTGTGTGAACATTTCAACTGTATACATTATCATGCTTTTCAACAGCGACGTTTTTATTGCTTTGAGAGACCTGACTAGACCAAAATCAACCCATGTTAAGTCATGTTGAGGCGTTTTTCCGTAATTAAACCTTTGCACGTGATAAATTTGAAAACTCGCATTAATGTTTAATTGGGGATATCTCTTATATATTGTGTAAGTGTGGATGCAAAGTATTTCTTGCCGTGATACAAGTGTTATCTCTTTAATATTAACACGACTGTCATATATTTCCAGCATTTGCGCTGAACACCCATCTAAAACTATAAATACACTAATTTGGCTTCGTGGACATCCCCTGCGTAGACGTTCAGCTATTGTACCTGTTTTTATTTTCAATAACCACACAAAATACTTCGAAGTCTGAAATCGGACATTAACTACCTTTCTAATTATCGTAAAGTACATATTTCCCAGTGGTCTGTCAATTAAACTTGGATAGTTACCCCCATATGTCTTAGGTTGGTATGTAGTTAAAGCTGGTACGCAGAAAAAAAGTTGTCTCAGATAACACACCCCAGCTGTCTGACCATCGTTTGCTCTAATGCAATAGTGTAAAGGATATGCTATGTATATATGGATGAGGCGCACTTCTGCAGTAACCGCCATGGTGTGAGTATCAGGGACGATATTTTGAAGCGTGCAATCTCCCACGAAACGCTGTTACATTTTGTGACAGTCTTTCAAATATAATTAGAATATAAAAGTTATGTCGACTGTTGTGTATAATCTAAAATTGTGACTTGCCGTAGGTGTGCTGCAGTTGTTGAGAAGTCTCCTTGTTCTAATATTATTTCCAATTCCTTCAGCTTTTCCACATCTAGTTACAAATGTGTGGATATAAAAAAAATATAATGGTTTGTGAACCAATGTGAAGGTAAAGCTATCCATCTGAAAACAAGCAAACAACCAACCAAACAAGAGCCCCAGTCCTTAGACGTTTTAATGTGTGCCTACAAGACATTATCGTCTTTTGGTTCTTTTCTTTCTTTCAATATAAACCAATATTTTTTATTGACATCGTTGTTACACAGTGATGCATTCAAAGAACTCAACAAATTTTGCATAAGGGTAAAGGGACAATGCTGCGCTTATAAAATTGAAACAAGTCGTGGAAATCAAAATTATATACATTAGGGGCAATCATGGACAAAAGTAAAAGAAGAGCAAGAAGAAATAAGGAAAAAATAAGAAAAATGACTGTGACAGTCCTGAGCTCATCAGACCTTCCATACTGTGAACGAAGTGGTCCAGAATTATAGGAAGGCCACCCTTGTTTAAGCTCATCATCTTTCTTTGTACGTTTCATCTACACTCACACGGTTCACCAGTTATTTACTGAATGAAAGGTAACATGATATCCCATCAAGATCCATAATCCATGAAAATATATGATATATCTCGATTGATGTTTTAAAGGAACCATGGGCCTAGTATCCAGCAAAGCCGAGAAACAAGCCAATGTGTTCGACTTGCCACTTTCCCTAGTAATAATGCTAACATACACAACTTCAATAATTTGTTAAATATGACGCCACCACCATGTAATCATCCACTTGGTGTATATTAAGTCTAGGTGCGTTCCCACTATGTAAAGAATCCAACAAACAGCTTGAGAGAAGTAGTAAAATCGCCCCGCCCCCCCCCTCCAAAAAAAGTGTAGTGCCACCTGTTGAACAAATTAAGCTATGTTATTTCAATGCAATTTGCCAAGCGGTTTTGTAGAACACTTGGGAGGATTAAACTAACTAAATAAATGAATGAATGAATGAATGAATGAATGAATGAATGAAAGAATAAATAAATAAATAAATAAATAAATAAATAAATAAATAAAAACCTTCTACTTTCATCTTTTTAACGCTTTGGAGAAGTTGAAACCATAATTATTGACACACAATAGATGCTGAATGATGGAAAATGGACGGATGATAACAGATAATGGACACAGCTGACCCATAGCTTATCTCAGGTGACTCATAAGCTGACTGAGCTCAAGTCAAGTAAATAAAAAATCCTTGTTTAACGAGTAATTGAAATACACTTGTGTGTCAAATTGGTGTATTACCTAAGTCTTAGATATAGGATTATGCTATAATTCTGGATATTCAAACTTTTACATGTTAATATACTTAAAGATATGATCCATAGATGAGCTTTCCATGGCTAATTCCTATACTTCTGAGTAATAAACTTTGCTCTTGTACTAAACTGCATGTAACTTGTGAATACAAACTTAATAAGATCATCTCCTAAATAGAACTGTTAGTGGTCACCCATAGGCATCTTCCATGACATGTAATCTTCTTTGGTAAACAGCGCAAACAACATTTAAGTACTAAATTAGGTTCCAGTGCTAGTGATGCAAATTACCCAGCAGATAAAAATGAACTTTTTCTTCTTATGATAAAGGACCAATCAAATGACACATAAGTAAAGGACTTTCAAGCAAATTCTGAGACCAGACGCAGCGCGTTAAAACACAATTAGTGATGCAATTAGTCAGAAACGAAAGAAAGGACTGAAAGACGCATTTCTAAGAAAAAGAGTGGACACCCTTTTCATTACATGTGATGAAGCAGTGTTCTTGAAGGAACTACATATATATTGCAGGTATCCATGAGAAACGGCAAAAATAGTGATGACTGTTCTCCAAACTACAAATGATATCATGGATACTCCATTACCTTACCAGAAATTGACCGCAGTCAGAGAATTGGACCATGGAAAGGCGTGGCACATCATTGTGAAAGTAACAGCATACAGGGTTAAGCGCAAAAGGTCCAAAATAAGAAAATAGTGAATAGTAGTGAGACCATTACATGTCAATACCGTTGTCGAATACCAGTCCAAGTTGAGAACCTTCTCAATCGTGACAATTCGGTTAACATAAAAATCACCAGATAAAGCAGCAAGAGTTTGATATCCTTAAAGCCATACATTTTTTACTGAATATCTAGAGAGGATAAGACGTCATGCTGACAACATGGAAATTATGATTGTCATGAATAATAAAATTGGACAGCCAATTGTAACAATGTTAGAGAAGCGGCACCTAAATTCTGAGCAACAGCTATAGAGAGATTGGTATGACGTCACTGGCCCTTCATAGATTATTTGATTGAAAGTGTACGGTACATTTCCTGCAAAATGCACTTTGATATGTGTAAACATACAGCACATTAATCTTCAAATGCATGAATTGAAACAATATTTTGGCCCGTAACCAACTGTCTGTACCTGCATGTCACAGAGGTTCTGAGTTATATTCTTAATCAGCTTGCAGCGTTGACAATGGTCATTGTATGTAGGTATATATATATATATAAACTACTAAAAATAAATATAATAAATGCCAAAATGATGTGTCCAGTTAAAAAAAATCAACATTTCAAGCAAACCAACGATTATGTTGGTAATAGTTGATTTTTTTTTTTACATTCTGTATGTGCCTTCGATTTGAACTGTAAAATCATGAATAAACAAAACTGCACTCTAGTGCACCTGGTAAACAATTACACAAGTCTGTATGACAGGTTTGCATTAATAGCCAACGGGAAACTGGGGCATTCAAGGTGACCTGGATAGGGTGGATAAGGTTTATAAGAGACTAGAGTAAATGCAAATCACATTTTTTGCAAGGAAAAAAACCCTACCAAAATTAAACTGGTTGTTGGACAGAGCTTTGACTATATTTTTACTCAATGGGATGTGTATTTTCCACAATTGTCAACTTACTGCTCGCAAAGCTTCCACATATTGTGTACTATCGTCCTAATCATGTGATCTCCGAGGTACATTGTGCCACTCTTGTGAAAGATGGCGTCATCAGTCTGCAAAATGACTGTCAGGACCTATTGTTGCAAACACTATTCTCTTCAGGAAAACATACTGGCTATTGGCTATTCCATTGCCTCTACTGGATTTCTGAAATGGCAAGTGAGTCCTGCATCTTATTGCTGAATTGACAACAAATTAGTCTTGTTGGATGATGGTCACCCTCGGTCTTCCTCGTATGGAAGATCTTGAAAATGATTTGTTTGGTGAATATTGTCAAAACAACTTATTGGTGGTGTTGTGTTAGTCCCTTTGGCCCTCGTAAATGGTCCCGCAGCACTCCCCAGCTTCAATAGAGCCTATGGCTATTGTTCTGTGTATTTCTGGTAGCCAAAGCATGATGGGCGATTCCATACGTGATTCTGGATTGGCCTTGCTTTTATACCCAAGCTTAGGGCAAATTTTTTCACATTAGACAAAAAAGTGCTAAAAACAATGATTATGTCTAATCCAAAATAGGTACAGGAAGGCTTACTGACACTGGACTTAACATAGCCTTGCTGCAAAGTGTGGCTTCTAACATTGTCTCACATTAAGGTCATATGTAGTGAACATGTACACTAACTTTGATGATCTTAACCAAAATTACACCATAGGGACTTTTAGACATACACATGTCATTATCTTTAATATAAATAGCAAAGTATGTAATTAATATAAAGTTATGAAAGTCGATGTTTTTGGATAGCTTAATCATGTTTCAGTACTAAAAAAAGGCACTTGTCTTTAAGTTGTGTTCAAAGGTTCTTAAATTCCTGACTTTCACCAAGCAGAACTTTGATACTGGTACTCAGTTTTGCCCATTAATTTTAAGATTATGATAACCTTAGGGTCTGTTGGCTCAAATCTGCTGCTGCTTCTGCAAGTGCAGGCCGTTTTTCTCCATAGATGTGCCGTTTTAGTCTGTTCTAATGTTTGATCAAGAATTTAATTTACCATGATAAACACAGATATGTCAGCTTGACTTTTAACTGGCACGGAACATTTAACAGCAGAGAAGAAATTCAACAGACACATTTCAATTTATGCTTAAAGGTTCCCATCGGCCTTGGACCTACCATGACCAAAATATGAGCCAACATGTCAGATTGGCTGAATCAGAAAAAAATTAGACCATTGCATAGATACATTTCTGGGGATCAGCAGACCTTAATTTTTTTAACAGACATCGCTGCAATTCTTTATTTTGCTACGATTTTTTGTGTTCTTTCGGCTTTTTTTTTTTTTTTTTTTTTTCTTTTTACTTTTCTCCAAACTATAAGTTGGATCCTCGTCAAATTTAGTGTAAATGTACATAAACATGATCTGTGTCAAATGTGTTCGTTTAGTGGTGGTCCTGTTGTTTTCTGATTGTTACCAGTGATGAAAAAAATAGGAGAACGAATATCTACGTGTTGAGATTGTTACGTTGCTATAGGAATAGCAGCACATCTGACATTCTCTTACATCTTGGCAAAATTTGGAGATGTGCCCTATGGTTATGCTTAAAAACTAATAGGCAAGTGCTAATTGGGTTTCTTTTGGTGCTGTTAATTTTGACCTTGAGTGAAAAGTCAGCGAGCATAGCGGCTTATATGTCGTTAATGGTGGATAGGACCATGAGAACTGTTAAAGATCAATACAAAAGTACTTATAGCTTTTTATGTTGTTAATTTTGACCTTGAGATGTCAGCCTGATATATTGGCATTCTTCTTGGCAATAATGGGGTCCCTTATTTTTAATTCAAGTAAGGAGTTTAAAACAGGTGAAGACTTGCATTACAAACAATGGTCATGGCGTTAAACAATGGCATGCTTTTGTTCTGAGGTTCACAGGATGACTTCTGTCTGTACATGGAAGGTCAGCTGAAACCAACACTGTAACAGTTCTCTTGGTTGTGCCCGAAAAATGAACAAAATAAATAAATAAATAAATAAATAAATAAATAAATAAATAAATAAATAAATAAATTAATGAATAAAAATAAAAGTTTAAGAAATATAGAATACCAAAAATCAAGGGAGGAGCACCATTACGGTAAAATTTTTAAAATCACCAAACGTAGATCTCCACCAACTTTGAAGAGGATCTGGGTGGTGGTGGACAAGTTGAAAAGGTTGATATGTAATGGACAGCAACGCCTGGGTGACCTTCAGATTAGCTTAACTGACTGATATGTCCACTGACCTAAAAAACTATACTAAACACAGTAAAATTCATAATCTTTTGCGGGATGCAATAATATATCATTGTCTACTGCACAAAGTTGATGGTCCTGCAGGTAGAAAAATGAAGGCAAAGAAAACCGGAGGAAAATAAAATATTTACATTTAAGGAAATAATGAATTAAAAAATGTTCATGCAAAATGTCTTATACGTTTCATTTTCATCATTTTCACAGGGCATACTATTCACAAAATTTTTTCTAAGTTAACCATTTCTCCTTAGGCTGACTAATTGTGAAAAGAATTAAAATTAGAAAATTTTACTTGCAATTAGGGCTTCTGTCTATGGGGCCTGCTGATACCGTCAAAATCATTTTTTTAAACCGATATTTACGATTTTTTTCTCGTAATAACCAGTTTTTCGAGTCTCAAAATTCAGTTTGCCAAATTTACATTGATATTAACAAAGTGCCAACAGACTCACAAATGCGAAATTGGTACGGTATTGATGATCAAGTTTGGACACTAAACTGATGAGACCTTTTCTTCTTTCGTCATTATGGAAATTATAATTCAGACCTGGCTTGCTCCATAATTTATGAAATTAATTATGAAAATCTTTAAAATGTTATAAAAGATAAATGTATTTAATTTGATATCTAAAACGTATGTTTTGTTTCATGGTATTAATTTTACATTACAAGTAAGGTCAACATGCTTCTTTGTGCATCAATATATAAAAAAGTTTGACAGGTCAAGCGAAAATCAAATATTCAAGATCTGTGTCGAATAGTTCCTTGTAAACTATAAAGCACCCGTAACTGGGAAATATTCGGCGCTCAAAATATCACGCAAATGCTGTGCATCATCCACAGTCATAATAAATGTCTTCTGTGGCCAGTTCTACATGATAGTGGGCCGGGGCAGGGGGGAGGGGTCTGTGATAATATCATAAACTATGGACGGTACATCTCTCTTTTCTGGTCATTTAATTTTACTTTTGGCATTTAGGCCCTTATCACGGACCGTCAATAAGTTTCATAAGGTCTCTGCTAACAACCAAAATATACCCAAAACAGATACCCTCGTTTAATATTGCTGGAGCCCAGTTATCAGCGTGGAGCTCTGGTCAATCATCAGTGTAGCTGGTCTCCATAGTAGTTTTCAGAAAGGCAAGTGTTTTCACCGGGTCTAAGGCCAACGGCAAAGACTTCAGAATATTAACCTACACACGAAGGGATATTGGAACTATAAAATTATTCTGTAATTTTGAATTTGATTGCGGAATTGCTGTAGGTGAAAATGTGTCTTCTATGTGAATAAATATGACTATCGTCTCACCTGGTTCAGGTGCACCTACAAGGATTCTTGTAGGCTGAGGCAGAGATGACAGTCCACGATGTGAGGTCTCTATGGTTGATTTCAACCGAGGGTATGGTGTAAGGCTACTGTTCTATTTTGTTTTGGTGCTTGTAGTATTCTTGCTTTGGTTCATCACCCTGTTGTTTGGGTCCTTGACAGTGATTTGGTGCTACTGTGATTGGAGTCACTAGCCCTAAGTCAGAGCAAGGAAAAGTGGCTCTTGCATGCTTACAGGTATTTTTTTCTTCCAGCAGCGTATCATCCTCTGGTCTTGATTCCTGGGACGAATCTAGTGCTTATGTAGTAGATGCCACTTGGTCT
This sequence comes from Hermodice carunculata, assembly GCA_964020975.1. Lineage (NCBI taxonomy): Eukaryota > Metazoa > Annelida > Polychaeta > Eunicida > Amphinomidae > Hermodice > Hermodice carunculata. Next base: position 44,294,802 of record OZ026625.1, read on the forward strand.
ATCCCCAAAACAGGTAGCTGTTTTATATTTTGAATCACTTGTGCTTACAGGTATTTTTTTCTTCCAGCAGCGTATCATCCTCTGGTCTTGATTCCTGGGAGGAATCTAGTGCTTATGTAGTTGATGCCACTTGGTCTATCCCCAAAACAGGTAGCTGTTTTATATTTTGAATCACTTGTACTCCTTTTCTGTCTGGAGCTTATCCCAAATGGGTTATCCTACATGGGTATGAGGGACTACGTTTTAATTGTAATCTTTCATTTGATTTCTCATTAATTTGTTTCAAGTGGAAGATAAACCAATGAGAGGCCATGGTGCATTTATTAAGAAAACGACTCCCCCAGTTTCAAAATGTCGTAATTTTTTTTAAAATGTATCTCTGATAGAACTTAGATTTGGTGCGTATTTGCTACCCGATATGGGTGGCCCATTGGGGATAGTGGTGGGATCACTCTTTGTTGGATTTTCATGGTTTAGGTTAGCACAGCCTCCTGACAAAATGAAAATTCAACAGCTCATGATCCCACCATTATCCTCAATGAGCTACCTTTACCAGATTTTTCTATTTCCTGCATTGGTTCATCATCGTCTGGTGAATATGCCTGGCGGGGATCTTGTGGTACTCTTACTGATTTTACTGGCGCCAAATCAAGAGCAGGTGACCCTGTTAGAGATTTTGTGCTTTTTCTAGCTCTCCCTGATCACCCAGTGGTCTTCATACCTTATCGTTATCTGTTGTCTGGCATATCCACTGGCACCTAGTATCAGATCTTGGTCACAAGAAAAATAAGTTTTCTTCAGACCTGCGTTGTTGTGTTAAAAAACTTCGTCTATTGGCAGAAGACCCAATATATGGCACCACATCTCTAACATATTGTTACTTTTCGAGATATTGATGTATTTAACCCAAAGAAATCACACTCAGGCCCAATGGCATCCATATGTGCTTGCATTTGCAAAGCTGTTGGCCAAGTGGTATCAAAGAAAAGGTTTTGCATTTTCCCCTAAATAAACACAATCATACAAATGAAAAGTCGCTGGAGTTAAACCATGTGGAGCCACTTGGGTGTGAGCCACAGAAAGTACATCTTCGTGGAGTTCAAGTCGACTTAATCATCATCATCATTATTATTATTACAGTTACGCTCGCGTTCAAGTTAACAAACGCCAAACCCACTGACGTTTCCCAAACGTTTCCCAAACTCTTTCAGTGAAAGTCAAACGTTTTGCAAAATGTTACAAACACTTTGCGAAATGCTTTCAAACACTTTTCCAAACGCTTTCAAACACTTTGCCGAACGCGTTTGGTGAAAGTCGAACGTTTTCAAACACTTTGCAAACACTTTTAAGCACTTTACACTTTGCGCCAAACGTATGTGATACATGTACATGTAAAACTTGGTAATGTAATTCTAATGACAGGATTATTTTTAACAAGTGTCCAAAAAGCTTATCAGCCCCTAAAAATCCCAACAACATGTGCATGCCTTCATTTATGGATAAGCCAAAAAGCTGTACTATGTATATTTCACAATAAAGTTGAAATTATGCTTTTTCAAAAAAATCAGTTCTATCTAACAGTTTGTACATGTATCACTTACAATGCATGTGTATATATTGTAGGCTATGTCATTGATTTCTTGTTTGCGTGACAAATTGCAACTCGTTTATGCCTGTGATACAGTGGAAAACGAGGAAAAAGATGAAGTATTCATGACATCTTAAATGAAGAATTAAGTCTTGAATTAATTTTAGTTGAATTAGACACTTGGGTGAACGTATTTGGATCGTGTTTTATATAAATATATACAACCTATAATGCTGGATAAGTGCACATTTATATGTAGGCACATCATATATTGCTGGACCTGTTGAAAATACGTTTGGAGATTCGTCATCATTTAAATGAAAGTGTTTGAAATGCATAGTGTTTTGAATACATTTGTGAAAGTGTTTGAAATCGTTCGGGTAATTATTCAACGCGTTTGGAAAGTGTTTGAACGCATTTGGAGAAGTGTTCGGTAGCTTCGTAAAAGTGTTCTAACGTTTTGTAAAAGTGTTTGAGATTTTTCCCAAACGCTTTCCAAACGCTTTCCAAACACTTTCCAAACACATTCCAAACGTTTGTAAACGTTTCCAAGCACAAGCCCAACACCAGCAAAACGCAAAAAAGCGTTTGGCTGTTACCTTTTAGTCAGGCGAAACTGTAGCAGTAGTAGTAGTAGTAGTAGTAGTAGTAGTAGTAGTAGTAGTAGTAGTAGTAGTAGTAGTGGTAGTACACAAGTTTTGTAGAAACCAACCCAAGGTGCATTTCCAGCAAGTTTGGAGTGCATGTAATCAATTAGTACAGAAAAACATGTTCCATATTCATACATTCCAAACCCAACAATGAGAGCAAAGAGATCCCAGACTAGCCAAAGCAACAACATTAATCTTCCACTACCAATGTGAAGAAAGAAATTTCACTCCTGACTTGAGACAGGCAGTCACCCATTAAAGGCAACTGGTGATTTTAAACCAGTCCTCTCAACCTTAAATATATTCATCATTAACTGCAGACACTAGCTCTTTTCCAAAATGTATAGGCCTAACTACCCAAAACACAAATTTCATTACTTCTGCTAAAAATAAAAACATACCTGGTATATCACCTTTTAGTTCTCCCGACTTGTCAGTCATCTAAGTTTACAGCAAAAGAGTAAAGTAGGCCTACATCGTTCTTTGATATTTATGAATCTGGAACATTATACACACACTCTACTCCACTATACATATGAGTCGGAGAACAAAGACCACAGCACAACATAGCCAATGAAGTATTTTTCAAATAGTGCAGAAAAACATGATCCATATTCATAAAATTCCAAACCCAACAATGACAACAAAGAGATTCCAGACTTGCCAATGCATAAATGGCTTCTGACAGAATTACATATGCATGTCTGTGCCTCACACTGGCTTTCTTTCAATAACTTTGATGCCATGGTATCCTGACGAAATGATTTTCCAAATGAACTATTTACTATACTCCCACGGAGTGAGCAACCTAGCTGATGTGCTAGTGAAGCTGTATACTTATTTGAAGAGAATCTAGGTTGTGTTTCTGCAGGTATTTAAAACTACAAAAACGTACAAAACTGCATGAAAAGAGACCAAAAGCAGGGTCAGCTGTTTCACAGCTACGATCTAGGATGGTAAGAAGTGCCCCTTTGCAATTTTAAAGTCATTGGCTAAGCGAATTTTGAGAAGCATATGTTTGAAGATACTGGAAAAAACATAAAAGAATAAAAAATCAGCAAACAATCTCAACACAGGAACATGATCACTTGATCAAAGTTGGAGAGGACCCATGTATGTAGATTCTCACACATTTCCACAGTATGATAATCTCCAAATATATTGGGGAAGCAAGAAAAGTGAGTGGTGTACAAAGGGACCCCAGTCGGCAGATGACTGATCATTACATTAACCCAACTGCCTGACATGTCAGTTGAGCAAAAAAGAGACTGTATTATATATCTGCTAAGAATGTCCTCTTAGGGCTCAATACCTGGTTTATATACTGATCATCAAAAGAAACCTGCAACTATATGTTACGTATCTTAGAGCATCATCTACACAAAAGAATAATACAACTTAATGACACACATGAAGTAGGGACATTTTATTGTGCATACACTTACATGCTAATTTATAGTGTTACAGTTCATTGTACATCAGGGCATGTAGTTGTGTATGCCCCAGCATGATTTGTCACAGTCTAATGGCGGTTGTGCCCACCATGGGCAGCAATGCAAGCTGTACATCTACTTTGTATGCTGTAAACCAGGCGCCGAATCTCTACCTCTTGAACTGCTTGCCACTCATTTTGCAGTGCCTGAAGCAGTTCCTGCCTGTTGGTCGGTGATGGAGTACTATTGGCCACGCGTCGTCCAAGCATGTCCTACAGATGTACTATTGGACTTAAGTCCCGTGAATATGGCATCCAAGGCATCACCCTAACATCTTCATCTCCCAAGAATCTGATGCTGATATGGGCCACATGGGGACGGGCATTGTCCTGCTGGAAGACTGACACATCTTAATGGGTCAGAGAAACGGAACCACATGCAGTCGAAGGATTTCATCAATCTAAGTTTGGGCTGACAGGTTATCATAAAGCACAATGAGCTCTGTTCTGTAACGCCCAGAAGTTCCACTCCAGACCATAACATTAGGCCCACCCTATCTGTTGCCCTGCCTGACACAACAGTCTGTGAAATGTTCTCCATGCTGACGCCTGACTCGCACACGCCAGCCGGGCTGGTCAATGCAAAATCGTGATTCATCACTGAATAGCACCTGTTTCCATTTAAGATGTAACTGGCACCATCGCTCTCTTTCCTGTCGGTGAACAGAACCAAGAAATGGTACCCGATAGGGCCGTCTGCTTGCAAGACCATAACTGTGAAGCCATCTTCAGACAGTGGAATTATCTTTGGTTTGTGCAGTCCTGGCGTTTCTACCGCCATACGCACATGGGGCCCCTAGTGCCGAAATGTCTCTCTAATGGTGGGGGTAGGAAAACCACAAAAATATTCACATCCAGGAACAAAGAACAGTAAGTTCTCACATATAAATGTTTTATAGTTTATATCACAGTTAACTTGTCTTGTCACTATAAAGGTGATAAATAACGGGTAATTCATAAATTTATAGATATCAAAGATAGAGACAGGTTTATAGAAAATACCAACATGCATGAAAGCTTAATTCCGTGTATTTGGGTAAAGTACTTTACTATAAACTGATGCATGTGCTGCAGTCTGTGCACATAGTAAAAGTTCGATGAGGATCCATAGCCCTACAAGAAAAATGGTTCTTCTCGACTTTCTAACATGACAATTAGCAACAATAGTCCTAGTCTCATCATATCCAACCTCCATCGCTTTTGGCATCTTCATCACCCAGCATGTCAACCGGAAACATTCTCGTATCTCGCAGCAGCTTACCATGAATACAGTCAAGTCACATCTGCATTCATCTGACTGGCCCCAGCGTGCACTCAAATATCAGGACCATTCTCCCCTGTCATAAAATTAGACTTGCTGGCTACTTGCCCTATGTTGAGAGAATAAATCTTGGAGTTAGAAAAATGTGTGACTATACATTAGCTCATCAGCAGCTATATAATCACGCAAAGTTCAGACGTAAAGCAATGGTTAATATGTCCTTACAGAACTGGCAAAGCATGAGTTAGTTTGAAAAAAAACAACATAAAATAAAAATTATATTTACGTATAATTTGTATGTTACCTTATTCAAGCAGTTGGCCAGACATAATCCGACCAACAATCCCTGAATGCAAGAATCCATGTCCTTATCAATAGTTACACAGTGCAACTCAACTAATCAGATACATTCTGACCCGTTGAGAGTTCTATGCACACAAAGTTATATTTACAATCATATTGTCACTAGATAGTTAGAATCCAACCCACTAGGGATAGATCATCACAAATGATAGATGTACAGCACTGCAGGAAAATACTAAAATGTATACACGCTGAACCAAGACAACTGCAACTTGTTTCACTATTACGTCAGACAAGGATCTGCCCAAAAAGGAGGAAAAGATCTATGTGCTATTCCGCCTGTGGTCAAATCCTCTGGCAAATCTACCACACTGATGGTCAAGTTCAGTGTCAGCTCTCAGTCTATACGTCACAGAGCCTTGTACTGGAGCAAAATACACAGGGACCACTTGGAGCATGAAGTCTGCTCCTGAGTAACAAAACCTTTTCCTCCATAAGCTTCCTGTTATAAATCTGTCGGTATTTCTGGTTTGTGTTCATGTCCACACTGTTAGATTTTAATCTATCTCCTATCTCGTTTTGGTTTCACCATTGCATCACTATATTCCAAGAGCGTACAACTGTTTTCTAGCTTAGTAGCTCTCCAACCTGATGTTTTGATATTCTTGGAGTTGTATCTTTGGTACCCGCTGAGGTATGTGTTGACATATAATTTGAACTGTGTGGAACTTTGTGACTGGGGAGGACCACATTTTTCTCTGCTCTTTATTTCTTTGGGCTTTTTATCACATATCACACTGACTGTGTCGCCCTGTGCTGTATCCTGCTCACCCTGCATATCATTAAGAGTTTCATTTTCTCATCTGCAACTTTCATCTGGCATATGCTCTGTATCATTAGATTTGCTTTTAATCATATTTTTTTTTTTTTTTTGATCTTCTCTTTACTGTCAGTATCGGGTCTACAGCTCTCATGCTTGTCTGTTGCATGTGTTCTTGTTATTGTGTTCAAGGCGTTTGCATGCAAATTTGGTTTCGCAATTTGGTCCTTTCTTATCTTTGGCACAGAGCGTTTTTACTTTTTCAGGTGATGTTATATCCTGTTGGTTATCTTGAGAAGGTAGTGACGATCCAGACATTTGCACATCTTCAACAACATAATTTGTGACACTTTTCTTCTCATATGTACTCATCTTTAAGGCCTCAGTCTGTGTACATGACCAAACTTCTTGAGCAATTTTCTTTTCACTTTTAGAGACCTCACACGTTTTTGCATCTTTATCTTGAAGACAGAGCAAACGTTTAATTTCATTGAAACTCTTTTCAAGATTCGCTTCAAACTGTCTGCCTATCTCAGCCATTTCATCATGTAGGCTCTACAATGTTGTTGTATTTTTTCGGAAGATGCCGCATCTCTATCACCAATTTCTCTACCTTTTCTTTCTGTAATTGATGTAGTATATTTTCTTCTATCTGTCTCTTTTTTTCTCTTTCCTCTTCAATTTTTCTCTTTCTTTGAGCTTTAATTTGATTGATTTGGTTTTCTAATTGTTTTATTCTCAGGTCCTTAGCCTGTTTTTCTTGTTTTCCTATATATAAGTAATGTTGAATGATCTCCAGCCTGAGTCCTGGAATGGAAAATAGACTCTGAGGGGTCAACATGCTTCCAACTTCTTCCCTTCTCCTCAACATAAGGCTGCCTCTTGTGGCGAACTTACTGCCAAATTACACTAAATCTCATCCCAGGTCACGTAGTTAATGTAGGAAGGTAGGCCATAATTAATTTTAGCACATACAGTGTACGTACATGTTCCAAGGACCCATATATGCATGCTATTTTGAAGTAATTAAATCAGCCTAAGGGCCGACCAATATCACTTGCAGGCCACTCTACAAATAATTTTACCAGAGGAAATATATGAATTGAAAGTTACAAATGGCGGAAAATTCAACTCTCAAACACAGAAACCAAGCAGGTCATACACTGCGTTTGCAAAACAGTGAGTCACTGTGCCCAAGTTTCCATCATTTTGTCTGAGAAATCAGCCACTGCATTTTACACTCAATTTTCAAATTACATTCAAGTCAGACTCGGGTCCGACCAGAATAAATAAAAACGATATAGGCCGATAGTTACATTTCCATAATTAATTCCAGTCAGCTTTATATCCGACCAGAAATAATTACATTTCATATATCTTGTACCTGTACTAAATGATTCATCCAAGTTAGATTCAGATCAGCCCAGAGAGAAATTACAGTTTCATGAATCTGGTACCCACGTATTCAGTCTAAACAATGGCTTGCAGGAAATGTAAGTTAGATATACATCTGACTATGAAAAATGAATGGACTGAAATGCAGCTGTCAAAAATAAAAAACGAGAATTCAGCATGTTAAATACATGGCCATAATCTGCTCCACGTGACCGACCGATTCTGGTGCCAATGAATTGAAAATGCAAGATGCAACAGGTGAAATGTAATATAATGCAGAGATATATACATGGAGTTAGCAGCCAAGTAAAATGTAACAGTGCACACAAAACAGTCTTCCCGGTTCGGTTTCCAGGGCTCAACTGGCTTTCCTGGCAGTGTGCACCTGACAGTGGCACACAAGCACTGGCAAAGGTCAAACATTCCATTGTTTCTGGTCAATGGGCATGCATGATTGCCCCAAAATTACTATAGTCATACAATTGCTTTTAAGATTCTATGGACTTCAGTCAGAGACACACTACAAAACAATGCTAAAGTGGTATGTGGGATATCATCAAACTTTGCTCGTTGGATGGGTTGTCAGTAAATCTGCCTGATGACGTTGATGTGCTTGGAACACGTCTCCAACAAGCAATTAGCGGCTCTGGCAGTCAGGTTATTAAAACCACACATATATTGTTCACTTTCCCAACACAAACCCTTGTCAGTCCGTTTGATATTTTCATAAAATTGCGAATCAAAGTATTACAAGCATGTTGATATAACGGCATATTTCCGAACATGAGCTGAGCTTAACTTAAGCTGCATTTTCAGTGGCAGGAAACTCAGCTGCACTAAGCTGAAATGGCCCTGAAACTGATTGTATATGGGTATCAATGACCCACATACTTGTTCTGTTGTGGTTCGTATCAAGGTGAGGTTTGACATCAAAAATGAAATCCCTTCAATGCCTCGCAACGAGGAATCAGGCCCATAAATATATTTTTAGTGTATGAGTCTGATTTTCAGTGTGAGCATTTGTTGAAGGAAAAACACATATGTCTCCATATATCACATGACAAACGCACTATATCTTTGAAAAGAAGGAACTGAGGGACAGAAATGGCAGATATGTGCCTTAAGAAAGTCATTTGACCTGCAATACATCAGTATTATTAATATCCAATTTTGAATAATAAAGTACAGTTTAAATAAAAACTTTGAGGTAAAGACAAAATCACCCGCCTCCCCCCCCCCCCCCCCAAAAAAATATAATTGGGCTTCAGCAGAATACTGTCAGAACACGTTTTGGACCCTGCAACATGCATACCTTGTAGTTCTGGAAGCTGCATCTCTCATCGCGTTTCAGCTTAAATTTACCAAGGCAAACCACATACTAAACTAAAGAAAGTATGATGATGCGATGGCAAAGAAATCTCGTGTAAGACTATAAATACTTAGTCAAGTGCTTGTAAATTCAAGACCTGTAAAAACATAGGCAGATTTTACTTTCTAACGTATTGAGAAGAATACGCAGAATACGAAGTGCAAATTTTAACTTGAAAAGATTTGCTTTTATGCAAATCTGTGTCTGCCTTCAAATGTTGAAAATTTGGCGAGATGGAAATTTGAAAGTTCCAACTGTCCTCGACCTTTCACCTTTAGAAGTCACATATACATTATAAAAAGTTACAGTATTACAATATCTACCATTTAGTCAAATTATTGACCAAATCAGATGAAAGTTATGGCTGGGTGAAAAGTTGACATGGTCAAACGCCCTTGACCTTCAGGGTACATACAAAAATACGCAGTGTTGCAATACCTGCAATTTCAGTCCACCATGAGTAAACTGGAGGAAAAGTGGCCGAGCAATGACTGGATAAAAAATATAAAGGTCCAAGTGACCTTGACCTTTGACCTTTAGCGGCTCCATATAAATTAAACAAATTTACTATGCTACATTATGTACAATTTTAGCTCTGCAAGAACCATATGAGATAAAGATTAACCGGGTTATGGCCATGTGAAAAATTTTTGTGGGCCAAATACCCTTTACGTTTGATCTTTAGAGGTCAAATGTAAATTAAAAAATGTGCAGTGATATAATATCTACGATTTGAGCCAACATGATCAAAATCAGAAACAAATTGTTCGGGTTATGGCTAGATGAAAATTGAAATGGCCAAATGACCTGACCTTTGACCGTTAGAAGTCATATGTAAATTTTAAAAAAAGATGTGCAGTGTTTCAAACTAATGAATTGAAGTTGGATTGGTGACCTGTATGTATAGTAGTTTTGGAGAAATTAAAGATTCAATTTTTAAAATGGCCGTAGTTTGCATGTTTTTCGAAACTGTTGGACCTCTTTACAAAAATGCAAGACTTGAAGTATGGAAGTATAATCATGCCAAGTTTGAGGTTTTTACGTATAATACTTTTGGAACGAAATGTCGGACAAATTTGCCGGTAAAGACAGAAAAAAGAAAGAAAAAAATAACTCTTAGATAAAAAAATGTCTGTGTTGACACACACATCAATATATTTGGCAAACAAACTAATTAGATTGATTTATTGGCGTTCTTTTATCTATTGGTTGGCGTACCTTGTGCATTTTTCAGCCGGAAAGTAAGAACTGCATTTTTATGGTGGACAGACGTAACAATGCACCTCAAGCCAATCACAGATTATATAATAGTCTGTGATTGGCTTGTTGCAAACGTAATTTAACCCTACATTTATACGTACTGATTACATTGATGACTTTTCATGTGACTAAATGCAATTACTTTTTAGCTGTGATTTTACTGGTATTGCCACATTTCTCAATTCCGATCAGCCTTACTTGTACTTACTTAGTTGCAAGTTTCGTAACCATTACTTGCGCAGGCACATAGCGTGAAGCAATACTTTTGCAATAATGTGACTCTCAGTCATGCTGTTCAAGGCTTATGGCAAATTTCTTATAAATTGCATTACTTATCTGGACAAAATTATTAAGGTTCTGTGGGATGGCGATTGTAAGGTCTATTAAAGTGTTGGCCAGACCTTTATCTGCTGTACTGCGTATAATACATCATTAACACGCGTTCCGATTTAGCAATTACACAATCATATTAATGGTTGGGCCTGCTCTGGCCGTGCTGTCAAGTTTTGAAATGTTCACGGTGCACTTGTCACTGTTGCTTTCTCGTCATAATACTTGCTTTTGGAATCCCTGTTAGGCTTATTTTCAGTTGAGTTTGTATGCGATCTTACTCATGATTGAAGTGCTCCGTTGCTGAGCTGTATGTATTCGACAGTGATCTATTTGTGGATTATTTATATTATTTGTCATGTCATATAAGGGAGTATATTCTGCGGAAATTGTACGCATTGTACTTACTTTTGTGTGCATGTTTGTGTTGTTTTATTTTCAAGCCACAAAGCATGTGTGCTGCTTATTCTATCAATGTTGTTCATAGTTATGGTGATTGTGGCACATCTGTGATGCTCATTTCACTCTTCCCGTGCTGATGCTGTGTGACATGTCTTTGTTTATAGTTAGAAATATGTAAGATTACATTGTATTCTCCTATTAGAAGAGGGTGGTGCTACTAGATTTTGCATTGGGGTATTATTTAGAGGGTAATTGAGGAGGTTTTGTTTAGTCTTTTATACCATTTGATTTAAGCACAGGGGATAGTGTGGTGGTGATGCGAAGGACCTTTTATTTCAGCCTGAAGGCGTGTCTTGCTGGATAAACAGAAATTGTACCCCTGCGTGTCTGCATGCACACCATAGCTCACCTGGGCACACTGTGTACTAGCTTGACAGTCTGTGTTGGCAGGAAAATTCCACTGAGTGTCGAGGTGCTGTTCGAATGTCAAGTATGGCTGAATAATGGCTGGACTGGTAAGGGCATGTTGATTTCAGAGTGCATTAGCATGCTGCTAGTGAACCTATTTTAAGACCCATGTGAACCTCAATGGCAGAAACAATGGTTACCAAATTTGAACCTTGTCCCATTTCCAGGATAATCCTGTGTGGTGCAGTTGGCCAAGCATTAACAGTGTTGCAACACCCCATTACATATAATGATTGTGGCGTATCAAATTCTATGCAAAACGTCGTAAATGTCATACGCCATACAAGGCCAAAGGATGTGCTTTCTCAGCATGAGTATATGTTTCGATATATGATAGTCTACACACCTCACATAGCGTTCAAAACCGTCTGTTGTATGGCTAATCTAGCCTTTAATAGCTTCCATTAGAGCATATGTGGCCATAAACGTTACATGTTATTACTTTCTTCCCTCATACTGTGAGTAACTGGATTATGCACTCTTGATTAGTTAGTTCCTTGATTCTTTTTCTTAAATAGTAGAACACGTAAAAAAGCTGATTTTACTTTTTATAGTCTGTACAAAGTTATAAGAGAAGCCATATAATAAAATATATCTTGGTAGTGTGACATTTCTTGATATTCCTAGCAGGTGATACTGATAAGCATCCCAGAACGATACAAAACCTCGGTCACCTTTTCCTCTGTCTTTCAAATTTCATTAGTCCTTGCAAAGACGGAATGAGGTGTATCTCTTCAGATCTCTTGTCTAAATTTGATATTCTAAATGTAAGACATTTCTAGGTTCCTTATAATTTGGACTGCAGATGCTATATGCGAAATAGTAGTATGAGAACACGAGGTGTCAATATCATTGTCGAAAATCAGTCCAAGTCGAAAAACCAAACAAAGTTTAACAAATCCAATCAACATGAATATTCGTAGACAAAGTAGAAATTCTTTAATACCCACGAAGCAATACATTATTTATTGAGTATCTAAAGTTGATATAAAATATAAATGAAATGTATTACTTTCTTGAGAGCTTTTAGACAAAGACAAAAATACATTAAGCATACAATTTGTTGGTGGATTCGATGCGCATGTTAACTATTCAATGTATGTCACGACACTATCTCATTTTTGTTAGCGGTACAGTGCCACACAAACCAGGGCTGTAAGCACAAACGCTATTGGCCCTGGGTCATATTCAGAAAATCTGGAAGAAGACCATGACCAACAGTTGCAGGAACGAAAAAAAGAAAAAAAAACTGTCAAGTTCAGATAGGTCTTAACTATGTATGAGGTCTTTAAAGGTTCTAGTACCATTACTTTGCAATTATATTTTGTCATATCTATTTCTAATTTTTGCTCTATCTATGGAATGAAAAATAAGTAGCGATAGTTTATTAGATGTGTGAATGGGCAAAAGCTTCCATTTTTAGCTCTTACCACAATAAGTGCGCGCGCACACACACACACACTCACACACACACACACGCGCGCGCGCAAATGTTGCTGGTTTTATCTAACTTGTAGAAATAGGAACTCCTTCAATTACTTTCACACCAAAATATAATTCTCATTTTGGGAAAGAAGGTAAATGTTGGGTGGTATAATTCATGGTGTTTTATGGACAAAAGTCGACATTGCCTTCTTTCTTTTTTTCCTATCCCCCCCCCCCCCCCCGCTCTCGCTTTCTTTATTTCTAAGAGCAAACACAGACATACTGTTTGTCCATGAATTATTTCTTTACCGAACAATTTTTGTCTGCTTTTTTTTTTTTTTTTTTGAAACCGCAGTAGCCCGGATCAAACAATCTTGTCACTCTGCTGCAATGATAACGCTTGAGTACTTTGGTGTACCAATGGTGGTTCCACAAAGGTTAGTAACAAAAAAATGCGGTCACAAAGCTTCTTTTTGTGAAGAATTATAAAAATAGGGCTGTAACAGTCCTGCGCTCTGCTGAACTTACATGCACGCAATGAAGTGGTCCTGTGAACTATGGTGTCAAGGTCACGTGTGTTTCTGACCATGACCACCGTTGCTACCTTGTACATCCCCTTCCCGATCGTATAAATATACAGAAAAATCGCAGCATCACCTCTTAAACATTCAAGTGTATGGGTTCTGAAAAGTGTTTTTATGGTATTGCGAAGCAATCGGCTAGGCAGTTTCTGAGAAGATATTATGATAATTATTTTGTCAAAAAGTCAACAATAAAATTCATTTAAAATCAAAAATTCATTGGACCATTACTATTTAAACAAATCTGGTAGATACTCACCCAAGGTACATGCTGACGAAGTTTCAAGTAAATCATTTTGATGGTTTTGAAAAGAAGTAAAAAATGTGAACTTTCATTGCAATCCTCATTCACTAACATTGTGATTAAAGGGAATACGTTCATGAACAAGTACCCGAATTGAAAAGTTAGTTATAAATTGGGCATTAAGAGTGTCTTCACATAGTTGGCAAACTTTTAACCCTTCTACAAGCTATATTTGTACCAATTTTCAGAACAATCTGACTGACGATTCTGGAGAAGTCAAAAATGACCTGGACGGAAAAAAATGGCCAAAAAAAAAAAAAAAAAAAAAAAAAAAGGCAGGACCACCTCTGTTGTACAAAATAAGGTCAAAAAGTGTACCTACACAATTTGGAAGCTACTGGCTGAGCTGTTACCGATTTGTTTTATATATTTCGCCAAAAAGGAACAACAAAATTTATTACCAAAAACAAAAACAAAAAAAAAACAAAAAAAAATCAAAGGTGCGTGACCACTAAAAGAAAATTGGTAAATACCCACTAGATGATCATTTTCATCAAGCAAGAAGTGAATGAGACTGAAGGTGTTGGTAAAAATCTGAGATGTAGATATGCCGATTGATTTACATGAGGTATAAGAGGACCATCAAATGGTCACGCTCCAGTCAATTTTATTTTTTTACGATTTTTTCCCGTTTTTTTGGCAAATCTTAAAAAAAAAAAACTTCTCCAAAACCACTTGCTCAATTGCTTTGATATTACACAGGAACTTTTCTACGGACGTTTAATTCCTCATTATTCAACAGGATGCGCCGGAAACATTTTCTAAATTTTTAGGATTTTTTTTCTGTTTTGCTACATTTTATAGTTTTTTCCAGAACCGTCACTCAGATTAAGCTGGAACTTGGTGGATATGTTCCTTGTGGAACATTCAAACAAAGTTTTTCACCAGGTGGCACTGCTGTAGATTCCTGTTTTTTTTTTCTCTCTCTCTCTTTTTTTTTTTATTCAGGTTATCTAAGTAAATGCACCTTTTGAATTTATCACTGTGTAAGTCAATGGTCAATCTAATGCTTACACATATTTTCGACTTGTCTGAAGAAACTGTGAGTCTGATTGACTTCAAACTATGTGGCAATGTACCTTGGGTGGGTCTCTATTAGTTTAGTTCCAATGGTCACACTCCGGTGATTTTTGGATTTTGGAAGATCTTTAAAAACGTTTTAAAACGGAAGTTGAACATGGAAATTTCTTGTAATGGTTAGAACTTAAATAATTTTGTCCAGATTTGTGTCAAACCTGGTACGGATGTACTCTTTATAAGTGTCTGCGTATTCTGAGGACACAGAGTTATAGGTTCTCTTAAAATACATGTGTACTTCATGACTGACCTTTTATTTTAAACACAGTGTTCTCTCCGCTCATCTTTACCATGAAATGTGAAAAAAAAATGCAGGGTAGTTCGTTATGCACGTGGGTGCATATTGACCACATGAGCTGGTTTGATACGAGCGTTTAATGACAAATTGAGACAGGTTGGTCGTTTGATGCACTTAAGGATCTAATATCATACTTTTAAGGGCATCGAACAGCTTTAACCACTTTTTAAACACGCATATTCAGATGATCTTCTAGCAGTGTTGAAGTGGCAAAAGTAATAACCAGAAGGAATCAACTCTGCCGAAATTTGCAGCTAGCACATGTTGAATGGACAATAGCTAAATAGTTTCCCCAAACTGAAAAGAGTGGCATTTTAAGTTTATCTCACGTTTATATATATAAAGTGTACTTTAAGGTGGGTAGATAGCTTCCCTATATATTTCAGGCTACTTTTTTTAAACATTTGAAACATACGCAAGCTACAAACCCACACAAAAAGTTGCAAAGGTTTTGCTATGTGCACCTTTTATTCAACTTCCATATATGCAGCTGAAGTCCACAATTATACTTTGCTTTTTATGTTATCTTAACTGAACGATTAAAAGCTTGTTTGCATTGGTTTTCCCGTATTCAAAGTTTCAAATGTCCAACATGCAGGTGATATCCCATGAGTGCACGAAACCTTAACTTTACTCATTATGTATACAACAATAATTCACTGTGGAATCCTCATGTCACACACACACACACACACACACACACACACACACACACACACACACACACACACACACACGTTAATTAATGGATAGTAATGTAAATTCCAAATGAACTATGCATTTTCATCGAACGAAATGTGCCACATGAACCAACCGGACACAATTTGGGGAATTGGCTAGCCTTATCAGATTAAGTAGGGTGTGTAAACATAAATATAGATGTATTATGTACATCTTTTCAATGGCCGATATAGTACTCGGAATAAGGCTGCAATGTTTAAGTGTACTGAAATCATCATGCTTTACGTCATCAGAAATAAGGAAGCCCAGCGTAGAAGCAGACATGGGTGCCTTTTGTGACCTTTTGTAGGCAAAAATTTTACCTTCCCCTAAAATACAACATACGTAAAAACGTGGAGTTGTGGTCGGCTCAGATCTTTTTTTTCTTCACAAAAAAGAAACAAAAACAAAAACAAAGCCGCACAAAGAAAAAAAATGCAAAACAACAACAACGACAACAACAACAACAAGAAAAATTTCATTCCAAAAATTGTTTGTGTGTATATGGGTGTGTATTATGAGAAAGAAAAAAAAAGGTTCCTGTATTTTACCTGAAGAAGTCATTTTAGTCAGGAGGGCAAGACCTTCTAGATTTTTTTTTTGGGGGGGGGGGGGGGGTTGCTGACTTGTCTTTCAGTCTTTTCATGAGCGTCGGCAATTTACAATTTTCCACTTCTAGGCAACGATTCACGTTAATCTTAGTGAGAATGTGCCGCGGGAATGTCTCCACTGATTTTGATTGGATGGTCAAGCTCGAAAATTTTTTTTACAGATTGTATGTTTTTTTTAAAAGTTTCATTGAAATTGCTAAAGAAATTTACCCAGAAGGTATCCATTTGGAAGGCAACAATTCAGATAGTTCCTGAGATGTGTTTCTGGAATTTGATATTCAGGTCACTAATAACAGGTTTTGCATGGAAGTCTATCACAAAATTGAAGAGTTTAACATTGAAGTAGTTAACTATCTTTTCCCGGACAGAACATTTCGGAAGCCATTGGATATAATACATTTTGGTCACAGATTGGGTCGTATTTGTTCTAAATTTCAGCACTTTGTATCTAGAACCAAATTTATTTACAATACAATTGATTCAAGAGGATTTAAAGATGTACTTTTGATTAAATATTTCTACAAACTTTGCCGTAATTATTCAGAGATGGCTATCAAATTTGGCTTCGATAATTATAGAGATTTTCGACATGCCTGTTTTGCTTCTGAATTTTATCTCTGGCAGCATTCTGTTTAATTTTCAATTTTCATACATTTAAGGCTAGGTTGTTTTCCGTTGGGTTAAAGCCCCACGGGCTTTCGGTACCAAGCAGCTACAAGCGACAGTTACAAGCTTGCCTAATTTTTCTGGGTATCTGCTTACGGAAAAAAAATATTGCATTTTCTTGACGTAGAAAAACTAGTGACTTTCATTCTTTTCTGACTTGCCGGACAGCAAAATAGAGCTTCACTGTTTGGAGACTTTCAAAGAGAGTAGTGGCTGTCATCAGGGGATTTGGGCTACATTTCTGGTGTAGGATATCCATTGCTGCAGTAGTTGTTAGGATTTCCATCGGTTTTTACAGGTGGTCTAGCTACAAATGCTTATTTCACAATCGCTGGGACTCAATACACCCCCCAGCCCCATTTTTTGTTTACTTCAGCTGTACACTGGCAGGTGGTTTAACTAAAATAAGCTATCTAGCTACGAGGGTTACATACTGGTCCAGGGATAAGTCAAATTGTTCTTATCTGAGCTTTTACTATACAAATTTAGTAGTTATGTATGGTTTGACAGGCATTTTTTATTCATAATGAAGCTCTGCATTTATGACCAAAACTTCGGGTATTTAGCTAATTCATCATTTGCCAGTCCATATTTATTTAATCTGTATTATGTGGGTTGTCTTTGCCGAATTTTTAGCTTAGACAAGGAGCCACTAGTCAGAGAGACATGTATGGGTACAGGCTCTAAAACATGATATGAGTTGTTACCCTCTGAAGACCCTTCAATTAATTCGGGCTAATACAGCCTATGCCAAAATTCTACAGAAAAACGAGTGCAATATGACGAATAGTACTTCCATATGTATAAAGGTTAGACAGTGACAGGTAAACTTATGGTACTTGTTGGCAAAAAGACACGAATACAATCCTTTCCTGGAAAATCTATAGAAATGGGAAAAAAATCTCGTTTTTCGAAATGGCATGGCAAATCCGTTTGAAATGGCATATGGTCACTTCTAGGGACTCACAAGATTTTAAAAGTCATCAACAAATAGTCCGGATTTTTGACGATTTTAAAAAAATCGTTATATTGTATTCCGTCCTGAAAACAGTCTCTATGTTTTGTCTTAAGCTTGGTAAAAGTGTAGCTTTTGGGAGAGTCACACAGAGCTGATCACTAAGTGAGGATACACCATATCCCTGATGCGATTGAGTGGGAGCGGAATGGCAATTTACATTTACAATTTCTCCTAAACTATGTGTCGAATTCATGTCAAACTTTTTTAGCCTCCAAATGGGCACGTGTTCACTAATTTTTTTTTTTTTCAAATATTCGCGCTCTAGTGATTTTTTTAATTTGGTGTTCTGTTTGCGTAAAATAAATAAGAGAAAATATTCTCCAAAGGTGCACGACTAGTTCTTTCAAATTGTATTCGAACACGTTGGAGTAACCGTGCATCTTTATTTGTTAAACAGATCATTCTGTGGTATATATTCTTTTCAATGCATCTCCCAAATCGTATGTTAGATTGTTTTCAAACTTTATGAGAATGTACCTGCACTTGATCACCAGTATAATTACTCATTGCATGCATGTGCTGTTGGTTTCTACTTTTTAACAAATCAAAA
Source organism: Hermodice carunculata (assembly GCA_964020975.1). Lineage (NCBI taxonomy): Eukaryota > Metazoa > Annelida > Polychaeta > Eunicida > Amphinomidae > Hermodice > Hermodice carunculata. The sequence goes on from OZ026625.1 coordinate 44,313,390, forward strand.
AAAAAAAATAATAATAAATAAATAAAAAAAATAAAATAAAAAAAATTAATAAATAAAAAATAAATAAATAAATAAATAAACAAACAAATAAATAAATAAATAAATAAATAAATAAATAAATAAATAAATAAATAAATAAATAAATAAATAACAGTAGAAAAATAACATAAAAAAATAATAATGAGACAGTGGATATAGTACACGTACGTGTTAACTTTGGTACAGTGTAATAACAAAGTGAATGGAGATCAAACTGGATGTATAGAATTATCTTTATTCTGAAAAAAAAAAGATATATCAATAAATGAATTTGGTCTAGAGTTTAGAAAGTAGAAAACAAATATGTACACAGATGTCTCAAGTTGTATTATTAAAAATGGTCGCTCTTCCGAATCCTTCTCACTTTTAAAAACTGTCAGACAAGGTTGTTCTCTTGCTTTTTTTTTTCCCTTGCTTTTTTGTTGCAGTGAAACCTCGACCATTATAATCGGAACCATACGGTCTAGTAGGATAAAGCTGGGGGAGTAAACTTAGTGAATTAGCGGGAGACACACCATGCTTTGTTTCAAAGCAGTACTCAGAATGGAAGTGTTTGAGGATTTTTTTTTTCAAGTTTCCACATATGAAGTATAATTTGGGGAAAAAAACAGTTGTTGTATGGATAGGTTTACAAATGAAATGGACTGAGATCTTGCAGCTTTCAGAGAGAAGGAAGACCCAGTCTCTCTTTGTTATCATGATCCATGAAAACGAACCGATTATGTCAGAAATGATTATGAAGGTGGAATGCAATATTTCTGAGAAAATCTGAAAGTTTGGAAACACGGAATCTATCCTTTATTGTGAAAATGTTTTATTAAAATGTCTTACTGTATCAAAATTGTTATTCATAGCTTCCATTTTACCTGGGGATGTAAAATTAATTGAGTTCTTTCAGCCAGCAGTACATGTATTTGTTTGGAAAAGATGAGTGGCCAAAATGAAGAATATGATTATGCACAAAAGTGTACGAAATGGTGGCTTGAAACGGTTACAGTTCAGAATTGAAACACTACCAGCATTGAGAATTAACAAGATAAAGCGTTGGGTGAATAACCTATAATGCAAAATGGAAGATATGTTTTCAACAGTTCGTAACAGATTTTGTTGTCAAGGACATGTTTTGCAGCAGAGGTTTTTTTTAATATTTTAGATCTACATACGGCTGGATTTTATGTATACGTCTTCAATGAATAAAAGACATATAAACAGCTGTTTCAAGCAGGTACAGCGTGTGAAATTGTTCAAGAATTTCTGTGGTTTAACTCTCTCATGATTACTGACAAAACCTTGTATTTTATTAACAATGGGGTAAAGCTACATTAGATTATAGTGGATATATTCTGAATGAACAAGGTGACTTCCTCACTGAAGCTGAATTTAAATGCATATGTATATATATATATATATATATGTAGTATCAAAACAAATTTTGAGGAGTATTTACCTTTTTTGTTTAGCCATTACAGGGCACTGGAGAGTCATATTATTGCGACGAAAGATAGGAGTCATTTTATTTCTAAATTGTGCCGAAATTCCTTTTAATGGAAAGAAAAACATTCACTTGTGTGATGTAAAGAAATTCACCGGTGAAGGTGGCAAGTCCGTTGATTCTATCAGTCACAGATACCACTTGTACATAGACTACTTCTTGAAATGTTCAACTGTAATAAGGCAAACATATTATGTGCTCAATATGACGAAGTTGACAGACCAATTCTAACTAAATCAAACGTTACAAAAGAATTTTGTGAGAAAAGAGACAAGAAATTTAACTGCAGGCTTAACCGTAGAGGTGCCAAGACTAATTTTACACTTGCATACACACTGAGTGCACAAAGCCCAGTGTATCGCCTTTTTTCCGATGCGGGACTAATGTTTTCTGACTCATGGTTTTCTCACTGCTTTTATTTTTAATGTACTGAATTGTTAAAATGTACGATATCGGCTTTTGAGCCCTGAGTTACAAAATACGAAATTCAGGCATTCCGATTTTCTGTTATGTTTCTCACAATGCTGCACTATTCAAAATTAAATATAGGTCAAAGCAAATCTCGGAATACTATTCCCCTTCGATTTTGGGATTTGATATCATGCAATTATTTTAGGCTGATTTTCAAAACTGGTGGAACAACTGTCATCCCAATTCAAATAATCAAGTACTTACTCAACAGTTAGAATCATTTGACTTACTACCTCTGAAAGAGGATATACTTTACATAATTCCCTTACACAAGTCAAGTACGTCGTACAAAGAGAGCTATGCCTTGAAAATATAATGCATTTCCATTTTTTTTTTTTTCTTTTTGAATTTCTTCAAATTGATATTGTGTTGAAAACGTAAATTGTGCTCTGAAATGTAACAATGTAGTTTTAACAGTACATTGTCGAATGTAATGGGTTCTTTAGAGTAGTCTATAATAAATGGGATAATTTATTATCGGATTCACATGTGTATTTTACAAGTGAGTAATTTAGAAAGGTCAGGTTTAATACTTTTCACTTTACTTCCTTTCAATCTATGTATTGGTATGCTATTTGTTTTCTTTATATTGGAGCAATTGACAGGATTATAGGAATGAGTTTCTTGTAAATCTCCTGCTATATTTCCTATCAGTTATGTGGCATTTTGTCCCAAAAACAAAAATAAAGCGACCTTGGTGTTATTCTGAGGTTTACAATCCACTTCAGTCTGTGCATGCAAGGTCGGTTCAGCACTGGGTTGTCACAGTGGCATTGTCTTTACTTTCATTGCGAAAGGCATTTTAATCACATTGGAATATAAAGACACAGTAACAATGTCCGCGGTAAATGTAAGCATATACGGTAAATGATATGTTATTTGATAGCCTTCAAAATTAATCAGTTTATATAATAATTTATCCATGTATAATTCGATGGTTAAACACAACTGTGGCACATTTTTTGTATTTCGGGTTGCGTATTTGCCTTGGTATACATTTAACTGCTCAGTATGATATCTATCATTGGGTGTTTCAATAATGTACATTAGGTTACATGCATAGTATTTTTTCCTGCAGCAGTCAATGTAGGCGTATGGCATTACAAATGCATGTAAATCAACTTCCAAGAACAAATTACTCACAAACAATATTCATGGCAACTGGAAAAAAAGCCACGTTAACGCTTAAATGTTTATTTTCATGGCCAGCTTAAATGTTTATTTTCATGGCCATGTGTCCACATACTCTTCTTCATTAAAACCAATAAATCATGTAATGTAAATTTCACGGTATAAATTGGTAACATCTCACATTAGACAGTGTCATTACCATATCCAAACCGTAGTCCTAACGAATCAAATCCAAGTCAATTCCGACCAAAGGCAATGTTCCTTGGTATGTATAGCTGGAACACATAAATTTATAGTTCGTATTTACCCAAAAGAGACCAAAACGTAAGTGCAAAGGTCCATAGAGTCGAAAAAGCCATATCTAGTTTTAACATGACAAAATGCAAAAAGTTTTGTTTGAAATTATAGGCCTATTTCAGTAAATTGGCTTGAACAGTTGCATCATTCATGCACATACAGGACCATACAATTTATGAAAAGGGACCAAAATTTGCAGCACATCAGAGAATTTGTAAGCGGGGGTTCTTAACTTGTTGAAAATGTCAATAAAATTCAGTGTTTAAAAAGGTACTACTTGCAACCACCATCTCAACAGTGATCATCATCCATATGAGTCCACAAAGCGATACCAACACCAACATCAGCCTAAAATGACCATCACTAAGAATCCAAACAACATGATTATATAATCCGATGTGTTTTAGGCATGTAGTTAAAGACATGATGTTGTTTTAAAGGAGATAAACTAAGTGTATTTCAAAAAGAAAAGTGTTTGAATTTGCAAATATAGTAAGTACATTGGTTCAAATGTTAAACATCAGCCAGAAGCAAGTGACATTAGGCCTCAAATCATTAAAACGTAGTCAAAAATGCATTACAATAGTCAAAATTTGTAAGGATAGCAGTCACATTTCAAGTTGGTTTCCAGAAGTATTTTTGAAAGGAGATTTAAATGTTCAAGAAAGCATAGAACCCCACAAATCATCTAATAAGTCAAGCATTAGGGTAATAATTTAGAATTCCAAAAATGTAGTATGCCATTGTAAGTCATCTGTTAGTCAGCCAAGCATAATGTACATCTAACTGGTGGCTCTATAAAGTTCAAAAGGTCAAATTGTAAAACAGTCCTAATTATTGTAAAATTCGACTACCTTTATCAGAGAAAGAATTCGTTTTTATGAAAAGAGAGAGAGATAGAGAGAGAGAGAGAGAGAGAGAGAGAGAGAGAGAGAGAGAGAGAGGGGGGGGAGGGAGGTAATCATGTCGAAATTCCTAAAGGTAACTGTAAGTATAACTGTTTTCCTGTAACGGTTTAATTTTTTTCATTTATAATCAGTCGTAGTTCAACTTGTCAGTCAGTTGATTTAGATGCTAATTATTATTCACATACATCTACTGAAAACTGACAGCTTGATGTTCATTTTACACGACTGTAGGCTGTGCCTTGGGGATGTGCTTTGCTTGAGCAATAAGCCAAGAGTCGTCATACGTTGCCATATCTCCTTGTGCAATATAAAGATGGAGAGATACAAAAGGTGCTACAGAACAAGCCGAGGAACATTCTCAGTCTATAAAGAGAATGCGGCATAAGCAAACTTTACTGCGGAAGCCTATTTTGAGTTTGCGCAGCAGATTAAACTAAGCTAAAATTTGACGCTAACTTACTTTTTTTTAAATTTTATTTTTAGTATTATTATTGGGGGGGGGGGCATGGACTAAAAGGATATTAATCTAATGACCTAGTTGTGTGCAAACGTGCATTTCTAACAAGGTTTAAGTGAATCTAATATGTGCTTTAGGAGTAATCCTGTGTCTTATTCGATAATTTAGAAAATTTATTTCTGTTCCAAATTATGAACTGAAAACCGGTACAAAATGCACATGCTTTGGTGCAGACGAGTCATTTTACAGTCTCACCAAATTTCAAGAGTATAAACTTGTTGTCCGGGAGCAAACGTTGAAGGTTTAGATACAATTCATCAGATTATATTTATTTGCAAAATGGTCCCTGGAATGAACAAAATACAAAAAAATAAAATGAAATAAAATAAATAAATTAAAAAATTAATAAACAAAAATTAATATGGAAAGATATTTTTCTGTGAATTTATTGAATGTCGCTGTATTTTAATTTTTGTGCCAATTATGACACAAAGTTTACAATAGAACACTACGTCCCAGTATTTAAACATGGATCTTATTGAAAATATGTTCAAAACAGGCCAAAACCCGTCAGAGGTGGAGTGGTTGCGATCAACAGTGTAGGGATGAATACGTATGCGCATGCACGCCGCCCATATACATATATATATGCATACATATACATTCGTCCCTTTAAAATAGCCATGCTATCTTAATGCTAACTTAATTACAAAACATTTGATGCATATGAGCAAACGATAGTTGTTCCATCCAGTGAAACCATTTTGGAAGGAATTCAGCCCATGTGCATTAGTTTGAAGAGAATCCAGCTTATCGTTTGTACATTTCAAATAATTAACCAATTTCATCCTTATCTGTTGAGCAAATGGAGGTCTAGGGGTATCAATAAGCGTCAAGGCATAAGAGATTTCCTTGAATTATGAACACGAAACGTCATAACCAAATCCAAACATCAACAGAGTGTGAAATATACCTTAAATGTGCGCGGTGACTGCAGGGCCCGCTTGCTGCTAAAATTGAGTCATGGTGACACCAATATCTAACCAGTTTAACTTGTCATGGTAGATAAGCATACTGCCAAATTTGAACAAAACCCATTGGAGAATTCTGGAGAAATTGCCGTAACGAGCCCTAATGAGCATGTAATAAGGCTGCCACTTGTTCAAATTAAGTCATGGTGAAATCAAACTCTAACCAGCTCATTATGCCAAGTAAGGTAAGCATATTGCCAAATTTGAGCAATATACTTGGAGGCATTCTATAGATATCGCGTTAAAGAATATGTGCATGTCCGGACAGACATCCGGATGGAAGGACAGACAACGCGAAAACAGAAAGAGTTCCACTGTGGAGCGGACCCTAAAAATGTAAAAACATATAGTAAACATCAACGACGGTGCATCTAAAGCGAGTTTAAAGTAAATCTGGCTTACGATTTTGAGGAACACAAAGCATAATGTGCATGAGCGACAAACGACCGGCGGGTTGATCACGCGATGATTTACAATTAGCTGATTAAAAACCTTTCATCTGATCACTGGTTTATTTCAAGTTACAACGGAATGATTCTGGAAGGAAAAAAAGGCAGAGGCTTCTCTGTAGGATGGAAAGGCAGAATCATTATCCCATGTGCATGAACATGGTTATTTAGTATTTATCCTCATGATTCATGTCGATCACTGATTTAATGTTCAAAGGACAAGATGGAAGAAATTGAAGTAACACAATTTAATTATCAACAGTATAATGTGTTTGAAATGAAAACCCATAAAAATGGCCAGAATGCATCTGTGTATCTGCCTTATATCGTAACTTCAATGCGACGTAATAGTAAAAGGAACATAATTTAAATTTGAATTAGGTTAAACATCTGATGGCTCCTGATATACTCGAATTTAACAAGTTCGACTCCTTGAGTCAGCTGAACTAGAAAATTTATTTTGCCATAGTTTTTGCATGATGCTTGCATATATGGTGCGTAGAATGACGCAATTTAGTCACATAGATTTCCCGGTATTTGGCTCTTATTCTCTGTATATACTCAAAGGTATTTTAAACCTGTTTGTATGTACACAAGGGCTGATTTATGATAGCTAAGGATTGGGTGACATTTAGCTTCATATAACTGTGCTTCAAATTGTATCTAAATAAGGCTTATTTGTTTATAGATGCTTTAAATCTCTCACTGCAGGCGGCCGCTGCGGTCAAATGGTCGGCAGGCCGTAAGAAACAATTCCAGTCGATTTTAAGTACAAATTATAAGAAATGTTCATATTTTATCAGGATGTCAAGCATACTCATAAGTTCACATAAGTTTGTGACTGTGATTATTACGAAACAGTGTTTATCTGGCGTATTTTTTCTGGTACTATTTGCTTCACTTCCCACTTTATTATTATTTTTACGATGGGGAAATGGAATAAACATGGAGATTTGTATATTATCAAAATATGTATATTCTCGGCAGTCAATTGGGTTTGCTATGGGATAAATATGTGGTGAAAGAGTTAAACCTCATCAAAATTCAACCAATTTTAAACCCGGAATGTACATTTTCAGAGGTTACTGAATTTCAAAAAGGCAAGATGGCCGGGTTAAATTCATCTGATAAATAAATTATGAAATGTCAAATATCAAATTGAAATCTTACATTGTTGTATTCTGTACGCGTGAAATTCAATACATGTGGATCTGAATATATTTTCCTTCTGGATCTTGTCCTACACATAATTCTACATGATAAATTTACAACATAGCGTGTGCATTTAAATCAGTTCTTGCTCTTCTTCTACAGTCATATTTGTGTCATGAAAATGCTAGCAGAAATAACACAAATACGTGAGACCATGCCTGGCTTGCAAAACAAAACGGAAAAGACAAACAAACAAACAAACAACAACAAAAAAACAAACCAAAAAACAACAAAAAACAACAACAACAACAACAACAACAACAACAAAAAAAAAAAAAAAAAAAAAAAAAACACACCAAGCAGCTCGCATGGAGCAGTGCAGAGGCTGAATCTGTAACTCGCACATCCAATTTATGGCGTAAAGTGCACGGTGCTAAAAGTCCTGTTACAAAACAAAAAACAAACTAATAAAATGTATGCATATACACATTACTGATTTCTTTACTAGCAGGCCAGTATTAGCAACAGTGGCATGCTACATTACGGGTTACTGCCCACTGAGACAAAAACAATATGCCCGTGCAACTGTTATGGAAATAAGTTGATCAACAGCTGCAGCTATAAAACGATAGGCACTTGAACCAACAGTCCCAATTTTGGGACATCACAACCCACAATATCTGCCAATGTAATATCTGGAGCACCATGTTGAGGTTAAAAATCCAATATAACAACTCCCAGTGGACTATTCGATATGAGGACGGGAATGCGACCCACCAATTGAGAATGTTCAATTCCTGTTGTTGTTTTTTTTCCAAAGACCGGAAAGATTTCCGTTTTACCTATAATGGTCGAGACCCTACTACTGTAAACCGTTTCAGGTATTTAGGAATACCATTCTCTCCTACAGGTACGTTCTATTTAATGTCGAAAAGTCTGGCAGCAAAGGGTAGTAAATTGTCTCATATGCTGAATGGTAACCTTGTCACAGATAATGACGTATGTTTAATGCCTGGGACTCAACTACATTTTTTTTACATTTGTATGAAACCAGTTCTTCTGTATAGTGGTGCAATATGGTCGACCATAAATCATCGGAACAGCCAGCATGTCTCAATGGACCTAACACTAAAGGCATCGCCATATAGCCACGCAAAGTCCATACCTATTACTGTAATTTGTTCTAAGTCTTCCAAACAGGCTTTTATCTCTGATGTTGGTAGAACTCGGTCGCTTTTCTTTTGAACATGATATGGAAATTATTATACTCTTTTTTTTTTAAAAAAAGAAATGCATAAAACCATAGATAATGTATTATTCCATATATAGTTTTACACAGCACATAATATGTAAGTGAATACATTAATTGACAGTTTATTGACAAGTCAAGGGCATTTTACCCTTTTACTTCATGCTTTGTTGGCTCCAGGGACCAAAACAAAAACTAAGTTCATAACCTGAAATTCGCAATTCTTCTTCATTGTAAAAATGTGCATTTGTGTATCAGTGCTTAGCACTGTCTGTTGGCCATTGATTCAAAACACTGGTTCTTAATGTGTGTGATTTGGCTATCTGTTACATAATATCATTATTTTTTTTTTTTAAAGTGCACAGAAAATGAACAAATTAATCAAAAGAACTGGAGAGGTTCGTTAGACCTGGAGCGATTCTTCGGCAAAAACAAAGCCAGTCACCCACGAGGCGTGTCCCGGGTATTGGGTCCATGCAAGGTGGAATGAGCCAGCAAGGACCTGAAGATGTGGCAGGTACTTCCGAAAGTACACTGGGCCGTAACCTATGAAGATACAGGGAGCTGGGTACTTTCTAAGAGTGGCCCAGAGCTGGACGTCTCAGAGTTACAACCCGTCACAGCAACAGATTTAAAGAGACAGCATTGATAAATGTCAAACCTCAGAATATCTGACCGAACCATCTGCAATTGACTTCACAGTGGTAACATGTGTACATTCAGACCACCTGAGTGCCCAAACTTGCATCCTTGGCAAAATGAGGACAGACTGCAATTTATCAGAGAGAAATGCCGTTGGACTCGTATTTCGTGACATGTCCTTTTTACCAATGAGTCTGTGTTTCAATTGCGTCTCACGGACAGAAGACAGCATGTCTGGTTGCAGGAAGGGGAGTGGTTTGCACAGAATACAGGGCAGGAGGCCTTTGGTGCCAGCGCAATGATGATTTGGGGAGGCATATCCCTGGACAGAAAGACTAGTTTGGTCACTTTTCACGAGACCATCAATGGTGTGCGTTACAGGAGTGAGATCTTTTACCATATTGCTACGCCATATTCAGGAGCTATAGGACAGAACTTCGTTCTACAAAATGACAATGCCCGCCTACATAAGGTTCACGTTAGTACTGAATACTTGGACACAACTGGTATGAATCACATGGACTGGCCACAATGATCCACTGATTTAATTGAACTTGTGTGGGGTACGATTGGAAAAACTGTGACACCACATGTGAGAAGTCAAACCAAAAGCAGGAGCTGGCAGCCTTTCTGGTGCATGCATGGAACAAAATTCCGCACAGAGACATTAAGAAACATATTTACAGTATGTGTAAAACATTGAATGTGTGTAAGCTCATGACGGCTACACACTGCACTGATTTGCAGAATGTGTCCATTGCAATAAACCTGTGAATTTTGAAAGTGAACCCTGTTTGAAATTTGTAGTTTTTTTGCTCATTCATGTGTGACCCTGTGTGTATGTGTTTAAGTAGATTGTATTGTAAAGGGGTTAATACTGATCTGATTAAACATGGACTTAGTGCATAACTTCTGTATTGAAGGGGACCTTAACATTAATATGTGAAACTTTTTTTAAGAGTACATAATTAAATATTGTCTTAGAATTGTTACTTTGCTGGATGACTATATTTTAAAACAATCCCCTGAAGTTCCCTTACTTTCTTAACAGCGGGTTTTAAATCTTTGGAAAGGACGGTACCACTTACTTTACAGCATGCCGATCTTGGGTTTTCGTGGTTAACCCAGCAGCTTCCAGACACTTTTGCTATTGGTTTGCTGAGACTTTTACTTTTTATTTCATTTAAGGATCAGTGCAGTTTTTTCATTGAAAAAGTTACAGCATGAACTTAAAAAAAGAGCATATAAGTTAAGAATTTATGAAAAGCATTGTATTGTTTAGAAACTCAAATGAAGGATGTCAATAATTTTTATACTGGCTTTTCCTACACTCGGACGCAGAAACAACTGTCTAGGAATTAAGAAACAGATGCATAAGCAGACACCGACATGAAAGATAATAAATATTTTGTAAATGTAACCAAATATCAGACTAAATGCATATGTTACTTCACTGTGATTTCCTTAATTACCTTAGGAATGAATTTATTATATAAGAAATAACACTGACCCTCACATTTTAATCAGAAAAGCATGAAAAATAACGTTATTATTAATTTGGGGACTTCAGTCACCAATGTCATGCCATTTATGTCTGATTATTTATTAATGAAAAATATTAACCCACTTTGCTCTGAACTCCATCCACACAATAGCGAATTTAAGTTGAAGCCGATATATTTGTATAGACACATAAATACTGAGCTCCTGTATTGTATGTGAATGTATTTTATATTGTCGCGAGCCTTTTCAGGGCAAAACAATGAAAAATAATGATGAAGATGAAGTGAGAACCTTGATTAGCTAACATGCTGATAACATCCCGCTTTAAACAAAAATCAAGAACAGAACCCACATAAGTGTCCCCTTTATGGTATGCTGATTTTATGTAAACATTGACATATCCAGGGAGTGTGCTTCTCTTTTTTTACATATGTGCAAAATGATTAGCAGCTAACCATGGTGTCATTTCATCTTATCTGATCAATTAGCACAGGGGAACACCCAGGATTACATCGAACACTGATCATCAATCCCGGGTTTGCCTTAAAATACCGGCTGAGTATTTAATGCTCGCCACAAGCAAAGTTAATTACTTCAGAACAATTACACTGTCTCCAGTCAAAACTTTTAATAAGGACAGCGACAGTCTTATATTCAACTGACCGTCCTTGCACAGAAGAAGGTGCCCATGTAAACTTCAGAATCAAAGGACGCTCACTTCTCTTGAAGAACATAATTGAAACTTGCAAGATCCTAATCATTGCTCACAAAGTTCTAAAGTCATCAATTTTTAAATGAAAAGTGAGGAGATCGAATAGTATCAAGCAACAAGCCAATAGGCGAGTTTCATATTTCCTATTTAAGTTTTGAGCTTGGTTCAGGTGAAACCATATTAATCCAATCCGCATATCTGAGTGACAGGTGGTGATTCAGGCTTTTACTACCTAAATTCATACAAACGTATTATTTCAAATATACTCCCTGCTAACCTAAACAAATAAAACAGGTACCCTGTTTCATCTTTGATGTTGCGTATGTATTTATGTAAGAATTTCCGTGAACAGTTTGTATATTTAATGGTACCAGTGTTTGCATACATTCCTTTTGGGAGGGTGCAGTGGTCCTTAAAAGGGTCTTTTCGGTTTTGTGTACGTTGCACTTGTTAGAAGTGGATGTGACGATCATGCTTCTGCAAGCAAGCAAGGAGAGTGTTTGGTATGCTACTTTTGAGTTTGGGTCTCACGGCCTGGAGAATTTGCTTCTGTTGGTCTTTGAGCCACTGAGCCAGTTGCTGGGGGGGGGGGGGGGCAAAGGTTCGTCATACTTGTCCCTGACTTGACGATCCAGCACACCCCACAAATCTTCCATACGTAAGTAAGTTGGTAAGTAAGTAAGTAAGTAAAGCTTTATTTTACGACTATTTGCCGACAATAAATAGCAATAAAAGCAGTATAAGAACAGTACATGAACTTAGTAATACGGTAATATCAGTCATATAAATAATAAAAAAACATGTTCCAGTCATTGTATACCATGAAAAGCCTTACACATAGTAAAGTGATTTAGCACTTTCATAGAAGCAACATCCATATTTTGTTCCACACCAAGTATCCACTAGGGATTTAAATTGTGATACAGTGGTGGAACGTTTAAGATCTGATGGGATGTCATTCCAGATTTTAGCGCCAATATTTCTGAAGGATCTTTTGCCATAATGTACAGTTTTTTGAAATTCGAATGCAAAATTGAGATTATTTCCTCTTGTTCCATGTGGTGAGCTCTGCAAAGTGAAATATTTTTTCAGGTACGACTGGGAAAGATTTTTAGTAATACTGAAAACTTCAAGTGCAATTTGTTTTACTCTGGTCACATGTAAGGTCTGACAATCAGCTTTTTTGAGGAGAAGATCATAACTGGATTTGTTATGATGATAAACGTAACGTAAAGCTCTGTCTTGGATCTTTTGAAGTTTTTCAGCATCATGGGGTCGAGGAAGGATATGGGGCTGACCATGGCAACATTTGCATGTCGTGTTATGTGAAATACGCCATACCATTTTGCTGAAACAGTATCCGAGGCAGCTGGAGGAACCAACCCTGTACTGTTGGTAGGATCTCATTCAAATAGCACCGGCCTGTTAGAGTCCAATCTAGCCGTGTTTAGTTCTTGGATGGCCTGTTTGGATTATTCGGACGGGGTGGGAGTGGCTGAAGTTAGGAACGTGCACAGGTCTTGAGACAGAAGTCAGTAATTAGCCTGACAGGACGAAGCTGGCATTGGCTTTTACATACCTAAACTGATTTTTAGCTCTGCTGAGCACTGGTAGAAGGCAGTATATGATCTCTCATGTCTGTCCACCTGTCTGTCGTTCCAGCTGTCTGTAGCCTTTTGCTTGTGAGTTTTTAACATAGTCTCATACCTTCCAAGACTAATCAAGTGTATGGATCAAGTTTGATATTTTTTGCGCCACCTACAGTTTGATGCAATATATGGGTCAAATTGTGACCACTCTTGCATCTTTAATGTTTGAAAGATATTCATAAAATTTACTGGAATTATACTGGAGGTCCAAATCAGAGAAGCATATGATACTAGTGGCTCCAGCTATAACTTGATGGAATTTAAGTGCCTTATTGGGTTGAAACGATGTACTATTCCATATCTGTAAAATATATAGGGTATATTGATCATGACCTGTGCTGTTAGGTAATGTGAGTGAACTCGACCTATTTTGAATTGTTCATCGCGCCTGTCAAATTAAGAGGCTATTTCGTAATGCCAGGGTGTAACATGACCATTAGTGGCAGAGAATTGAGCCTCCAGATCATAATTATACTTGAGTACAAGGCATGTCAAACTTAGCTTGTTGACCTACTTCGGAGGTCTCGGTGATGGAAAATCCTGTACATTCTCTGCACCCCACAGTTTTTAATATAGCTCCATATAACCTTCTCGACTAATCTGGTGTACAAAAATCTTAGTCGAGTTCAATATTGCTTGCGCCATCTATAGTATTATGTAATATATGAAGTTAATTGTGAAATCCATGTTTCCTTTCTAGCATCTTGGGTGTTTGATCATTTGATCATGCTATTAAGTGTTATTGTGGATCAGGGTCCGAATTTCGGCTGCATGTGATACCAGTGGCGCCACCCATTAATGGACAAAATTATCTGCCAAAACGTTTTGAAAGATGAAAAATCTACATCTGGAAAAACGATTCAATAAGGCATGCCAAATTTGTTGCATATATGGATCATATCAAATGCTAATGTGTTACATAAGACCAGTGACATTGAGATTTATTTTGAATAGATCAACAGCCCTGTGATGTTAAAAGAGGTTCTTTTTGTAACAGCCAGATGTACTTTTGACGTCAATGCCAAAGAGAGATGAGCCTGCAGATCAAAATTAAAACTGAGTGCACTGTACTACTAAAGCTATGTGGTGACTTACTTTTTTGTCACCTTGACCCAATGATTGTGTGACCTTCATCATTTTTCACGGTCATTACCCATTGAGAAAAGGACATCTAATCTAATATCTTGATAAATAATCAGGCGAATGGCATCAAATATTCCACAAATGTGTATCATATGGAATTTTGATGGAAGCAATGTTTTTCAGGAAATAATTTTTGGTGGTCATTGGATTATACGTCACCAGAGCATGAGGCCAATAGGCCTCTTGCTAAACAACTTTGGGTTTGATTATCTGACATTACTAACAGAAAAAAGAGGAGGTGCCCTCCTTTTCTGGTAGCCATCAGTCCAGGTGTGGGACTCAAACGCATATGTTGGTATACACAAAGATATGCATTAAATGTGGCTCATTTGCTTGGTCCACTTTCAAATTTAATATTCCCAGTCACACGTTATCGGCATGTATCTGTAAGCTTCTTATTTGAGATAACTTGTGTGTATAGTAACAGCCTCATCTATCAATGGTGATCTAAAATGCAGTGTTAAAGCAGGGTTCCAAAAAGATTTTAAGGATTTGATTTCTATTATGATCGATTTACCAGGATTTGTTTCTAGGGAGCCTACTGCTTTTAATTACCATAGGAATGGAACTTAAATGGTTTGGACAATATGAGCATTCTATATTAATTTGTGGTACATAGGGATTTAAACCTATTAATCAAGAAAAAGAAGAAAATCTAAAAGGATTTTCCCAAGTGGAACACTTAGCAAAATTCAATGTTATGACTGATTACTCGAACCAAATTTTCAGGAAGGTAGAGGGAGATGCACTGTGCAACATGGCCAAATCACAGAAGGTGAATATGCAGGCAACTGAGATATTACTTGCAAGTGAGTTTCTGGGGACAAAACTGAGATAGAACTTTTCTTCCCACTGGCAGAGACATCTGGTGACACATTTAGACAGATCCGCTGGGGAGTTTTCTTGAAAAATCTGCTTAAATTTCTGGATGTTTATGACATTGCACAATATTTCAGTAGATAATTTTTAACCTCATTTCTTAAAAAAAATATGAAATGCCTTTTGTTACGATGGGCCGTTTTGTGGTGGAGCCATAGTTGTAGGTTTGTTCTCACACCAAAAATCCGGTATAACCGGTACAGATATGGCGCTGATTTGTTTTCAACAAAGGCAGTGACTCCCTCTGCAAACCTCATCAGATCGTTTGCTGATATTAGCCATTTATTACTTTATAGAGGAAGTATATACTATGTTACAGGCACGAGAAGGTATTTACTGCTTTGACATGCTCTTTTGTAACAATTGCTTGTATCTAGGGCTTTCACATGTGTGATACATAAGGTAACACTTCACCAGAAGCAGTCATGCAATATCATATATCTCAGGTAAAGATGATAGATAATATGAGAGAACAGTTCAGTATTATTCAAGTTTTGCTTCCCCGAGTCTCAGCAAATCGATGCCTAATGCATAAAGGCTTCATTGTCCATTAGTTCCTCAGACGACAGTTCTCCTAGAGACGTGAACTCTGGTTCCAAGAAACTTTTTGCTAGATGATAGAATTCAAACAGAGAATGCCATACTCTATCACTGCCCTGAAATCAGAAGAGTTTCAAGTAAAAGAGCATATTAGAAATGAGAAACGAGACTGTGACTGCCCTTGATGAAAGCATTGAGCACACTAAACAATATTTTACTCCGCAAGTAAATCAAATACTTACATAAGTAAAACTGTTTATCACCAGAGTAATAAGTTCCAAGTAAAACATAGTAATTACAAGTAAAACACGCAGTAGTTCTGAGTAATTATTAGATAAATTAGATCCCTTACTTAGTAAACGCAAGTAATTCACTTACTTGAACAAGTAATTTTACTATTTTTTTAAAATTTGGTGATCATTTTACTGAATGAAATCAAATAATCCTTTTCCCTGTGGAAGTATTCTTTTACAATGTAATAACAAGTTATCCTTTTACTTGGACCAGTACTCTTTTACTAAATGACACTGAGTAATAGTCTTACTTTTATTAATATTTTTTATTAAGTAATTGCAATTAATTCTTTTATTGGGATATTGTTTTACTGAATAAAACCAAGTATTACTTTTACTTGAGAGGGCCACTTTTAATAAGTAATAGCAAGTGATGTTTTTCCTCAGTAAAAGTGAGTAATACTTTTACCTGGGGAAGGACATTTGCACTATGCAGAAAATAAAAATTCTCCTACCTGCTGTAAACGTATTTCAGTTCATTTTGCAATCGGATATGAGATGCAAAACAAAGCACTACGATTTTAAGTACCCTAGCGATTTTGACATTTGGTAAGGGTCTTGAACTTTCACGTGCACGAAACAAAATATGCTTAATTCACAAAACTAAGTATCCACTTAACAAAATACGTTTATAGTAATGAAGCACTGCTTTACCGGTAAATGTATCACATGTTTTTGCAAGTTATTCATTTACTTGGTAAAACAATAACTTGTCCCAGCTGTGTCACTGATTAGATCAAGTTTTACTTTGTACAAAGCATATCAATCATGAAAATTTGTTGACTGAAAACAAAAGGCTTATGTGGTAAACAATATGCTATCTTCTGAGCCAATATCACTCTAAAAATTCACTATCCAGAAAAAATGTCTAGAGACAGTGTAATTTAGCACAACATGCTACTTTTCTTTCCCGACCTACATATTTATATACCACATGTTATATACATGTAGAATACTATCTGGCATGGAAAAAATGTCTAGCCTTGTTTCCATACACATTTATAGGCACAAATGAAGGTGGCGATCTAGTGAATGTCAATAAAATCAAGGCTGCTGGTTTTTGGCAAAAGCTAAAGTTTTACTCATTTGGCAAAAAGAACTTGCCAATGCCTAATTTATTCTAACGTGAACTATATGAAAGTTAGGTAGCATTCTGTAGTTATCACCGTTTTATTTTTCCAATTTTGCTACACATTTTGAACACCCAGATTTGTCACCAAAATACCTTGTAAAAGGTGTTTGTTTAATGTGTTTAATCTTCAATTTCTGTCAGAAACATCACTTTAACCATGAACTGTGCATTGGATTAATTTTGCTGTTTTCTTATTTTCACTGATGATACAAAACCCAGAGAATAAAAACACCCTCAAATAGTTTTTTTAACATAGCCAAAGCAGAAGACATGTCTCCTGAAATGACACAAGCATAGCAGAGACATTGACAGAGTTAGAGGCCCATGGATGTGAGACAGAAACATTTGCACTAACATGCAGAATGACAGTAGTACCAGGTAGATAAATTACAGACAAATAGTAGGGAATGGTTATGCCTGTGCTGTGGGGGTTAATGCCTGGCTGATATACTGCTGTCTACCATTAACACATAACTAAGTGTATTGTTATTTTTTCACTGAAGATTCTATATTCAGCAGTGATTTGCATGTACTAACTTGGTATTGATATCTAGGACCTATATTGTTCATAAAGTCATCGGACACCCTAGAATCTATGTTAAGGTCATGAGCAAGGGCTATTTACCGTTAAATGTATTCAGGTATGTTTAGTTGTAACATATTATAAATCTGAATCGTCACGAATGGTATGGTTCAATCTAGTTCTCTAAAGCGTGCAACAACAGTGTTACTATACGCCCTGAGTCTTCATTATTTATTACGCTCTGTTGCTTCATTACTTATCTATTATACAAGAGAACATAGTTATACATGCTTTGCGTTTCGTGCAGTCTTTTTAGAAAATATCGAAATTTGCTAGATCTGTCAAATTTTATAAGAAGGAAGTAAGTATTTTAATCACAATGACGCCCAATCCATGCACGCTCAATCGGGCATAAATTTAATATTTATTATTTGGTAAGGTTATGATTTTGCATGTGTTGTTATGCATATGATTCGGTACAGGTATCTGCACCATAAATTCTGCACAAAGTGAAGGGATATTACAATGTGGAGCCACGTACGATTCGCCAGCATAATGCTCTTCACAGCACTCATTGTTTTTGAGCACCATTTGTTGCATAGTACTTAAATCTGACTGATCATAAGTGCTATGGTTATCTAGTTCACTCACAGTAATATTATATGCTCTGATGTTTTTCCTTATATATTATCATGCCACAGGACACTTACACTTCTTCCTTGGTGTATATGAACTATGACCTCCTTGCTACTTTGGTCAAAATTCAGTGCAAGGTTTACTAGCTAAAATTGTATATAAGTATACATGTACGGCAACAATGCCAATGTTTGCATAATTTATCAGCTTCTATAACTGCATTTCAAATAAAAGTACAGTTTCGACTTGGCTGCCATTTCGAAAATTGTGGTTTCCGCACCCACTTAGAGCGCAGAAGCAATGAAGTCAAGCAGGCTATGTTAATTGCAAATCATTAACACTCTTTTTCAGGATTCATATTTCGTTTTAGATGAATTCAATGCATTTCCACGCAAATTTTCGCAATCAAAAGCAGCGGTATTCAATTTTAAACCTTTCCCCGCTGAACATAAAATATCTTGCAGATGCATTTTAAAAGGTCTGTTTTATTGGTTTTCGAAATGCCATATGGTGTACTTTTCTTAACGAAACCGATGGTAGTTTAGGTCCTGAGTTGGTGGGGAGGAGATGTTTACTGTTCTTATTGTGCAACCAAGAGTGCAGGAGTAGCTTTGTGATGCCCAGCAACCTTGACTACAAAGCAAACAATGTCATTACAGAAAACAATGGTTAATGTGTTGTGTTAAGCATAATCCTTGGTAATACTCGCATTTTTGTAGGGGATGTATATGTTCCTACTAAAACTATCCCTTGAGCAATGTAAATTTCTGAACAAGTTCCGGTTTGAACTTTTACACTTTGTAGATAATGTTTAATTGCAGGTGCTGACTTAAAAACTGCAGTGACACATAAATTGGAAGAAATCTTGGGTCTGCTTTCAGGTGTGTTGAGTATTGGTGAGTTGTTACAAGAGGAGCTACACCGTGTTGATATATGGTGGCTACGTACTCCAGATACATTTAGGTTTATATAGTGAGATGCCATTAAAATCACCACAGTGACTAAGCTGTTTTGGTTCTGACAGGAATGATGGAATGATTTTATGTGCACAGTTAATTATTCATCAACATTTCCATCCAAAGGCTACTGTATCAAGCAATTTTGTTTCAGTAGTTATGTCAAGTATACCAAGTTTGTTTATTTCAAGTGACTTTTACATGTTTTATTTTTTTCCTTATCATACCTACAGACGCCAAAGTACAAGGTACATGGTCAGTTTGGTCTATTGGTTACCCTTGCAGTCCCGGCCCTCAGGTGAAATTAAGTGCAGGAATGAAGCAATAGTTATTCCATGACAGCAATGTCCATTGCTTGCTTGCTTGCTTGATTGATAAACTGATTGATTGATTTTGAGAGACAGACATAGAGAGAGAGAGAGAGAGAGAGAGAGAGAGAGAAAGAGAGAGAGAGAGAGAGAGAAAGAAAGAGAGAGAGAGAGAGAGAGAGAGAGAGAGAGAGAGAGAGAGAGAGAAGTAAAATGTGAATGATTCTTATTTTTCTTTAGGAACTATATTACATCTGAATAACATTATTCATTTAGATTTATATGACATATAGTTCAAATGTATAAACATGCATTGGCTAAATGCAACCAAATATTTTGTTTGGGAGTGTCTACTTTATTTACAGCTAACCTTCCTACTGCGAACGCTTGCCCAATCGACCATCCAGGGATCTACGCTGCTATGTGGTTTATCTTCACCACTCAAATAGGGTGTCCTTGATGATGATGGTGATGATGATGATGATGATGATGATATGATGAAAACTACGACAATCATTATAACAACAATAATAACAGAATGATATAGTTAATCGTATAATCTTGTCAATGAGAAATGAGTATTTTGGGGGAAAAATATGCACAAATTTGTAACACCTAAATGCAATTCTTAGCTAATCTGATACATTTTGCATACAAAGCTTTTCTGTTAGAAAAATGTCACACAGTTAATCGTGTATTAAACACTCTAGTGGCACAAATGCTGGTGTATAGCTCCTACTGATTGTGAGGTAGAGCAAACACAGGGAATTTGAATAAAATATATGGTTCACATCCAGAGTTGTACAGACTCTTCTGCCCATCAGCTGACACTACACCCGCATGAAAGAATACGATCATTGGCTTGGGAATTGGAGCTTGGTAATGTACATAACACGCCACGACCTTTATTTCAGGAACCAGCCGAGCTTAAACACTAAAGAGTTTGTTCACCGCAATAGTTATGACCGATGATCACATATACAGCATGTAAAGCGACTCCAGATGCGTTTCCCAGATTTCTACTCACCACTGCCCTGGGAACATACTCAACAATATCTATTTCCAATCTACACTTACTATTTTTATGACTGGTATATCTTGGCAAGGAATAGAATAACATTCATGTAAACGCTACTGTGAAGAGAACTAGATCAAGATGGATGTGGCTGTGAATTGAAACGGATGCAAATTCTTACCACGACTTGCTGAATTAAAACGCGATGAGATGGTACATGTGGTGTCTTAAAGCCACATGATATGTAAATACACAGGTGCAAACAAAAATTATAAATATGAGGCCCAGATTTGTTGCTTACTGAACAAAGGGATATCTCTGCAGGTGTATCTAATCTTCATTCTGGGACACCATCGCCGCACATAATTCCGCATAAATGTTGTCCTATAGATAGCTATGTTCCCCTCAACATATTTTGACCATGCTTTGGCAATAAATAAAAGCTTGCAAAACATCAGTGGAAAGAATGGCAGGAGATGGCACGGAACTTGACTTATGGATTCCAGGTATTAGTCACGTGGAAGTGGTGAAAGGCATTTTGCTTTGTAGGATACATCACAAATGCATAATTTGATATGCCGTTTTGTGAGTAGTCACATTTTTGTTATCAAATTAAAATGATCATGCACGTTATAGCATCGTCTGTTGGCCAATATAAACTATTTAGACCCGCATTACCGACAAAATAGGAAGACTGTTTCACTTTCAGTCCTCCTATACGACAGCATTTGCTTCCTGATAAAACAGCAGGAACTTGGTACCATCTTGTAGGCCACAAGGTGTGTATCTACAAATGTAGCATGCAATATATACAATACAATACCGACAGCAGTTGCAGGACTGCAGCAATAACATGCGAGGCATCATAACCAAACTAATGAGTTGCACAAGTACAACAGTAATACCTCGCATGTGAAATACAGACCTGAGCACCACCATTTTGGTCAAAGGTTAATTTTATCTGAGTTTTATTTTTATGCCAGCGACCCAATATCTGTAATAATACCACTGACGTAATGCGTTATTTGCGTAATGGTAACGGTCTTTGGAGGTTACTCAAGTACAACAGTACCACGTAGCATGTAAAATATAGACCACTTTCGTTAGAGGTATATTTTGTCTCAGTAATGCATTTATGCAAGTCACCCAATATCTGTAATAGTAACACGATGTTATTCGTTATTTGCGAAATGATAATGGTCTTTGGGGCCCAATTGAGTCACACAATTAAAATGAATATTAAACAAAATCCATCATTGATACGCCAGTGTCACTTCGACCTTACAATGTTATTCCAGGGAAACGTGTCCATAACACCTTGTGAATTCCCAACGAAAGAAAACACTGAAAAAGCTAAACCCCTCTCACATGGTTTTTAGATAGGCAAACATCGCAGCACCATCTCCCAAGAAAAGTGAAAGCGTAGGCCCCAGGAAGTGCTCCCATGTATTTGTTAAGCAACTGACTGGGTGATGTTAAAAAACATACAAACACACACAAACAACCAAAAAACAAAAAAACAAAAAACAAAAAAAATACCGACAAACAACAATGATATTAATAATACCAATAAAACTACTACTACTACTACTACTACTACTACTACTACTACTACTACTACTACTACTACTACTACTACTACTACTACTACTACTACTACTACTACTACTACT
This sequence comes from Hermodice carunculata, assembly GCA_964020975.1. Lineage (NCBI taxonomy): Eukaryota > Metazoa > Annelida > Polychaeta > Eunicida > Amphinomidae > Hermodice > Hermodice carunculata. Next base: position 44,335,670 of record OZ026625.1, read on the forward strand.
AATAATAATAATAATGTAAATTATCATTAGAATATCAACATGCCTTTATCGTAATCCCTGGCAATGAGTGCATGCCTGTCTGTTTGTCTGTCTGTCTGTCGATAGATAAATATATATATATAGTAAGATAAACAGACAGACAGACAGACAGATAGATAGATAGATAGATAGATACATAGATAGATAGATACATAGATAGATAGATAGATAGATAGGTAGATAGATAGATAGCAATTCTCTGAGTCTGAGTAAAGATTGAATCTTCAAAATTTATATATGTTTTATCGATGAAAAAGTTCACGAACTCAACATATGGATCATGGTTAAATGGAAAAATGGCCATCTTTCATAAAATTACCAAAACATGCACATTATTAGATATGATCACTCTGTGTAAGTTATTCTTTTTATATGTTTTATACATGATACATTCTTCCAAATCAGACCGAGGAATCGTTGTATAAAATGGAGAAGTCCAAGAAGAAATTTAGTGCAAAGGTAAATAATTTTGAGTACTAAAATCCAAAACCTGATAATACCGGAAAGTATTTCTATCCGACCACAATAGTTCAGCCGAAATTCCTGTACTTTCTTTAACTTTCTTCTTATAAGGATTTTTGTACAGTTTTAGAAGTGAGTAAATGTTGGGTACATAGACATGCATGCATATATAAAAATTTCCGGCCAAATGAAGGTAACATTTATTTGACGTTTGTTCAAAATAATATCCAATGATTTATTAACATGAAAACCTGTGGGGGAAATTGAGTTGATGCAACACATGTGAGAGAAATTGAGTTGTAACAAAAATATTTCTGGTTTTGTACCCTCAATTTTGGCATTATAGTTTTATCAATGAAAGTTAACTATAAAAACAAACAAATTATAAAGACCATGAATTTGTTCACATACTTTATATTTTCACACACAGAAAGAATCATACCTTTTACTATTGATATTGCCAATGAAGTTTCAGATATAACATACACTACCAATGTTAGCTACTTAGTTCCCAAATGATAGGCCCTATGGCCCAAATATGCCCTGAATGGTTTTACCCCCGGACCAAAACATTCGATTTGGGAAAGCAACCATTCAACACACAACCCCTACAGACTATATGTCGTGTAACCTGGGCGTTACACTTTGGCAGTCCTGACACATAACAGGCACGATTAAAGTGCTATCTTGCAACGATGTTAGCTACTCTTGATCATTGATTGTGATGCAACAATGGGTTAATACGAAGCCTTAACTAATATGATAGTGCATTGGGGAAACCATCAATGGTATAAAGTTGGATCGGCAATGTAAAATATAAGGGAAACAATATGCTTACATCCAACAAATTACATGACATAATTTCAATATTACAATAACAAAGCATATATTTCAAACGTTGACTTTATAACGGATTATTCAAAGGCGAATTCAGGCAAAGATTTTTTTTCCTTTTCTCATGGATCCCTTTTCATCTTTATCCCTCTTCAAAACAAGTGGAACTAGTGAAAAACCTTCAGTTTCACGTGACCTTGAAATTCAGCCAAAGGTGCCCACTCTGGTGTAGAGGTACCATGAAGTGCTTTCAGTTTTAGTTCTACCGGTCAGGGTAATTTTAAAAGATTTTTAAGGTTATTTTCTGGAAATTGAAAAGACGGCCATGTGGGTGCCGTACCATGCTGACTGGAATCTGGTGATTCTGGAAGTGCAGAGTTAACGGTTCCATGCACGTATAGCAGTAGGGTTCACGCAACGTATGATGTTACCAAAATATACTCCAATGTCAGTTTGATCCTTCAAGGTACAAATTAAAACCAATAGGTACTTCTATACTAATGTTTAATAGTCCCCACGGGTCTTGGATCCACCAATACTGCCATATACACCTATGTCAGATTTGCTGAGTCGAAAGACAGACCAGAAGAGAGAGAGAGAGAGAGAGATAGGGACAGATAGGGAGAGAGAGAGAGAGAGAGAGAGAGAGAGAGAGAGAGACAGAGAGAGAGAGAGGGAGTCCTAAAGCCTGATGCACTATATCTTCGTCAAAATTTAATTTTGCAAAATATCATTACATTTTTACTGCCTAACATGCGCACAAATATTAAAACAGACGAAATACAGCGAGATCAGGAGGCCAAGACACCATGCATGCAATTTCAAAGTTACTGGCCAAAAGGTTCTTTCAAAAGAAATTTTCACTTGAAAAATAATCAATTAAAAATCATACAAACTAGAAATAACACTGTTTCATCTTTCCCTACATATAGAAAGTGGAGTTTCCCTCACGAAAATATGTGTGTAACATTAAAGGTTTCCATTCAATGGGATATCATGCGTTATATTACGACATAGAGTTATCTGTAAATGATTTTAATGAATTCCTTACGTTTTAAAAGTATTTTCCAATTGTTTAAGATTGGTGGAACATTCGTAAGTTATATTGTTGACGCAAACGAATAAGAATATTTAACCAGTGTCTTTCCCGTTCGTCGTTTTAATGCTGTCTGAGCAATTAAATATCTTTGGATCTATTTATATCTACCTGTTTCACTATACCTATGGTACTAGGTCACCCACTAATATTGAACCATTGTAGACCAATGTGCAACCTGTTTTTCAATATCACATTATGATCCCTTCAATTAAGCACGTACCACACACATTATATACAAAAGAGTAGTTTTATAACCCATTCCATCCGACATAGGTGATATATAATTAATTTCACCCAATTAATTCAGAACTGCATGTTGTCTCTTACACCCCAATTTACATACTTTGTAGTAGCTGCCTATGAATATTTCTGCAACGTGTACAAGAAAAATGTCAGTATCCGTGTTGCTGAATCTTTCTAACCGTATTTTATTAATAGAAACAACAATTGTGGCTTTCAAATGGATTTGGAACATCACCTTGCCGTTTTGGCCTTTCAACGCCACCTGACATGACGAATATTATTTTGTAAAGATAATTTGTCTTTTCAGCGGGGTAGTACAAAAGTAGTTGCCATAAAAAAACAACAAAATATTCAAACTAAGAGTGTGACAGGATAGTTTTTTCACATTTGCTCAACTGACCTCACTTTAGGTCACATACCGATAAACAAATGTAAGCACATAGAGACTCTAACATATGACACTCCAGAAAGTATACCATTACAAACTTCACGTACTTTATCTTATTAGTTTCGCCTGTTCATTTAGGCCAGCATTCGAACTATTAGAGTCCTGTTGTCAGATGCTAGCCTAGCTATATTTACTTGAACAGAAACCAATATGAACATTTCCAGAGAAGATGCTTCACTTTCAGACCTAGTTTCACTAAATAATGTCCTTTTGTGTGATTTGTTTCATATCCAAAAAACTAATAATAAAACTGCCCAGATTGTCAGTCCTAGACACCAGTCTATCCCCGTTGCAACCATACTACCAAGCGGGAGGTGCACGTTGGGCAGATGGTGACTAATGCTGACGACGCATGTTGTTTTATATTTTGGTCCTTTACCAGAGATGTAACATCAAACATTTATAAAATACCAGGTGCCAGCCTTTCATGGGATAAGATGACACTTTTTCATTAGTGTCAAGCTAAATACAACTTGTTTTCGTACGGTATAGAATTATAGTACCGAAAAACCAGTTAACCAAGGCACGTTAAACCATTGGAAACAAAACAGTATCCAATGAGTTTCGGCGAGCAATCTTGTGTAAAATAGTAGCACATCCATGCAATGACATTTGCTTGAGTTAGCACTTAATTGTATCAATTGATAGAGTTATACTGATTACACCCCCCCCCCCAAAAAAAAAACAGAAAAAAAACAAATAAAGAGAAAAGTAAAATAAAATAAAGAAATAAATTAATAAGTAAATGAATAAGCAAATGACAAAGAACACAAAAGCAAGAGCCTGAGCTAAGGGAGTTTATTTCGGTTGTTGAAGAGGCATGTGAAGCAGTTGGATTTAGAAAGTAGTACCACAGCTACCAAAGGTATGGATTTTACATTCGGTCATAATCTGCCTCCACAATAAAATCCTACCAAGCCTGCTCCAGGCACTATCAACGTAACATACAGAATTTAAAAGAGGAAACCAAATAGAGACAACATGAAAATAGGCTCTGACCAACTAACTTACCTGCCATTTCGTTTTATCTTGTATTTATACTCTTGCTATGACCTATGTGTAACTGAAAATCCATTATAAAACACACCAGGTCGTAGGGAAATATCAGACCCAGCTCTAGGAGCATTTACAGGTGCTTGCCTGCAATTTTAAAGCCATTTTTCTATATCTCTAAAACCGCCTGGCAAAGTGCTTCGAAATTGTAAAGGCACCCTTACAGTTCCCTCTGGAACTTATACTGTTCACCAGGAGGTGCTGCATTTTTTCGGGTTTTAATTATAGTACTGTTCTTGTTGTTGTTGTTATAATAATAATAATAATAATAATAATAATAATAATAATAATAATAATAATAATTATTATTATTATTATTATTATTATTATCATTATTTTTGTTGTTGTTGTTAATTAATAATAATAATAATAATTATTATTATTATCATTTTGTTGTTGTTAATTAATAATAATAATAATTATTATTATCATTATTTTGTTGTTGTTGTTAATTATTATTATTATTATTATTATCATTATTATTATTATTATTATTATTATTATTATTATTATTATTATTATTATTATTATTATTATTATTATTATTTTGTTGTTATTTTAACTTCTTGTCCAAACCGTACGTTAATACTCTTTAAATCTAATGTGCCTGTATCTGAAATTGAGTTCCGCAAATTTGTTCAATACATGGTGTTACTTTGGTGCTCTGATATCTTTCAAATTATCACAATTAGCAAAAATCGGTAATGTAAGTCATGAATATTAGCATGGTTAGGGTCGGGGTAACATCTATGATATATTAAAACAGTCCAAGCACAAGCCAAGTTCTTCTGGCAAGGACAGTTTTCTATGGTTGGTCAACTGTGCACTCCCAAGACTTCTACCCACTTGGTCTTTAGTTTGTCTCTCCTCTCTCCTGCTACAAGTCTCTGTCTCCTTTCTGCTTCTTGCCCTGTGCCTGACAGTTTATATTCAATCCATGGATAGATCTAAATTCATCCACACTTTCCCTTCTATTCATAGAGAGCCTTCATGAAGTCTCGTTCTCTTCACAACCACGTGGTTTAAGTCTTTCGATGTTGCAACTTCCACAGCAAAACAATGGTTAAGCAGAGCACCCAGTGTGACCTATCTGCATGCAAACTGAAATTTAAAAAAAGGTGGACATCAATACAAATTACATGCCCATTATGTTTGAAAAGAAAAAAGCTTGTGGAAAAGTAATCATAACACAAAACACCCACGTGGCTACAAGGTAAAAAGTACAAACCCTATGATGGAAAACAAATTTGTTTTTCCTACTGAACAAAGGTCACGGGGCACACAGAAGTGTTCTTATGGAACTCTGGAGCAGTTGACCAAAAAGTTTAGGTCGTCTGATTTGTCTGTCAGCTGATTTTACATCTATCAAATGAATTAATCAAAGGTCAGCTGTCAATCCTTCCACCTGTCTGTTGGCATCGTATGTTCACATTTACATCTGTGACTTCTCAAATAGTGTTTGCTGCATTCTTTGTGGACTTAGTTAGGGCTTCGGTTTACAGGTCTTTATAATCGTTGCCAACGTCTGGTTATAAACAGCCAGTCTTCTTGCTGGGTGAAATTTGGGCTGGCGTGCCTCAAGGCTCTGTTCTCGGACCACTTATGTTTCAGATCTATGCAAATGACATTGTGAATATTGTCCAATCTAACATAAAAATGCTCGATGCTGATACCTCCTTAACTTTGATTATTGATAGTCCTGTCATTGAAGCTGGAACTTTGAACATGGAACTTTCAGATATCGACCAATGGTCTAAAGATTCGCTTGTTGCATTCAATGCTTTGAAAACAGACTGCTTATTTCTTGAAAGAGTGATCCACCTACTACCCCCCCATTCTATTTCAGGATCATATTTTACAAGATGTAGCCCAACATAAACATCTTGGAATTACATTGCATTCTGATTTAAGGTGGTCTAACCATATTGTTGACATATTTAACAAATCAATAAGATTGATCAACATTATGAAAAGTTAAAAATGTACTCTAGATAGCAAAAAATTAAAAACTAGTTATACTTCTTTCATAAGGCCCACTTTGAAATACGGTAGTCAAATATGGAGCGGCTGTACTGCTGAAGACGAAAATAAACCTGAAAGCAAACAGCTCAATGCCGTTTTACATCGTCACTGGTACAAAGCATGGAACCAGCAATGCTAATTTGTATAAAGCAACTGGGTGGTTCACTTTAACCAAACCCAGGGAATCTCAAATCTAACTCTTACGTAAAAATTGGTTAATAAAGTTTTTCCAGACCCATTATGTTCCATCCTTTCCACTGCTTCTCTAACTGGACCTCACATTTACACCACGTGCCAGCAACTCGATCTCCCTCACTTCCGAGCTCGGACTGACCTTTTCTACAAATCTTTATTTCCCCTCATCTGTCAAATTATGGAATCAGCTACCTCTCGAAATACCAAATTCTGAGTCTCTCAACAAGTCCAAATTAAGCATAATTCAACAGGAAATCACGGCCACCAAGTTTGATAAATTGTACAACTTTGGCAATACATGTTGAGATATTCAACACACCTGTCTCCTTTTGGATGCCAGCTAATTGAACTCCCACATTTTAAACATTGTATTTGTGTCTTTTTGCCCAGAACCACTTCCTAGTAGTCAATATCCTATTCCGCAGTTCGAACTCTTTACTCTCCATAAGCTAACCTGTCCCTGTCTAACTGTATATATATGGAATTACTATTGTCTATATTGCACACGTTCCTCTGTAAAATTTTGACATAGGCTGTATCAGCCCAAATAAATTAAAGGGTCTTCAGCGGGTAACTACTCAACATTTTTCGGAGCCTTTTACCCGTACATGTCTCTCTGAGTAGCGGCTCCTTGCCTAAGCTAAATATTCAGCAAAGACAACCCACATAATAATGACAAAATATATGAACGTGGCAATTGATGAATCAGCTAAATATGTGAAGTTTTGCTTGTAAATGCAGAGCTTCATATCAAAGAAGAATACCTGTCAAACAAACCATAATTACCAAATTTTCATAGTACAGGTTCAGATAAGAACAATTTGACTTACCCCTGAACCAAAATGAACCCTTTCTAGCTGGACAGCTTTTCCTAGTTAAACCATCCGCCAATGTTTAACTGAAGTGGAAACAAGCTGGGGCATTATATTCAGTCCCAGTGATCGTAAAATAAACAGTTGCAGCTAGACCACCTGTACAAACCAAGGAAAATCCTAACAAGGACTGCAACAATGTACATCCTGTACCAGAGATGTAAAACAAACTCCATGATGCCACCTACTCCTCAAACAATTAGGCTCTATTTAACTGCCAACTCTGAGTCAATGTGTCAACTTAATGTGTCAGGTTTGTGACATTTGAGAAAATACTGTCAATTTTGAGTAATTTTTTAATAGTGAGTAAATGTGCATTTAGGCATGTCAGAAAAGAATGGAAGTCATTAGCATTTATGCCAAAAACATGCTATCAAAACAATTTTTCTTAACAGGATTTTAAGTACAATTAGGCAACCGTGCAACTGTCGTAGGCCGCTTCTTGCTACCTGTAGCCCCTGGGGGTTACCTAACAGAAAACATATAAGCCTGAAATGTCTGATAGTGAATATTAAAACAGAAAGATGCCAAAAGATAAAATTAAGTAGCAAAACAGACAAGTCTAAAGACTGTAGATTATTGCGGCCAAACTTTCTAATAATCTTTGGATGTTAACAGTAGAATTATAGGGCAAGACAGAAAAGAATGGAAGTCTTTTGTATTTATGTCAAGAGAATGCAATGAAAATATTAACCAGATATCAGGTACAATTAGGCAAGCTTGTAACTGTCGTAGGCCGCTTCTTGCTACCTGTAGCCCCTGTGGGTTTACCTAACAGAAAACAAGCTAGCCTAAAATGTCCGAAAGGTGAACGTTTAAACATAATGGTGTCAAAAGATAAAATTAAATAGCAAAACAGGCAAGTCTAAAATCTCTAAAATTATTGAAGCCAAACTTTCTAACCATCTCGGGATATTTACAGCAAAATTTGTAGAAATTTTTGATCAAAAGTACACCTTTGAATCCTCTTGACTCAAGTTTATTGTAAATAAATTTGGTTCTTGATGCAAAGTCCTGAAATTTAGAACAAATACGACCAAATCTCAAAATTTGTGACAAAAATGTATGATTATCCAATAGTATCCGAAATATTACTGTCCGGGAAAGGATATTTACTACTTCAAAGTTAAACTCATCTATTTTGTGATAGTCTTTAATACAAAACCTGTCATTAGTGACCTGAATATCCAAGTCCAAAAACACATATCTGAAACCATCTGAATTGTTACCCTCCAAATGAATATCTTTTGGGTAAATTTCTTTAGCAATTTCACTGAAATTTTGTACATTTACACAAGCAATGTCATCAATATATCTTGCGTTGTTTGATAATTTTGTAGCCATTTGAAAGTCCTTTTTCATCAATTTATTCATATACTTAAATTCAAGCCAGGTCAAACATAAATCTGCCAGTAAAGGGGAGCAGTTGCTACCCATTGCTATGCCTTTTATTTGTTGAAAAACCAGTGGTCCGCATTGAACAAAAGTATTATCCAAGAGAAATTTTATAGCATCTATCAAAGTTTCAACAGTGTAAGATTTAACGTTACTTTTTGAATATTTATTGTCTGACCAATATGCTTTCTTTGTATATGAATTAATATTTATGTATGGTTTACCATTATGTTTAAACATTTTTCTAATTAATTCTGAAAGTGAACTTTTGACTTCATCTATGGGTAGATTTGTGCACAGTGTAGAAAAATCAAAACATTTGATATTTTTGCCTTTACATCCTTGATTTTAGATACAAACTCGGAAGAATTGTTAATACTCTAAAAACAACTTATTTCACAGTTTCTACAAATTACATTACAGTATTTACGAAAATGATTCCTAATTGCAGTCAAACACAATGTTACTTCTTTTGATAATTGCTTTGTAGTACATTTTGAAGCACCAGCTATGAATCTAGATTTAAAAGGGTTTTTATGTAATTTGGGTATCCAGAACAAAAGTGGAATAGAGGAGTCCTCTTCAGAAATTTTGGTATTAAAATTCCTTTTCATCTCACCTTTATGTGCATCTATCAAATTATCAATGGATTGTTTTTGTGTAATTTATAAACATCATTTCCTCTTATGTCTGAAATATTGTTTATACCAAGTTCCTTTTTCAAAACATCCAGGTAATATTTTTTGCAGATGATCCCAAAATTGTTACCTGCCTTATCTATGTTAGTGACTGCAAATCTATCTTGTAGTTCTTTGACTGCTTTAGAAACTTTAGGCTGTTTTAGATTAACCGTATTGAAATTCTTAATGTGGGATTTGTAACGATAAATTCTATTTCTAAAGACTCTTTTCAAGTTTGATAACCATCCTTCAAATTTCTGAAATTCCATTTTTTCTTTCTTTGCCCATTTCATACAGTAGGAGTCAAGTGCATCACATGTATCCTGAAAAATACTGTCAATATTCAACTTGGGACATATCCGAAATTTTGTACCTTTTTCCATTATTTCTTTTAAACCTGAATTTTGTATTATATCCAAGTTACCTGTAAATACATGTTTGTGGTGTGCATCAACAAAATTAGAATATTTACTATTAGACATACAGTCACAATTTTGATTTGCTGCGACATCCTCAAGAATGATCGAAGCCAGAAATTTTTTGTAATTCATGATACTTTGTCCAATATTGTCGCCATATTTATAGGAAATGATGGCGGGATCTTTTATTTTGCATTCCTTGGGAATCATGTTACGATCAAATTTCAATTTGAAAAGGGACTGAATGTTTAGTGAGTCAATGATTTTGTGTTTGAAAGGAATGCTGCAAAACATTTGATCTAATTTTTTCTTATTAGAATCTGGTTTCCGAATAGTTGTTGTGTAAGCATACACAATTTCACAAAAATTTGGCGGAAATGTGTGTTCTGAATCAGTAAGACCCAAATATTCATTAATTCTTGTTATGTCTCGAAATGATAGTGCTTTAAGAGCTGTATGTAATTGATCAATACCATTGGAGAAAGCCTGCAGTAAATTTTGGACAAGGTCTTTTGTATCCATGTTCCTGCATTTCCTGTTTTTCCGTGATTTTCTTTGTCCATGACTTCTTCTTCTTCTTTGAATACCAGCCTGATTGTTATGAAAAAGTGTGTGACTTCTGTCAAGGGTTGTAAAGTCCAAATTCCTAACATCACCGAAGCCTAAAATTCTGTCATTGAGTCCATAAGGAAAAGCTGAATTAAGTGTTTTGATCCAAAAATCTTCCATTTGTAATAATTTCCTTGTGTTAACATAACTGTCTTGGTCTAACAAATTTGGCTCTGTGTTATCAATAATTTGTATCCAGCAATCCAAATGTGAATGTTCTGCAGAATTGAAATGGTTACGCAAAAAAGTGTTTAACTTGTGATTTTTAATTGTAGTTTTATGACCATTGAATCTCTTTTTAACTGATTGAGTAGTTAGGCCCACATATTGTGCTTTACATTTGATGCAGGATAACAAATAAATGATATTGGTAGATTCACAAGATAATACCAAATTTTCCAATCGGCGGTTCCTTAATTTGAATTTTTTGTTAGTAACGTTACTGTGAAACTCTTTGTTCTTTGAGAAATTTGACTTGCAGAATAGACAGTTACAATTTCCATCAAAACATATTCCAAAATCAGCGCTCGAGGCTAACGCTGAACCGTTTTCACTGTTTATCTCACTGTTCATGATTGTATTAGATTTTAAACATAATTTGAAAGCCCATTGGCATCAAGAATACTCCACAATGTTCCTGTGGGTCACCTTGTGCATATTCTTGGCATTATTTCTTTCATTGCCTTAAGTACACTATTCCTCGCTCTCACATGCATACTGCCATTTCACAGTGTGCTCCCTTCACATTACAGACAGTTCTCTACGGATACTCTAATTGCCCTCCCTACTGAAAACATCGAGATTTTTCCAGCTGTACATAATATTTTTGTAACTGAACAATTCAAGTTAGGTGTTTGTTGATCGTTGACTGCCCATCGAGTAGTTTTATTATTCTAGTGTCATCACACGGTACAAGTAACTTACCAAATTTAGCGATATATATATATATATATATATATATATATATATATATATATATATATATATATATATATATACATATATATATAATACTATTCATTGGTATAGTAAACACCATCTGCCCCCAATCTGTCTCGTCGGCGGTCATGTCTTCTTTTATTTGGTCTTGTTCGTCTCATGCTGTTCTGTGATACCTGTCAGTTCAAATTGAGAACGCTTAATATAGCCGGCCCAACGTCTGCATGCAATTGGCGCCCTCATGCGTTTCCTTTTGACATTGTGCTTAAACAGAAAAGGACAATGCACATGGAGATAACTGTTCCACATGTGTAATATACATATCTAATTAAAATCTCAACGATTGTATATATATATATATATATATATATATATATATATAATATATATATATATATATATATATATATATATATATATATATATATATATGTATATATATATATGTATATATATACATGTATATATATATGTATATATATATATATATATATATATATATATATATATATATATTATGTATATAACTTGAGTTGTTCAGGTTAAATTACGTGTAGTGATAGGCTGCAGTAACTATCATGACGGTACAGAATGACATGTATGCCAAGCTAATGAAACTTAGGTTATAATTTATGGCTATAATGTATAATATCGATGCATAGGTGGCACCTATTTTCGCTTTTGAAAACCGCTTCTTGGCATATAAAAAGGCGGGACAGATGGGCCAGAGCACCCCGAGTTTCAATATGGGATTTTTACCAGCGACGGCGTATGCGCTATTGCAGTCACTATCATGATGATACAAAAAGACCTGTATGCTAGGCTAATGGAACTTAGGTTTAAATTTCTGGCTATAATGTATAATTTGGATACATGGGTGGCATCTATTTTTGCCTTTGAAAAGCACTTCTTGGTATATAAAAATGCGAGACAGATGGGTCAGAGTACCCCGAATTTCAATAGGGGATTTTCACCAGCGACAGCGTATGCGCTATTTCTTTGGCGTTACTTCTGTTTGATAGTTCTCTGATTCTATTTATATATTAACAAACATCGAGCACATTAAGAAAGAAAATGATATGTTACAACTGAGTTTTTAAACTGTTTCTGATATGATATGTAATTAATAAACGCCCACTCACACTATAATGCTTAAGCACGATACAGTTGCTAAGTTTGAAGGAGATTTCAAATCTTTAGGCAAAGAAACCATACAATTACCTACAAAAACGTTGGCCTAGGCATGTGCACATTTTATGTAACTTTGGGCTAAATAAAAAAGCAATGACATGGGCTGGTAAAAATCGAAGAAAAGAAAATAAGAATAAAACTTATTATTTGATAAGAGAGAGAGAGAGAGAGAGAGAGAGAGAGAGAGAGAGAGAGAGAGAGAGAGAGAGAGAGAGAGAGAGAGAGAGAGAGAGAGAGAGATGAGAGAGAGAGAGAGAGAGAGAGAACTGTTTTCGGAAAGATTCTATGTAAACCAAAGAAAAACGTGTTTGAAATAGAACTACAGATAAATTGTGATGTTAGTTTGTAAGTCCGATTTCTGAACCACTATCAAGAAGGGATAAGATTCCTGGTGAGCAATTCAGCTGTTTTACAGTTGTTTAACAGTCTCCATAGCAGCCGTGACTGAGCGTTTATATTCTGTTGGCCCAGCATCTGCCGTCCTTTCATGGGTTCACTTGTATAGTATGCGATGCTGCACGGTGTGCTAATTGGTTGAACCAAGAAGAAGCACAAAAGCACATTGGGAAAGAACTCTAAACGAGCCACTGTTGTCTCCTGGCAATAAAACTGTTCAAGATAAAGTGAAGCATGGTTTTGGAGTGGCAAAGTGTGTGTTCGAGTAGACATACGGTAGCGTATAAACACCTGTGTTTGTGTATACATAATTAATAGTGATCAGCAGACAGTGATAACAGCGGTTTGTCTTAGTGTATTCCATAGAACGGGCCAACGTTAGTGTATTCAATCCAAGGCATGTCGTGGACCTGATTTAACTCCTAGCCAGTTTCGGGGTACTCGAACAGCGCGTCATTGCTTATTGCCATCAGTTTCTAGTCGACTCCAACTTTTAAAGTGGCTTTAATTCCTGGTGTTGTTTGTTTACATGCAGGCACACACATTTTGTTGTAGAGAAATGCCAGTTCTTGTCGACAGCTATTTCGATTGTGCGTTGAAAATGAATATTTTCTTTCTACGATGATTTAAATCAATGATCGGGCCGTTGTTAGTGACAATTTGAATTATGTAACGTTGCAAAACTGCGCAAAAATGGGATGATTTCATCGTCACGGTCTCGATCTCTTTTTTGGTGTACCCGCCATATTTTTCACATCGTCAGAATGCTGAGAACCTTTTTCGGTATTTTGAAAACAAGCTCTCCCATTGGCTGAACCAAAGTATTTTAGTAGAAACAATTCATAAACTGTTTCTATTTCAAACAGATACATCGTTATTTTATTCGGAAACTACCTAAGACGATTCTTCGGAATATTCTGGGTCAGTCGGGTGGGGGGGGGGAGCAGAATGAATCACATGGTGTTCGTCGTCCGATCAAATGCGTCGTTTATCTACCAATGATATGTCCGGGAGTACTTGCTATCACCGGTTATGAAGTCTGGCTTGAAAGATGGGCAACACTTGTACGAACACAAGTGATGATAGACAACTTTTTAAAGCAAGAAACAAAATGTAACGCTGTTATTTGGTCAGAATGATGATATGCTACCAGTCTTTGCCTACAATAGAGCAGAGGGTCTAATTTTTTCACGCAAATAGGGTAAAATACGCCAGCTGCAGGTAAACATAGCTCGGGTGAAAATACCGCTGCAGCATGTGTTGATGATGTTGACAGTCTATCAGTGACGGCGGTAAAGAGCGTTTATCAACTATTTTTTGCGGCAACAAACAAACTCTACCACTATAATTAAATGACAATTACAACGTACAACCGATATTAAGAAAATATTAAAGAGGAACTGTCGTTTCTGACGCTAGCCAAGGGCTATGCGCGTACCGGTTCCCATGCAATTATATTCACACAGGCTTGACTGTTTCGATCAATTCGTGAATGAGTCGATATATTCACTTTGTAAGGGTGTAGGGCACGAGTTTTATTGTTTAAATTGTCAAAGAAACCACATAGAAATGTAGGTCTTGATCAACAAAAGCCATATTGATCATTTTGCATGAAGAAAAAAAATATAAAAAGTTACGGCATTTTTACGCCAGCATGTCGCATGTTGCACAACGAAACAAAACAAATACCCAGTGACTGGCTGTCCCAGTTCCCAAAACTGCCCAGAGTGTTAGGGGTTAAATGGAAACTTTATCCTAGTTAGTACATATTACCTTACAAGAGGCAAATCTGAAAATGACGCCAAAAAAGCACAATTGCAGGCCATTTATGATGTCGTGATAGAAAAGTCGGTCATGTTTCTTGTGTTGCCTATGGGGTGTGGGAAGTCTCTGATCTTCTCGATACTTCCAGCCCTATATAAAGCCATGAACAAACCCAGAGCGATTAGTTTGTTAGTGTGTCCCGTGGTAAGCCTGGAGAAAAGAATTCAAATCTTACGTTGAAACGCAGGCCTTTTTCGGGGGTTGACACACAACCGTCCTCGTACGGCTGCATTGCAAATGATACACGTTCCATGCTTTTGTTTGTGTATTGACGTGTACTCTGGGGAGCAGATATCAAATTAATCCCATAAACAAGGTGCTACCGTGCTCCGCGCTGGGCTACTGTTGAAACCTTTCGCTCACACGTGAGCCAGCAGACTTTTCCCTCAATCTCGTTTGTTTGGTGACCTGTGGACCGGAAGTCCGATCTAATTGTCCCCCGTCGAGTTCAATGATAACAATAATTACAGCTTACAAACATTACAGCCGGGCCAGTTCGATTGACGCACTGGGCTTGACAACCTTATCGTTCCTATCAACATAATTTCATCTGTTGCAGAAACAGAAACAATAATGCCAGGTTAAACGGGAGACTCCGACGAGCGCCCACAGCAGTAACTTTAGCGAGTCTGGGAGGCTGCTATGGAGGCAAGTTGTCTATTATCAATGCTTAATTGTTAATCCGCCTTATCTAATCGAGCTATGTGGTCATCAAGGGTGGAATTGCTCAAATTTCGTTAGAATGTTTCCTAAGTATCTTGTGTGAAAAAAAATCTACGATTGCGTATTAAGTACTTTGCGTTAGTGCTATACATGAACCTACCCTACGAACTTCGTACTGTTCTTACGAATTTATGTAGGTACATTTATTTATTAACTTACACGGTTTCCGTGGAAGTATAAGAATTGGGAAGAGGGCATGTAACAGTAAGCCAATTAGCGCGTATAAGAAACCCGAGGTCAGTCTACTTTTCGTTTCCATTTCCATGTAGTCGGCTGCAAGCATTGCAACGCGCAGGGATGGCGACCCGAAAGGGAGGGGGGTGCACATACTCAACATCAGGGGGGGTGTGTGCCTCGGACATTTTGATACAATACCTTATCTTAATCCTACACCAGATGTAAAAAGGTACCCTTTCTTAATGCTGTAATGTGTTGAAAGGAGTGCTGCATTGGTGCATCCTAATTGTTACCCCAATCCTAATCCAGGTGTGTTCATTTTGCCGGGCCTTTTTCTAATCCTGAGAGTAATGAAAACAGGGCCTTTCCCGCGGCACATACCCAATACAATCTTGCATGGAGGTAACTCCCTCCCCCCCCCCCCCCCGCGATGGCGGCAATCAACAAAATGATGATCGTCAGACAATGTCAAAGCAGTCATTGCGGAGGCAAAACCTGGGAACAATAGGGTCGCATTTTTTTCAAGGGAAGAACTGCAAACCTTATTATATGCCGTAAATGAATCACAGGATAGTTTGTTCAGTTCTTTCACATAAATCGGCGTGACTTCATCCCGCAAGGAAGCTGAGTGGGTGAAAATTACACAAGCAGTTTCAGCTTGTGGTAAAATTCAGTTTCTATTTGCTAAGCAAAGAAACACAGAAACAATTGTATTTTTGTATTTTTGTCTTTTTGTCCAGAACCACTTCCTAGTAGATATTACCCTATTCCACTGGCCGAACTCGTTACTCTCTATAAGCTAACCTGATACTGTCTTACCTACATATGTATTGAAGTCCTATTGTCCATATTGCACACGCTCTTCTGTAGAATTTTGAGATAGGCTGTATTAGTTCAAATAAGTTAAAGGGTTCAGAGGGTAGCTACTCAGAACATGTTATAGAAGAAAATGTATAACGCTTTATTACATTCATTAGTTATATTTAAAAAGCATCCTTCGACATGCTGCCTCTTGTACCACATTCATAACCACGCGTTTGGCCAGCGAACCTGTATTCTGAATTTTAAATGAGGAGAAACTCACGCCCAGCGTATCGAATTGCTTATCAAACTCACCAGATTGCAGAACTTAACACGTCTCAAGTGACACAGAAGGGTATTTCCTAAGTCAGTAGTATGCAATTACTGCATGTAACGGTAAAAATGTGTGTAGATATTGTCTAAAACAGGCAAAAAGAGTGGCATTGCCAGTGATTGACTGACAGTGCCATGCCATGGCAGACACATATCACACCATCAACAAATTTAATAGACTGACTATTGTCATGGTGCGGTGCTCCTAACTTAACCTGCTGTTTTCAAGGTACTGCAGATATATCTTAAAATCGAATTATTATCAATAGCAATGTGCCTATGTTCAAATGTTGTGAAGTAATTTATCACTTAGGACTATATAATTTCCACTGTTTAAGCATTTTGATGTGATCATTATTTGGTTTCTGCATCCGACATACCCATTTTTTTTCTTCGCGTGAAAAGGATCAACACCAGGGACGTCAAATGCATACAAGTGGTTTGAGTTCAAATCAGATTGCAAGAAAAATGCCGACAACCGGAAGAAGGAATATGGCCAGGCAGGCAATGAATATGACTGTTACAGAGTCTGCCAAAGCAGACATGAAGGATAAGATGATTAAATATTTCTGCAGTGCAAATGATTGGAGAGTAGGCTATCGAAGGGATTTGAGGAAGCAATGACCTAACAAGCCAATGTAATGAAAAAAAAAAAAAAAAAAAAAAAAAAAAAAAAAAAAAAAAACCCGGTGAAATGCATAGTCGTATATACATTACTAAAATTAAAAAGTACACATGAAAGGAAAATACTAGAGCAAAGAAAGATAATGCCAAGGCATATGTTTATATCCTGTTGTTTGATATTGAAGGGAGGGGAGCTTTTTAGTGAAATTGAAAAGTGATGGATAAAAATTTAAGAAAGAAAACATTATATATTAACAAACTAATACTATGATTTGACTGACTGAAGCATGGACAGAGATAATCTTGAATGACTGATGGCCAGTTGCACATGTCTGTGTTATCCTTGAGCTGAACCCAGAGTTCACTCTGACATGGAGGAGTTGTGAAATCCCGGCTTGACTCTGGGTTTCCCTGGGAGTTGTGTGACACCAGCTGGTTTGCTGACTGTTCACTTAAATGCAGGTTACACAACCTGAGGTTGACACCATATTCATAATATTACCATTTTTATTTTTATCCCCCTGGTCGCATCGAATGAAAAGTTGGCCCACCTACGTCATTCTGGTAGTGTGCACTGACACGCATGTACAAGCGTGAACATATTTCTTGTTATTTGGGTTTGACATGGTTGGAAAAGTAAACTGTACAACGTTGTGGAAAAAAAACACTGTTGGAATTAATGGAGGAACACAAGGATGTAATTGAAAACAAAAAATGGTGGAAAAGAAGGCAAAGGTCTGGGACACAATAAAAGGCAAATTCAAAGCAAGACATTGCGTATCAAGAAGAACAAAAAGCGGTTGAGAGATACTTGGAAAAACATAAAAAGAAAGGCAAAGCGAGAGTTTGATGATGAAAAAAAAAAGGAAGGAAGAAAAACGGGAGGAAGAAACCAGTCTGCTGTACTGTCATCCCTATCCCCAAAAGTGGTCAAATTTATTCTACAAGAAATCGTCAGTCTCACAAAGGATTTTTTCGTAATGACGCAGAATTGCATGGTGATGCTGCCTCAGTCGGAAAAAAGAGGCCATTACAGCTCAGTTATATATATATATATATATATATATATATATATATATATATATATTATACAGATATTGGATGGCAGGGAGTCCAATATAACGTTTCAGAGTCCCGTAAACTTCATATTGGACGACCTGCCATCCAACATCTGTTATATTTTGCAATTTGTATGATTTTCCTTGTATAAATATAGAAGTCTGAAACACTCTATAGTTAAATCACAAAATTTATTTCCCATTAAAATTTTACACATTTTGCCTGAAGCTAAAGAAAAGCCCCAGTGAACGTCATTTGCGTTATGACGTCACGCGCGCACGGGAATTCCCTCGAGCTGTCCAATATAACGATCCAATATAACATTTACAGGGCAGGCACGTGGTACAAATAGAGACAGCTGATTGGCTACCAATAGACTAATGCATAATATAATACAGATATTGGATGGAAGGGAGTCCAATATGAAGTTTACGGGATGACGAAACGTTATATTGGGTGAGGCGAAGCCGAACCCAATATAACGTTTCAGAGTCCCGTAAACTTCATATTGGACGATCTGCCATCAAACATCTGTTATATTCTGCAATTTGTATGATTTTCCTTGTATAAATATAGAAGTCTGAAACACTCTATAGTTAAATCACAAAATTTATTTCCCAGTGAACGTCATTTGCGTTATGGCGTCACTCGCGCACGGGGAATCCCTCGAGCTGTCCAATATAACGATCCAATATAACATTTACAGGGCAGGCACGTGGTACAAATAGAGACATCTGATTGGCTACTTATAGCCTAATGCAGAATATTATACAGATATTGGATGGCAGGGAGTCCAATATGAAATTTACGTGACGATGAAACGTTATATTGGGTGAGGCGAAGCCGAACCCAATATAACGTTTCAGAGTCCCGTAAACTTCATATTGGACGACCTGCCATCCAACATCTGTTATATTCTGCAATTTGTATGTTTTCCTTGTATAAATACAGAAGTCTGAAACACTCTATAGTTAAATCACAAAATTTATATCCCATTGACATTCTACACATTCTGCCTGGAGCTAGGGAATAGCCCCAGTGAACGTCATTTGCGTTATGACGTCACGCGCGCACGGGGATTTTCTCGAGCTGTCCAATATAACGATCCAATATAACATTTACAGGGCAGACACGTGGTACAAATATAGACAGCTGATTGGCTACTAATAGACTAATGCAGAATATATATATATATATATATATATATATATATATATATATATATATATATATATATATATATATATATATATATATATATATATATATATATAATAAAACCTCTCTTAAAACACCACATCTAGGGATGACAAAATTGTGGTCTCTCAAGAAAGGTGGTATCTCATAGAAGGTACAAATAACAAGAGAGTAATAAGCAAAGTATTTTGAAAAGTGGTCTTTCAAGGCAGGTGGTCTCTCGTTGGAGTGGTCTCTCTAGACAGGGACTACTGTACACAGATCGCTACGTTGATTAGAAACGCAAGGTCAGATATGCATATGCATACACTGTCACACAGAATTGATTTTTTTTGGGGGGGGGGGGCAATGTCTTAGAATATATGCAAAACATGTATACAATATTTCCAACGTCATTTATCTGCCAAAATATAACCATGTACTGAGATCTTAGCCAGTGTAGCAATGGGTTAGACATTGTCCATCAAATATTTCACAGCTACATGATGAGGGCCTAGGCCTAGTTGACCTTCCACTTTAAATTTTAGCACATCACCAATATTGTGAGTTCCTTTAATTTCACAGCGTTCTTATTTTGCTTATGCTCAAAGTCAGGAATCTAATTATGCAGAAACAAATTATTTTAACATGGCATTGATGGGAAATATCTCGGAAATAGTGAATTTTAAGCCTCAGTGAAAGGTGCAAAATGCAAAAACTGAAAACTGATTCTCCTGAAAATAAATGTGCATGTATTCAAAGTAGGTTGGAAAACATTTTTGCTCATAAATTGAGAGTTCAAATGTAGTAAGTGGTTTCCTTGGCAACAAAGCTGTCAAAATTGTGTGAGTATGGGAAAAGTGGTTCCAAATTGGACGCGGATGATATTGTAAACTGTACCGTGAAACATCTCATTATAATGAACACCCAACATACTCGATGGAGATTTTCAGAAGATGGTGGGTTGTGTGTTGAGGTGAGTTATCAGGCTTGACATTTATTTTGCACTTGTGTCTACCTGTTAGCAAAATCCGTTTATTTTGCACACTTATAAATGAATTATGAATTGTCACCCATGACACAATAATATGCTTATGGTGTACAGTGTGTTATTTGCAGTCAAATCCACATAACACATGTTATGCAGACATAATGGATACCCCTGCTTAGATATAAAACTTGGACCGTGTAACATTGGAAATAAGATAAAGGTAAAAATGTAATCAGGTCAAGAAATAATGTCAAGGTAAACAGAGGCAAAGTTGACTTTCTTCAGTGAGTTATGAAATACAGTAAAAGCTGTCCTTGTAAACACCTCCTTAATCAGGACACCTCTGTAATGTGGACAGATTTCCCAAGTTCCAAATATTTTATGTCATTTTCATCTAATGGACACTTCTCTTTTAAGGACACATGTAAATGTGCATTAAGGACCCTTTTTATAGTCGCAAATATAACAATTAGCTACCTAATGTGGACGCAACATATAACAAAAAATGCCAGTTACCACAAATTCCGTTGTTCTCAACTCTTAATGGCCAGTTGAAGTTTTAGTAGCATTTGGCCATTTTGCTAGTGGTAGCACTGACATTAATTTAACAATACATGTTCAAACATTTGAATAAAGGTGTAAACACTGCATGTACATGTATATACATGCACCACAAATGACGACAATGACAGTGCACACAAAGTTGGAATTTTGGACAAAGCAGGGAAATTGGAATTTTAACATGGTCCACTCAGCCTAACTTTTCAAACTGCTTGCAATTGACGTCTTTGTACCTTATTTTTTTTAAGCTGATGCATTAAGACCAGTGGCTCGTAAACGTGTTACATTTATCAGGTTATCAGAGTACGAGTTCCTTGAGATGAAACATGAGCTATAAGCCACATCTATAGCCTATGAATGCATCAAAAATTGTCAGTTAGATTCAGATGTCAAATACATTATGACCATTTTGTGGAGATCTTGTTGCATCACAAAACAGATAATGAACGATTTAAAAATCGTATTTCCTTCTAAGCACAAACTGACAACTAACGTTTCTTCCCACTTGGGGCAAATCTATACATATACAAAGTATGCCCTAATAGCGTGTGCACTTTCTCCTTGAATTTATCGTGGAAGTCAATAATTACGATACAGGTCTGAAGGCGGAAAAAGGCTCCCAACAAACCCTTGGCGCCAAATGACAAGATACCAAGCATCTTGTAAGTTGTTATGTTTGTAATATATGTTGTGTCCAAAGGGCAAAACCTTCAAATCAGGTATTCACATTTAAAAACAAAATCTAGAGAAAATATTGTACTCTTGTATTTTAATTTCCCGATTATGACCACAAACCAGCAATAACCTAACACAGTGTTCATTAAAAACATTTAAACCAGCGGTTAACTCGCACATATTGCAAAATGACGTAACACAAGGTGAAGAGTTGGTTACCGTTTACACACATGGCATCAGCTCATGACATCAGTACATTTCAGAACTATAAATTTAGATTTTTTTATATAGCACTGAACTATGGAGATTTAAAAATAACGACATTGTTGACCAGCTTCAGTAAATTTATCATGTGAGGTAAACATTCAACACCAACTACTATTCGTTATGGTAAACAAGGAGAAATATCCCCCATACAGTCCAATCCAAGGGCATGTGCTGTCTTTGTATGTTTCGACCTTGATCTGTTTTCCAGGTTATAAGACCACAAGCATGTCCATTTTTTAGCTCAGCTGACCTACTAGTCAGGCTGAACTTTTAGGATGCCGAGTCATCCGTCGTCTGTCCACCGCCCATCTATTCACAATTACATTTTCGACATCTTCTACGAAAACGGCAGCCCAACTCACCTCAAACTTGTACCATGGGTAAATCTCGACCACGCTTCTACAAAGGTCACTGTCCAGTGATTTAAGGATTTTTAATGCATTTTTTTGGTTCTCTTTTTGAGCAAATCTGAAAAAAATCTTCTCCGAAAAGGCTCACCGAATTGCTTTGATTTCACACAGGAGCACTCTTAAGGACTCGTTGTGCTTAATTGTTCGCCAGGTTGCGCTGCATTTTTCCTTTTTTTTTTATTGAATTAATGTGAATTTAGATTCTTTGTGACTTTTTTGGGGGGAGGGGATCTTTAAAATCTTCTTCTCTGACACCACTCATCCATTTAATTTGATACCATACATGAATACTGCGATTGTCTCCTAGTTCTTAATTTGTTCACCAGGTGGCGTTGCAATTTTTGGCTCAGCTGAATTGCTAGTCAGGCTGCATTTTAGGAGGCTCAGTCGTTAATCTTAGAAATGCTTTGAAATGTCATATGCACTCAGCTAAACCTATCACAGGTCTATTCAGTTGCAACTTTGATTTTGTAGGACAAACTTAGGTCAGCTGAGCATGGGCAGTTCACGCAGCCCTCCAGTTCAACATTTCAATTAATATATCTGGTGAACTTTTGCCTTTCATATATGCAACTCAGGGCCTATGTGGGATGATATTGAGTGTAAAATATTTTGAGTGAGCCTGACCTATATTGAAGGCCACAGACCGGTACCAAAGCATTTTAGGAGTTATGTATCAATGTATCTTAACATGAGATGTCTCTAGTGTTATTAATAATACAAATTTTGGTCTGCATAAAAAAACAAAAAACAAACAAAAACAAAACTAGCGCACACCAAAGCACTCTCACTAGGGTTCATCTTCATAACATAATGCTGCAACTGCATCCATGCCGATGTTCTCTTTTGACCATATACGGACCATGCCATTACGTTTGTCACTTTACATTAAACAGTAAGTACGTATTCTAGCAAAACTGTTTACACAATGGTATCTACCTCTTGCATCCAAAACGCACATCCCATACCCCCACCTCTTTGAAAACCGAGTGTTGGATATTCCCATACAAGTACTTGGTCATCACAACAGTTATTGTAATGCTTTATTTTAACATTACTATTTGATAAGACAATCCTTAATACCAAGTGCCAATGTATTACTATAATAAATCATGAAACTGGTAAAGTGCACATATTCCTATTTTAAACTTTCACTTTGGGGATATCGTGTTTTATTTTTCATGCTCCATTTCTATTGTACGGAGCCCCAGAAGGGACATGAAGAAAGAAAAAAAAATATTTCGTTCCCTCGAAATATATTTCGTTCCCACGAAATAAATATTTCGTGGGAACGAAATAATATTTCGAGGGAACGAAATATTATTTCGTGGGAACGAAATAAACATTTTTTATTTCTCCATGTCCCTTCTGGGGCTCCGTACTATTGATATATTATTATCGCCATGTTTTTTTTATATATGTTCTGCGCAATATAGGAAAGGGCGCGATTACGGAATTGCGCTGCGCATTTGGGAAATTCTTAAAACGCGCGTCAATTCCGGAATCGCGCAGAGTGGTTCTAGAAGTGCGCTAGCCGAAAATAGAATAGCAAATGTATGATTAGGAGCGGAACACTGGTGTCATGTCCATGTTTTAGGTGATCTTAACCAACTGTAACTGTTGAAAATGGAAAACCGAAGTTCCGACACCATGTGTCTTCACTGCAGTAAAAGGAAAGGCAAGAAAGTGGGGTTTTTTTCACCTTTTATTTACATTTCGGTTAATTATCAGGTTTATACAACACAAAACTTAATATCGACGGCTGTGTGTTTTGATAAAAGTGATAACAGAAGAATTTGCGTCATACCTGTGTGTTCCCTAGTGTGATGATTCATGTGATGGGCTGTATAGGAATGTGAGGCTCTTTATTAATATTGTGGTTGCCTTTGCAGTGCAGTTTGCCGGTAAAAAAAAAAAAAACTGTGATGATAGTAACAATTATAATGTTCAATTAAATTGTAATTGATTGATACGCCGTATAAGCAGTGGCGATTACATATAGATTTTCTTCATTTATAAGGTTTAATTGAAATTTATATTTCGTTGGATTCGGTAATTATTCCTATTTTTAAATATCGAATACCTAAGTAACTTTGGTCATTTGATTAGGATTTTTAAAATAAGCTGCATACTTCATGAATATTTTGATTGTGCGATAGCCGAACTGTTAACCCCTTAAAGGTAAATCTATTTCTACTGAGCCTTTGTTTGAAATTGGAAAAATTAGGATTCATAAAGTTTGAAGGGCAAGAAACATGGTCATGATTTCCCTGACGTCCAGACGATGTGGGGAATATTTCCCCTGCATGATCATGCACAATTCCCGCGTTGTGCGCAGCGTACTTTGGACCTCGCGAAAGTCGCTGGAAATAGTCTCCTGATCATGGATGGAAAGTAACACATGTATATAATATGTATTTTATGCATACAGTTTAAATGAAGCAGTGTTCACCTGAATTTGGTACAGTTCTTCTAATTTCATATTATACCAAATGCTATAGACAACTGTGTTTTCAAACACTTAAAATGCGGTGATCATTTCGTGAATGTCTCCTGTTTAGAGGTTGTCGATTGAATTAGTAAAATGCGTATATATGTTACAAAAATACAGTAACTTTAACGAATGACTAGCACTGAAGCAGCTTTTATCAGATCGGATTAGAATTCTTAAAATGCGCTGCGCGTTTCAGGAATGTATAATTTGTAAAATACGGCCCACATGGTCTTGTGTCCTGCAAGGTGCTGCGTGTTTCCCTCCTCCCATCCCTACTTTGGGATTCTCAATTGTTTTTTGTCCTCTCCTGTTTGAAGATTATCGATGGTAAGTAGGCTAATAGACTCACATTCACAAAGTATAAATGACTAAAATACATGGTCATGATTCCTGTAACGCGCAGCGCATTTCGGGAATGGCCTTTGTGTAAATTCCCGTGGCACGCAGAGTACTTTGGAACTCTTGAGGGTTGCGGTCGTCCTTTATTTGAAGCGTTGGGAAGTAATACGTATGTCAAGTTTAAATGAAGTAGTAATTAACTTGAGTTTGGTATTAATCATCCCATATCATATATAATGTACCGAATACGTTACCGATTTTGTAGACTCTCAAAATGCCCTGTGCGCATTTCAGGATAGTCTCCTCCATATTTGCAGATTGTAGATGGAAAGTAATATACCTACATATGATTTAAATCAAATTCATAAAGTTTGAATGAGGTAGTATTCACTTGATTTTGAATTTTTTCTTCCAACTAAAGCCTATATGGCAACGCATGCCTTGCTATTGTGGTCTTATTAGGATTCTTAAAATGCGCTGCGCATTTAAAAAATGACACCGATGTGGCCTAGTTTTCTTGAAGTGTGCAAAATGCACGTTTCACGAACACACGGATTCAAATGTATTTTTCGTCCTGTGCCATTGTACATGTAAGAAGTGGTCTCAATAGGCCTATTATCAATTTGAACTCTGATATATTCTTCAAATTGTACATAGTACCAAATGTCAATAGCTTTTGCCGCCTTAGTAATCATGCCCAGAAAATAATTCTTACACTGTGTTGCGCATTTCGGGAATGTCTTCATTGTACAATGCAGGGTCCTGATTTCCGTAACACGCATTTCAGGCCTATGTGGGCACTGTCGAAAGCGGCTGACCTACCCTCTTTGCAGATTGTCGATGAGAACAAAATATGCGTAGGTTTACCAATCTGATGAATGTAATTAACATGCATGGTCATAATTATATTAATGCGCGACGCATTTCGGGAATATCTCCACTGTAAATTAATAACAGATATGCCATGCTCTGCCGTGGAGCACGAGATTTGGCCACCGAAGCATGCTGTGTACCACTAAGCCCGCAGTGAAGAAATGAAGTAAATACAATTCTTAATTTATTTTCATCCAAATAGATCGTAGATCAAAACTTTCAATTTTTTTAAACGAAAAATTGAAAAAGTCTTCAAAGGCTAGATAACTGTGCCAACACTGAAGTAATATGCCTACTTAAAATCAATGAAACATTAATTTTAAACCTTTACATAAAATCTGGTTTTCAGTAGAGAAGCTCTGGCAAAAAAGAAAAGAAAAGAAAAGAAGGCCGGTGAGGGTATTATTTTTTCATCAAAATACTTGTGAGAGTGAGGGCTACAATATATATATATATATATATATATATATATATATATATATATATATATATATATATATATATATATATATATATATATATATATATATATCTATATATATATATATAATAGAATAAAATAAAATGTTATAATATGATTTTCAAGAGACACACATTTAAAGTTTCACTTATGCTATGTTAAGTGACATCAGTTACCTCCTATCCAGCACAAAATGTGCACCGGCGAGGTACATTTTCCTTCAGGTTGTGAGCATTAACAAACTAAACAAATGATACACTACATATAAAATAAAGATGCCTATGTACACATGTACAGGCCTACATCATGGTCCTGGTATTATATTTTTGCATAAAAATTGCAAGAGAATGCAATACGAGCTCATTATGCAGCTGCATAACATTTTTCACGATGTGAAAGTTTAATTTACAGCATCAACATTATAGTTCATATCATGAATGGGCGATGGCATATGGTTTTTGACCGGTTCGAGCTAAAACACTCATTCACTGAGGTATAAATTTTTGGCATGAAAACTGCTGATAATTGTGTGTTTAAAAACATAGTGCATCTGTGTAAATGAAATAAAAAAATATCTACATGTTGGCCTATAATAAATTTACGACGCAAGGACATGATTAATTATGTTATAGAAGACAAGTTACTCTTCATGATAGGCCTATATGAGTGCTCGAAAAATACAGTTAAAAATTTATTTTTAAAAATGTTGGTATTGGTGTGACAACTGCTGTTCTCACTTAATGAAACACCGTGATAGTCCTATATGAGTGCCCGAATTTAAGGTGAAAAATATATTTCAAATTTATGGAATAAGGGAACATATTCTTTGGATCCACCGTGAAGTCGCTCAGCCCCCCCCCCCCCCCCCCCCAAGAAAAAAATGTGGTCATTAGAAGAACTCCCAGAAGTGGGATGTGCTGGATCGATGTTTTAGCAGACATATACCCAATGTGTTTAAAGATTTGATTAAACGATGTTTTGTAAGACATGCACCCAATGTGAGTGTTTAAACATCCGTCCACCAAACAGTATAGATGTTTGGACATTGGGCTATAAATACATATTCTCTTCACAAAATTATCAGAATGCGCAGATTCTTAAATCGCGCAGGGGCAATTCTAGAATCGCCCAGCGCCATGTAGGAATTTCTGAAATGGCGGGCATTTGGGGAATTCCAAAAATGCGCAGCGCGATTAACAAATACAACATTTTCAACAAATACAACAGCAGCAATATCAATGATACCTAGTGAGTCATGTTAAGTATTCTGTTGCTACACGGGGCATGGAATATTAAGTTGAGTGCTTAAAATCATTTACAATCCTTGATTTGTATAGTTATAAACGTATCGAAACGCTGTCATATATGAATATAAAATATTATTTTATGAAGCTCTGTTTTTATGTTTTATGTAAAGAATACCAAGTACAATTAAAAAAATACTGCCGTAGTTGCGAGGAAAGGTTTAGGTTTAAAATATATTTGAAAAATTAACGCATTAATTCGAATAAAAGGTTGTGTGTGTTTTTCTAAGCAAAAACAGTGAAAGCATTTTTAAAACAGAATGATTTATATTCAACACATCGGCTGTTTTACACAGGCCCCTCAAAAACTAAATAAAAAAGTACATACATATTCATTGAGCAGGGAATGGAAGTTACAAGATGTATGCTCATACGTGCCAATGTAAATAAAGGAACGTGGTGTAGGGATGAATATCTAAAAAATAATTACAGATAGATGTGTCTTCAACCTTCATTAAAATGTATCATGCAATTAACAGTTTCTGGAAGCTGTAAGACTTTATTCATGTTTCGGCCAATACAAGTGACAAAAGATGGACTGTCGAAGTGTAGTCAATCAGTATCTAAAAGATTTACCTAGAGAGGTATCATACCAATTTAAATATATGTTTCTGTCCCCTGGGCCCTTCTCATGAAGATATCAAATATCTGCCGACCTTCAAAAGAAAGTGAGGACAGGCCTCCCGGACCAGGTTTTACTTTGACACTATGAACCAAGGTTATTTTTTTTACGTGGAAGTACGATATGCATGAGAAAATGTGTTTAGCTCAGCTGGGTTCTCAATCTGCTGAGCTTCTAGGATGCTAATAATCTGGGGTTCATCGTCGTTATCTGTTCATATTTCACATTTTCGACTTCTGTGCAACCAGTGACCAGATCCTCTTCAAACTTTATGGGCAACAATTTTTACTGGATCTTCACCACGTTTGGGCAAATGGTCAGCGTCGTGATTTTTGAAAATTTTTTGGTTCACATTTTACGATTTTTTTAAAGAATATTCTCTGAACGTGCTAGGTGTACTACTTCGAAATGGAAAAGATATAATTTGGGGGCACATAAACTGCATAACAATCTCTCGGAGTCTGCTAACACTTCATGCAGATGTTGTTTGCACAGGTATCAAACAAAATTTCCACTGGGTGAAAACCCTATAGATTCCTATTTTGTTTGATATTTTTGGTATATATATATATATATATATATATATATATATATATATATATATATATATATATATATATATATATATATATATATATATATATATATATATATATATATATACTGTGTGGAACCAATACTGGAACTAAATACACATCACATGGGCTACAAACTATACTTTCATGGGATATTATTATTCACATTACCAAAATCGGATTCAGAACCAACCCTTGTCATCCACATATATATTTTATTCTCAGAGGATAGGCCAGAAGAACATGAACAACATTAGCGAGGCTGTACCAGCTCCAACGACCTGGCTCCATCGAGTTGTCTACGTTTTATATGAAATCTTTCGTTTCAAAAGTGGTCATATTTAAGAAAGTATCACGATCCTTTTTTGTCTGTGAGGATTTCTCCTCCATATTAATGTTTCCATGTAGATATTTCATAATATTAACCCCTTTTGTTTTCTTTGGGGTTTATATGGATGAAAGAATGCATTTGTCACGAGTGTTGTCAGATGTTTAACACACACGCAGTGAGACTGTGGACTTTCCATGGTAAATCTTCATAACGCGACCAGACATCGGTGTCAAACTGATACACAAACGTTGAACTTGCATCATGCCCACCAAGTATGTAAAGGCAGTTTTTGTACACAACTGATCCTATACTCTCCCTTGGGTCTGGCATATTTGTCATGAACGTCCAGCCTCCTAATTCTGGGTTATACATCTCCACGCTAACTTCATTCCTGCTTCCGCACACAAACAGGTGGTCGGCTATAACAGCCATACAGTGGTCCATGCGCCCCCTGCTGACCGGGATTTCCTGCCGCCATTGTGTTTCTCCTGCCCCCCAGGACAGCACGTCCTTAGTGGGCCATGTTCCTGCAGCTCCACCACTTAACCAAATCCTGCCTTGCCATTGGCATGCTGCATGCTGTGTCCTTCCCTCTGGCAATTCCGGCTCCATCATAGCCCAGGAACGACTACCTGCTCTCAAAATTTCACATGTATTTAGCTTCTGACCAATTGAGCTCCCACCAACTAGGACTATTCCCTCTTTTGTCGCTGTGGCTGTGTGACGAAACCGTGCATGAATAACATCTGGACCCCGAGTCCATCTATGTGTGCTGCAGTCTAATATATAACATGAATTGCTCAAGTATGCATGTTTGTCTGTTCCTGATATGACATAGATGCGGCTTTGAAACATCACCAGTTGCGTGCTACCCTTCGTTTCTGGAAGCGCGGGTATTGTTTTAATTGGTCTGAAGTCTCCTCCTAGGCCAGCATCTGCTAGAGGAGCAGCCCACACCTTATCCACAAGCCTTTTAGCGTCATAGTTATATCCAGTGAGAATTACTAGCCAGGGTGATCCTGGAAAACAAACGATAGAAGGTATTCAAAGTCTGTGGAAACCGAGTGAGTTAATGATTGAATGTATTAAAAAAAAAAACAGATGCAATTTTAGGTAGTGACAACAATACCTCAACCTATAGCGAAAGCACGGTAAAATCTAATGGTATGAATGTTATTTTTTGTGTGTATCCATAAATTCACAATCTTATCTGTATGTATGTATGTATGTATGTATGTATGTATGTATGTATGTATGTACGTATGTATGTATGTATGCATGTATTTATGTTGTTGTTGCTTTTGGATAACTATATTTGGTCTAAACATTGCACAGGTCAATGAAGAATATATTTGTATGTGCGTTGAGACAGAAAGGAGTACATTAAACCTCGAAGGGGTCGCTATCATGCAGGCCCCCCAAATGAAATACCAAATCAAATTCCTATATTTAAGATCACATGCTGTGTAAATTTATATTGAACATCATGCACTGTTGCAGTGGGATAAGCGGTATGGATATTTACGAAAAAAGGTTGGTTAATTCTTGCCAATCATATACTTATTCACCGAATATTACCTACATGACAATTTGCAATGTTGCGATTCGTTTCATAACAGTTAATATAATCCGTAGCATATTGCCAGAAGCCTGTAAATGTGTATTGGTATTAAATAGTCATAACTATCTCATTTAACTAATTTCATTAATATGGTATTCTGTGTTTTATGCATAAAAGATTATTTAGTATTTGTAAATATGATTAGTACCGTTGGAGTCAAAATCGCAATGCCATAAATTGTAGTATCAGATCTGTGTTTGATTATGTGTGAATCTATATATGTGTGTTTAAAACTCTCATTAATGCATGTGTAATTATGCATGTGTGTAAATATGTACATATGTGTGTGTATGTACGTTAGTAGGTATATATACAGGTATTAAACTGTGAATCTGCCTGCTTTGCGATTTTGGATTGGTTGAAATAGCACTTCCACAAATCATTTCTGTTTACTTTTTTTTACAGATTTTAAACATGTTATATTATATATCAAAGAGAACACAAATAAACAAGGGATTGTTTAATATATACCCTGCCATATTGTCATATAGGGGACAAAGAGTCCACAATATCAGGGAAGTTGTACAATTATTAGTAGTTGGTGAACGGATGAAACATATAAAGGGTGACATATTCCGCCACCATGATCAACTATGAGACAGGTTGAGTTAGGCAAAAAGGGAGAATAGACTTGGTTTAAACATATTTCATTAAACGATTAGAGAAAAGGGCTATGCCCTATATGGACTCTTCTCGCAATAACAAAAAATAAAAATAAAGGATTAATGTAAATGACAGTAGGACATTTGTAAAAGAGGTGATGAGGGATACTGACAATACAGGACATACACAGGACAGACACGGACTAGACAACACACACAGTAAGGGAGACAAAACATCGCATCACGTATAGAGGGCTCAATGCCGACGGAGTGCAAGAGGGACAGGACAGAACGCATACTAAAGGATAGTATACTGATATAGATGAACTGGCCTCCTATCATTACAATATTTGAGAGAATGAAGATATACTCTACGGGGGATTGAATCTTTTTGATTTCTCTATGAAACTATGGACGGCCAAAAATGTTTTAGAGTTTTCAAAGTAGGAGCATTCATCTGAACCATAAAGTACTGTTTTGAGAGTGAAGGATGCTACTCTAATTAAATTTTCGTGTAAATCAATTCTAAAAGAGTTGTACTTCGGGCAGTTAAAGAAAACATGATTTGTATCTTCATTAAGTGCCCCGCATGAGCAAGAGAATAGACTTAAATATTCATTTGTGTTCATCTGCGTCTGAATGCTGCGTCCGTATCCTGAATGTTTTTGTACTTGCACAGGTACTGTTATACTGCATTTTTCCACCCATTCAACTATTGCTTGCAACTATGTTGCAATAGAATGATAAACTATAACCATTTTCTTGACTCCTTTCCAAGGGTGGTCTCAAAATGTATTCAATTTGTCACGATATGACTATAATGGTACGGCAAAAGTTGGCCAGTGATATACCTTCATGGTCTTTCCGACGCTCACTTGAAATTGAAGCCATACTAGTTGCCGTCGGTGTGTTTAATGCTGCGGCACCTACTGCCCCACTAGGTAAACTTTTAGAACTTTGCCGCTGGTCATCTTGACAAGAGAGCTCCTCTAATTTGCTGACATTTGATCTATCCATGTGTGATGCTGCGGTGGAAAGGAAACTATTATATGAATATTGGTCAGGTGAAAGATTACCTGAAATATAAGAATTTCCAGAATGGAGTATATTATAAATATATATATATATATATATATATATATATATATATATATATATATATATATATATATATATATATATATATATATATATATATATATATATATATATGTATCAGGGAATAGTACCACCAGCAAGCGGTTTGTATATGTACCCTGACCCGAGTGCTGGCAAAACGCAATTGCCGAAAACGAAGAACTGTTGCCGAAAAAACACTGCACTTGGAGCTTTCTATTTTATCTGTAGCTCTACCATGAACCAATAGCAGGGTGAAAGTTACAACACAGGAGGCCCGTAAACATCTCATGCCTTTCATCCAATGCATATAGTTAATCGTTTTAAGTACTGCATCAATATCGTTGTACAATACCTTGCAAAGAGTATCTTGCTTGCGAAGACAAGTATTAACATCAGTATTAATCAACTTACATTCAAAACAGGCTTCAACTGAATATGTTGGTCGTGTGTGTGGGGGGTTTGATTCTAATAACTTTTACAAACTTCTCAGAAAACAGTGTCACTTGTCAGAGTTCACGGCATTTGGCAGGGGCGGGGTGGTCGTTCATTAACGCCAAAGGTGTATTAAGTGTAACATTATCGAATTAAATTATCACTGACACATAACACATTGTGTTTTAATGCAACAAAGTAAGCTTCCATTCACTTTACATTTTATTTTTCGCTCTATATTTCAAGTTGCGTCTGTAAATTTTCGCACCTGTTTAATAATTATATCACATTTGCTACTGTTCAAAAGATTAACATTAACACGTAACATGCATAAATACTTACACGTAAACTGATCATGAGATATATATTTAAATAAATTACATAAATAAAGACCAAACAAAAGATGTACAGTATAATAAGATCTACACAGAAGATATGATATAAACCAGAACGTGTCTTCTGTATGTTGATAATACATGTGGTGGCCTACAGGAGAGACCTGCTATCAACATAAATAACCATACTATCTCTATAAAACGGATAGACCAGCCATTTGAAACTGCTGTAGCGAAGATACGGTTTTTGTCGCGAAAATGAGGTAATGGGGCGGGGGGCTGTTTATAAGGTCGAACGTCAAATGGCGTCAAGCCTTTACATGTGACAGGTCTCCTCCCCTTGTAAGAAAAAGTATTAACCTAACCTAAACTTAACAAGTAACTATTAGGTTATTGTGGAAACGTACCTGTTGACACGCCAAGGATTTCGGCAACATGCTTTTGTTGGTCTTCAATAAGAGCAGAACAGAACAGTTGAAATTCGTCATTGGATTTTTTAAAGAGAATCTGAAGAAAATTATCAACTTTCCCCTTGTTTGTTCGCTCAGTCTGAAAAACAAATATGAATGTTGACTACTACGATGGAATCAGACATTGCAATACTATCGGCCGATCCTTACACTCCTACATTACCTATTGCAATCCTGCTTTGGTGGCAATACCAGTGGCTATGAAATATATTCCAGGATTTTCATCATACAACCCACAGACACAGTCTGATGCCCGCAGAGAGAAAAAAAAAACGAGGCTAAGTGGATGACACGGGTCGTCATTAAAAAGTACTACAACTTCACAGCAGTTCGTTTTAGCGTTGAAAATTGTGTTTTTATGACGAGATATATCATGATAATCATACACCACTACCGGATGGTTAGTGGTGTGTTCGATTAGAGTTATATTCTTTTTTAGTGTAAAACCACTTTAATTACATAATTTAGATTACTGTTTCACATGGCATTAGTACATTTTCTCTGCATAAACTTTCAAATTGTACTTGGAAAGGTGCAGATGAAATTTCACATCTGATCTTTTCATGAAAGAATGTCACCCTTGTGTGGGGAAACTTGCTCGAGTGACCACATCTGTAAAGGACTACAAATAGTCGTTATTACGTGGCACAAAAACTAAAGAAACTCCATCCGAAAAGTAGACAAATATATCTTTTCCTCTGGGATGTTGGTTTCGGACATGTACCTGGCTTGAACATCACCTCCATGAAGTAGCTACTTATGTTAAAAGGCCGTTCAATGTAATGATCCCTGTCTAAGAGACCAGTGTGCGGACAGGGCCGACAAGAGCATCTGTTGGCCAGTCATTAGAAAGAAAATGAATAAACATACAGCGTGCACGTAGGTGATTGACAAGCGTGATCATTGATTGGAAGTATGAAAACCTACAAACAATATAGATGTAGTGACCTGAACTAACCGTGGCTCTCAGGCTGCATAGTGATTCACGAGAGAAGCCTCTCAAAATCAGGAGAGTGACAACTGTACTTCTCAGCAAAACTGAAAAATGTCCCTTCCTCTTTAGCGGTCAGCATTTTTCAGTCATTAGTTGTTGTTCATACATTTATAAAGTACAACCAGAGAACAGTCCTGTTTCTGAATGGATTTGTTTCAAACCTTGACTCAGCTGCATTATCAGGAAGTTCTAAGGCGTCAACCCAAAGCTCAGCTCAAGCTGCATGTCTACTTTGCCGCTTCAGAGCATAAATGCATCTCCGTTAAAGAGACAGCTCTGTCCTCTTCCCTTGGATGCCAGATTATGACACGTTGACTTTACATATCTGTTTCATACTGTAGCTGTAAAAATTTTTGCGCGTGTTTAATTTCGCGCAAACTCAATTTTTCTTAAATTACAGAATTTTACGCGCATTTTAATTTCGCGCTATCAAATGCCATACATTGTAGTGAAATACAATGCAACTTATTTTCGCGCATTTTAACTTCGCGCTTTTGATGGTAGCACGAAATTAAATCGAGCGCGAAAAATTCTAGAAGTACAGTAGTCCCTTGCAGTTACAGTACTACCTCTCATTTCTGCACACTCAACCACATATATAGTGCATATTCTTTCATATTCAACAGCGAAAAAATGTTCCACATATAAAGAGTTCTATGGGCAATGCCAAAACTTCAACGGTTCACCATACCTGTGAATGTAAAGAAAAACGTGTTGGTGGGAGACCCTGGTTGTCCACAGGTTATATACTTTTTTCCGTTTTGTTCTCAAAACGCTAACTCTATTTCGTAAGTCGGGGTAAATCCACTTTATCAAAGATGCACAGGAATGTTGGCAAATTCATCTAATGACCGTGTGACTTCAATCCTTTGAAGGGCTTTATGTCACCGTCAAAGCCGAGCGATCTTTTTCATGGGGACTAGAGGCTCTTGTGCTTTACAATTCAACTGGTGTTTTGCTTTAGTCTAGTTTCTGCTGTTATGCACATATACACTTAGCTATTTATAGTGCCTTGTAATGTACAATGCATGCTAAACAAGTATATAATGTGTACTCCATGCAACTTCCTTTGACCCTATTTTCCATTTGTGGATTCAATCATAATTTATGCAAATTGAGCAAAGCTACTGTTCAGTATGCTACTGTTTATAGTATTACCAACAGAAGCATTAGCTACTTAAGGTGTCAACATCGGGGAGGGGAATCACAGTATGTCAGTAGGTGTATAGCCCGTATAATTGTGAGCAGAAAATGTATCATTCTTTTTCAACTGTATTGAGATGCTAATTGAATATATATTTTGCTCATTTAAATTATCTATAGACAGGAGGTCTTTGTAATTCTCCATCCACTCGTCTAGTGCCATTCTGTCTGCTTCATTTAGACGACTCTGCTCAGCTGATCGGAACCAACTTCAGTTTCCCAATTTGTAAACTTTGGATAAGTTCTTGTCAGGTTTTGTTAATACCTGTAATAGACAATGTTTGTAAACTCTCTCGGGTGTTCCAATTTTTTATATTGTATCTTTTTGGAATAACACAGCCCCCTCATACAGCAATTTTGTGGATCTTTATGTGGCCGTTTACCAGGCCTGCTGATGTGGCATTTCTCAGTGATGCTGCTTTTGAAACACAGGTTTTCATCTTAGACTTATCTGTAAATGTGGCCAGTGTTATATTTAAACCCTTTTAATAATAAAAATGATGATGATGATGACGACGACGACGACCATCATCACCATCATCATCATCATCATCATCATCATCATCATCATCATCATCATCATCATCATCATCATCTTCTTCTTCTTCTTCTTCTTCTTCTTCTTCTTCTTCTTCTTCTTCTTCTTCTTCTTCTTCTTCTTCTTCTTCTTCTTCTTCTTCTTCTTCTTCTTCTTCTTCTTCTTCTTATCTCCTATATACGGGGCATCGTGACCAGTGCAGAATTCAAGATGCGTCAGACACATATCAGATATCAGAAAAATGTTATAGGGTGTAATATTTTCATGGAAAACAGAAAATGGGGAGCGTCGGAACCAGGAAATAAAAAAGAATCAATGAAAGATATTTAAAAAAAAAGAAAATGTCAGGTGGATTCCCAGAAAGTAGGAATCTGGAGCCCTATTAACACCAATGATTTTAACCGAAGTTACAGCATCATAGAAAAAAGAAGGGGGCATAGAACTATGGTAATATGCCAGTAACTAACCCACCTGCACGATATCCATTTCATCTATTGATATGACCTCATTCTGAAACAAAATGGGCAACAGTCTTCCCTTGAAGCTGATTTTGTCCAACAGCTTAACATAGTTCTTTCGTAAAATTGGCGTGAAATCATCTGTCATTTTCTTCAGTTATGTTCTGAAAGAATACACCATACTCTCATGTCACCATGGTACACATGTACGTGAACACAGGCAGAAAGTACATAACTTGTGTCCTATCGATTACCTACTGTAAACGTTTCACCGTCCCATTGTAGAAAGTGATAAACACGACACGTGAAGCAGCATCAGGCCAATTATAGGGGCAAGAGAATGTATACCGTATTCATCCTAATAGTAGTACATGTCCTAATAGAAGCACGCCCCCAGCTCCAATCCAAGTGGTTTAGATTCAAAATCAGGATTTTGCCTGTAGTTTAGCAAAGATGATACTTCCAAATGAAAAATTAAATGTCACTGCGGTGTATTAATGTTTTTCTAAAACCTTCATGAACTGTAAAGCCTCAAAACCTTCAATCAAGAAAAGTACTCATTCCATAGTCGCCAGGAAAACAAGCAAGATCTGGCAAATCTTTGCATTGGCACGGCGTACTTCATTTACGATAAATACGGTTTATATATATATATATATATATAAACCGTATTTAAGAAAGGACCTTAAAAATCACAGGGGGGCGGGGGGCGACAAAAATCTGGTCATGTTCACAAGATACAATCCTAACAATCCAGGGATAATACCACAAATACGCAAAACCCTTAAAATCTTGGAAATGGATCCCATACTTGGAAAAATATTTAAAAAATCTGAATTTCATTTCAAGCCAAAGACAGCCTCGTAATTTAAAGCAAATTCTTACGAAAGCAAACTTTGAATCAAGGGACAGTCAAGACGGGAGCAAAAAAGGTGGTTTTCCTCGTTTTAAGAATTGTATAAACGTGATAGTTACCAACACAGTTTCGCATGACACAACAGGAAAGCTACCAAACTTTCAAGTGAGAGCAGAAAGGGACTGTTTGAGTAACCATTTGATTTATGCGATTGTCTCTAGAGGATGTAATGAGATGTACATAGGATCTACAGGCAACGAACTATGCAGGCGCATGACTGTACACAGACAGCAAATACGGGTGCTTGAGACACGGCAAATCCAGCTCAGGGAACATATTGATAGTTGTTCTAATCTTGTGCTTAAGTTTTTTGTATGTCCCATATATCAGATGTCAAATGATTTTGAGAGCAAAAAGAATTCATATTACAACGT
This sequence comes from Hermodice carunculata, assembly GCA_964020975.1. NCBI lineage: Eukaryota > Metazoa > Annelida > Polychaeta > Eunicida > Amphinomidae > Hermodice > Hermodice carunculata. The sequence continues at coordinate 44,374,247 of OZ026625.1, forward strand.
AAATACAAGCCTAGACTGAATAGTGTGATTTAATAGTTATTTATAGGAATCTGGTAAGGCCCATTTTCATTGCCAGACTATTATTATTAGTTGATATGGCAATAACGTCATGTGATAGGCCTAAATCAGTGACGTAATAAATGAACGTCATAATATGCTTCTATGCTAATTGATTTCACTATAACAACAGATAACGTCAAGATTATACTGGACTGAAAAATGTTTCAATATCTATGCTTTATGGAACTTAACAATGCATTAAAATGCTGAAACTGGTCGCGTCTGAAACGCAATAAATGCTTTTATATATATATATATATACATATACCATGGCAGGGTTACGAAATGTAGATTTAATTTTTAATTTTTTGTTGTTTTTTTGGTAAGACAGGTTACCAATACCTAAAATAAAAATAAAAATAATTAAAAAAATATATAAATAAACAAAATAAAAAGGTAAAACTTAATGCTTATGCAATGTATACCAGCACAGCTAAACACTCCATGCGCAAGTAGAATTGTTCAAGATTCCCTTTACAAGAAAATTGTATTTAGAGGAGCTTACCCCTTTAGAACAAAGACCACTATAAAGGATTACACTTGCACATTTTGTAGTTGTTTTATTGGTTTATTACAATGACACTTTGACGTACTTGCACGACGTCTTTACCTGAAGGATATCAGGCTCATACAAGTATTTGAAATATAATGTATCTTTAATTACTTCAACCAGCCCCCGATCAAAAATGTCAACAAGATATCTTAGAATCACAGTCGACATAATGCACACAGGCGGTGTGTCCTAATATTAGATCAGTGCCCTCAACATATTTTGCCGCTGCTGGAAGATCAGGCACACACACATTTTACCCCCACCTCCTGATGATCCCATGTCGCACGAAGGAACCCGTGTTGAAATTTGATTTTGCTTGCACTGTATTTTATCTGTACTGATAATCCATAAAAAAAAAACAATAAAAGCGGGGACCGTCGGACAAATTTCTCAGATGTACAGAGTTGCCTCAACCATGTTACGGCACTCTCCCCTTTGACACACTAGATGACTGTGACAGTTTTCATGCTCAGCTTACTTGGGACACACAGACCGCAGTGGTCCCGTGAAGTTTGAAACGACAACAAAGTCACTTTGCTCCAAGGTTACCATCACTGTTTGCAATATCAGGCTCCTTTCAGAGAGTGCAGCAGTCATCATTTTTGGAATTAAGAGTGACAGGATCCACCTCTATAAAGATATACGCCTGTGTGTTAGTTTGACTCATCAAGGTAATTCAAGTCAAAATTAGCAATACGGTATATTTAGATTTGACAAAAGAATCCTTGAACATAACCTTGCCCTTATAGAAGATTATAATCCTGTGCAATATGAATGCCTTAACTCACAAAGTTCTCGACATATTATGCGGAACACAAATACCACTCTAATAGCTCCGTTTTATCCACAAATCACTGAAGCATGACAAATTGAACACACGTGGTAGAGACACATCTAAAGTACACTGCCATCAAGTTTGAAGTGAATCTGCCCAACAATTTCGAAGATGAAGTCGAAAATGAGAACTAGCATTAAAATGCCCACGGAGTTACACATACTGAAAATCAAAAGTACAGGAAAATGACCTTTAAGTGCGAAGGACTTGGCAGAAATACCCTACTGCTACATAATTGTCCTTTAGAGACCTGTTTTTGTGTTAATTCAGTGCAGTGTCTTAGGTTATGGACTCGGATGATGCCCCCAATCTCTTCCATGGCGAGCCTTATGGGGCATGGGGTACTATTAAAAATTTGACAGAAGCCAACTAGCCAAGGTCTTTCTGTGCTTCTGCGTGGCTTGGGCAACACGAGACAACGCAGATATTTGACAGAAACTTAACTACTTAAACAGACGAATTCGTTCAGTGATATCAGAAGGAAGAGGCGCAACCTGGTACTGAAGTGGTGGCATAAACTAGATTATGAGCGCTCAGTGTAGTCTTTGCTGACAAATCATCATAAAAATCTTCTAAACAATTCTGAGATGTTTGCTCAGCTTGGCATGTAGCCTCCAAACCGTAACAACCCGTGCGTGTTAACATGGTGTTAAAGTTTATGATCTGGTGTTATAATTTGTATTTTTCTTGTGTGTTTTTTTTTTATTTTATTCTAATACAATTGGTCATTTTTCCTTTACTTTCGATTTTCAGCACAGTAATCAATTTGAGTGGTGCATTTAAGAAGTAGACATCAGAAAAAAAAGGGGGAGACTTTTAGGCAAGCAGCACCACCTTGAGAACAAATTAAGAACTATGGGCCTTTAAGAGTGGTCATGTGTCATGACAAGACAATTGGTTGAGCGGTTTGGGAGAAGATATTTTAAGCTTTCCCCCAAAAGACAACCTCCTAAAATTCATACCCCCCCAAAAAAAATCATTGAAGCGTGACCCTTTGAACAAACTTGGCAGACACCTTTCCAAGGCACATTGCTATCACGTTTGAAGTAAGTCTGGCAAACGGTTTCCGAGGGGAAGTGGAAAATATGAGCAAGCGTTAGAATGCCCATTGACTTGTATTGTAAGCAAAGGAAAAGTTCCATTTACCCGTAAGAATCCCAATTAAAATAATCGGTAAAAATCAGGACTCAACAGCAGTGCCACATGAAGAACCAGTTTGCTTTACACTTTCACACAAGGTACATATCCACCGAGTGTCAGCTACATCTGAGCCACGGTTCTGGAAAAGAAGACGAAAATATGAAAAACACAAAAGAATATCATTAAAAAAAAAAAAAAAAAAAAAAAAAAGGAAAAATATAAAACAACTGCAGCGCCACTGTGTGAGCAAATGGAGAACTTGGGGTCCCTGGGAGATATCAAGGCAATTTGTCAGCGGGTTCGAAAAGATTTTTTAAGCTTTTCCCCGAAAAAAAAAAAAATATTCCTAAGAAATCCCCCCCCCCCCAAAAGAAAATTAACACTGGAACTCGACCATTTGAAAAAAAAAAAAAAAACTTGGTAGAGAGCTGGCCCCAAGAGACTTGGTAAACTTGCACCAAGTTCGAAATGAGTCTGGTTGGCGGTTTTAGAGAAGAAACCGGAAATGTAATTGTGAACGGACCGATGACGGACGACTGAGCCGGCAAAAAGCTCAGCCTGACTGGCAAGTCAGCTGATCTAACAATCATAATGGGAAGCTGTTTGGACTTTTATACTGACAAAATCAATGTAATTCTTATTTTCTATATAGTTTGTGCCTGACAACTGTTAGGTGCATCGTGCTACCACAAATCAAAAAAGACATAGACATAAAATATTTTTTCTCATACATTTGAACAGATGATTGATAACCATCCGCTCCATAAAAAAGGAAACAAAGGGAAAAAAAACAAACAAACAAAAAGCAAAAAAAAAAAAAAAAAAAAATTCATTAACAGCCTTCCTGCCAAGAAATTAGTTGGTCGTCATATGAATGAGCTGGTTAATTTCATGGTATCAAATATTTATATATCAAATTGGACCAGGATTTAGGGGGTTTAAGTGTGTAGAAATTTCCCCGCGTGTTTGGTAGTGGTGATTTTGGATCGTGTGCCCCATATTCAGCACAATACGGCAAACCTAGCAAGGCACACACAAATGACATCTTCTTTTCCCTAGCTGGAACTTAAATTATAACCTTCATTAAGGCTATATCTATTTACTTTAACGTCGAAGAAAACTAACAAAACTCTTTCTTTCGTGTCATTCCAACACTCTGGGGCCTAGAGTCGCTTAGTGAGTTCTGTTCATAGGCCTATATGCATTTAAAAGTTCGTGTTCAAACTAACATGTTTTTTTACAGTTTTAATTTAACTCTTTATGGTATTTAAAACTAACCGAACTCTTTTTTTGTCGGTTTATTTTGTTATTTTGGTTCAAGTTTGTGCTCTGTATACTTGCTAACTAGTCCAGTACTGACAGCACTGGCAAACTAGTCAAAATGGACGAAACTCTTGAGGACAATATAGGAATAAAAACGATAAGTCAATGAATCGGAGAAAAATGGAAAATTAAATGGAAATGACATGTGTTGTTTAAGTGTGTTGATATTCAATTATAAAAATATTTTTTTCAAAATAATGAAATTAGCCATCCCACAGTTACATATGAAAGGTTTTTCTTGAAGAGTCATTAGACTTATGTGACCACGTAGGTCGTCCTGTCATTGCGTCCACTAAAGGTTTTCTATATTGGCCAATGCACACAGTTATGATAGCCCGTATGGTTTCCATACAGATCAGTCTTCTGAACCAGCAACCATACACACGGTTGACAAAAAATTAACAGAAATTGACAAAGGTAAATTATTGGTGTCTAATTTTCTTGATCTATGTAAAGCCTTACATACTGTCGATTGTGCCACTCTACTGCACATGATTAATTTGTATGGTGTCAAAACACACCTCTACAACCTTTGGATGGTTATTGTCAAATCCTTTAGCTCAGTTTCATGATGTAAATTCTGAACCCATGCCCATAACCACTGGAGGTCCACAAGTTTCATGTTTAGGACCACTACCCTTTATAATCTAGATAAATGATATTTCACTTGTAAGCAAAATTTTCATTTTAATTATCTTTGCAGATGACTCTCCACAAACAGCCACCTTAAACGTTTTTAATGAAAATAGCAACGCCGATATTGGTGAAGATATCAACGCTAAACTGGGGATAATTTTCAAATGAGTTGATGCTTTCAAGTTGTCTCTTAACTTGAACAGAACCACATTCATGACATTTCATCATATAAAAAGGAAATTTTGTCATCCGAATATTACATATTTATACTTAAATTGAACACCTGGTTACTTCCTAAAATTACTGTCAGCAATCATCTCAAATGCTATGCTTATCTTCATGACATATGTAACAAAATATCTAGATCACTCAGAATCTAAAATCAGCTTAATAATTTCCTTCCCATGACTGTAAAAATAGAATTCCTTAATATTATCACACATCAGTAGTTGAATTCTTCTACACGGATTAAAACATTCCATGATTCTGAAAATTGAAAAAGCCATCTGTATTATAAGTTACCAAAACATATTACTAAAACTGACGCATGAGGTAAAAGCCTGAATTTGATAGCAATTGCGCTACGTTGCTTTTTGATCTGCCTGTTACCATAAAATTTTAACTTATATTTGTGATACAATTATTCTCATAGTCGTAAATGGAGGACAAAATGCATAAAACGTCACTGCATCCAAACTTTAAGATGCCTGGAACATAGACACCTATTTGTATGTTGATATCAATAGCTTAGCTTGTGGTCTTTACAACACGTGTTTTGTATGGTAAACCTAGGGGAGAGAGAGAGAGAGAGAGAGAGAGAGAGAATATATATATATATATACATATATATATACATATATATATATATACATATATATATATATATATGTGTGTGTGTGTGTGTATGTGTGTGTGTGTGTGTGTGTGTGCGCGCGCTTTTGTATATACATATACTTTTTGTTATGTGTGACCCCCATAATACTGACGAAATCTGTTTCAATGGGGGTCTTCCAGGTCAATACAAGTCCTTGCTATGGACTCTATGCATTTCGCTAGGTTAATTCAATCCTGTACCTTTTCTTATGTATTTTTATCGCTATATAAACGTATTCTGAATGAATCTGAGAAAATCGGTGTATCTTGAAAATTAGCAAAATTCATAATGAGAAACCTTTGCTTACTGACAATCACATGCACCGTGAATATAATTCCTTAAATGGAAACTTGACCTCTTGCCTCCTAAGCAGACTTTCTTGGGGCGATACACTATGTTGGCCCCCAGCGAAAGTCTGCCCGGCCGTGTCGCAATACCATTTCAAGAGGCAATTAGCAGATCTGGCGATAACGTTGTCAGGCGCCGCTGGGCCAATGAATTGTACTTCGCTTATCGTGAAAGTTGCCTACTGCATTATTAATGAGCTGTGCGTCGTCCAATCAGATGCGAGCAACATGTCACTTCCCACACAGCAGTCAAAATAACTCCACGAGGTCGAGGACCCAAGGGAGTAATCCAATTGACACCTTCTCAAACGTGGTTTACCTGCTTGTGTATCTGTGAATTACTGGAGTAAAAGATGTCAGAATGGAACAGGGTGCTGTGTATTGCGATCGGGAAATGTTCCCGTCGTCACCTTCACCCAGAATACAAGACGACATCCCTAACTTGCTCAGTTCCTGCTGATGAGATTTCATTAGACTTACGAGCGGGCAAACTAAGATTACTACAGGTTTGGCCCAGCGGCGAAAAAATCTAGACCCAGATAAAGGCACGAGTGAAAATTCATTACGGACGGCAAGGAAAATACGCAGATTAGTCATCGCAAGGTTACACGTGGACGAAGCGAAATTTTGCATCACTGTCTCCGTTGGTTCACGTGGTTATTGGTATTTTGTTTCAAAAACACCGGTTGTTTTGATTTCATTGAAATGTTTGAATGGAACAAATCTGTAGGAATTTAAAAAATTTATGATCGCAGGCCGGAAAAATGTGTAGCGGAAAACCATGCCTGGGTGCATGCCCGTGACAGGCTGTGTACACTCGCTTGTGTGTTGCACGGCTTGTGGGCCTGCCGTGTTGCTTGGTGAATTAATTGACCGCAATTAAGATCAGACTCTTAACACCGCCTACGGTATCAAATTTTTCAGGTATATTGAAATAGAAGTGCACAGACATATAAATCATATAATTTCTGACAATTTCGTCACGTGGAATCAATCGCAAAAATAACAGAGCCCAAGCATGTTCAATCACGCATGCCGCTTGTTGTGCAAGCGAGTTAAAAAACTGTCCGGTGGCACACGGTGTACAACACCAGATACTGGCACAGTGGCAGCGTGCTAGGGCTTAAGCCCCATTCACAACCAATTTTTTGGTAGACCAGGGATGTGCTATACAGACTTAGTCGTAATAGCAGGTTCCTGGGTAGATTGAATCCATCCTTGGTACCGTCAACAACTTTTAGACCCTTTGACATCAAGTTGGCATATTGGTTACTTTTTATTTTATTCAATCTTAAATTTTATAATAATGAGTTACCTACGTGAGCATGCAGACCTTATGTTACGTTTGTTTCTAGGCTTAAGTTACATGCATGTTTTATATATTTATCATTGTGATATATGTTAATTATACCAAATAAAATCAACTAATCAAATTACATCAAATGAAGTCCAGTTTGCACAATTTCAGACTGGATCCATAGATTCAGTTCATGGACCCACTATTTTTCCTGAAAATGGAGAAAGATGGGTCCAACGGACCCACACTGAAAAATCCTTAATGTGACCCCTGATGGATATCTCACAGCAGAGGTGTTAATCCCGTTACCCCCATTATGTTGTTCGCACCTTCCCAGCAGGTGAACCCAAACAGTTAATTGAGCGGCGTGTGGTCAATACCCACTGGGCCGAGTAATAGCCTAGAAACAAAATGGCGCTCACAGAGTCACTATCCCACAATCCACTACGCGCATCCCCACACCTGGCCACTCGCTGGCTGCGATGCCAGGACGGCGCTGCCTGCTTCCAGACAGTGACGCTGCCAAAGAAAGGCAGACGTTCGCCGGGGGGTACTAGACCGCCAAGAACGGATGTTTAGCAGGCAACTTGACCTCGCCCTTGATGACAATTTTGAGATGGTAAGGAATTTAAATTATTAAAGTGTGCTAAATTAGCATAGATTATAATTCTCCAACTTTCATTTGCATTTAATTTGATGCGCCTACTGCAGAAATCCATGAATTGAAGTTGAATTGACCCTTCTAAACGAAATGATTTAAAGACAATTAGGGAAAATGTGAAGTTGTAATTGCCTGTAATTTGAATAATCCTGAAAATATAATGATTAAAACTCACATGATCGATTTTTACAAGAAGGTTATGGATACGCGAAATGTTTCACTTCTAGTTGTAACAGTCTGTGGAAAAAGTTCAGCTGGAAATTTAATACAAGTGAAAAGACATTGTATTAGACATTTGAGAGAGAGAGAGAGAGAGAGAGAGAGAGAGAAAGAGAGAGAGAGAAAGAGAGAGAGAGAGAGAGAGAGAGAGAGAGAGAGAGAGAGAGAGAGAGAGAGAGAGAGAGAGAGAGAGAGAGAGAGATTGTCAGCAAGCTCAAATCTAATAAAAGAAGCTACCTTAATGTTTAAAACATCGGGTCAGGTACAACCCTTTTCTTCAATGTAAATGTTACGTTGCGTTTCAGTTTATGGACTCGTAAAGTTCTGCGCAGCGCAACAATTTTATTATCATTTTTCAATTAATTTACGCAGTGTTACAACCCTTCACAGTTGCAGAGTGTGCAGGTTGTCTGACCGAAAACTCATTCAGGTCAAAATAAATCGAGGTGATCTGTCATTGATTTACCTATTTGTGAGTGTGTGTGTGTGTGTGTGTGTGTGTGTGTGTGGATGTGGATTACTTGATAAAAGAGACATGCTTGTGAATTCGTCCCAACACGCTTCTGATAATTATATCGCTCCCTTCCAAATATCTAGTTTTACCTTGCCACCGTCCAAATAAAGATGTTCAACTTTATTTCAATTCAGCATTTTTTTTCAGAACTAACTGTTTTGTCATCTTCTAAAATAAACATATTAAACCTTGGGTTGGCTTCGATATTTATTTATGAAATATGTGTCCATTGGCCGATTCCTATCGCACTTAAAGCCACTCTGGTTGTTGGAAGTATGTTTATGTTTTGATATCAAATGACATTTCAGTTTTGTCGCAGTGAGGGCAGTTGTGTGGTTGGGAAGTGACTGTTTGAGCTCCGTAAAGCATGCCTGGACCTTTACCTTACTTTATAGTGTAAATTCCTGTTTTCCACAGACGCTGTGGACCAAATCAAACTCGTCATGCTCTGCTTATGATTGTAATCCGTTGCAGGCTGACATTTGCTGTGGAAGTTGATACCTTTACGGACAATACAAGCGAAATATAACAAATCAGCGACAATGACATCTATGATAATACAATAAACCAAAATGAAATTAAAATACTGACTGAACAACCTGTCAATCCTGGTCGGCCCGCGGTCGACAAGCATCAGCACTCTTGGCAAGGTGTGTTAGTTTCGACTTGTTCTTTTGCCGTTGCACATTTCAACCCAATGCCTGAAATAAAAACCGCAAATTCAAAGATCCTAGCAAAGAATGCTATAAAAAAGGCACATTTGTTGACATTTTTATGAATGAATTCTTCTGAAACAATTAACGCGGCTCCAGAAAAATCGTTCTTACCATAAAATCTTAAACGAGGGGCATATCCTTGTCCGAAATGAAAGCAAGGGCTCCATGCGTTGTATCTGCAAGCGTTCAGGCGGTCAGGTCAGGCGTGGGGTAAAAGCGGGAGATACAACGAATAGGACTGGGTTCTTGTACTCGATTCCTAATAAACCACGAGCGCATGAAGTGCTCGAGTGATTTTTTTCATGAATCGGATACAAGTACCCACGACTATGAGTTGTATCTCCTCCTACAACCATGTCATCTTTTCAATGATTTTTATAGTGTATTCCCTTGTTTACCCATGTTATCAGGGTCGCGGCACAGAACTATTTTAAACCCACTGCTGCACGTGTGTGTCAAGTTTTTCGCTACATGCACAAGTGACCACTTTGTAAGGGCTAAAAAGGGTTCGGGCAAAATCAGATCTAGTTTGCTGCTGACGTGGGCAAGACGGCAACTCACTAACAAGGGTTAAATTATCAGCCACGATTCGATTCCGCTGGGTACTATAAAAGATTAAATATTTTATTTTTGTAAAAAGTAGAGAGAACACTAGTTCTCAATGGCAAAATTTCAAAGTCCACCTTTCTGGTGACCGAAAGTAGTGCCAATACAAAAGATGATTGCAGTGAGCTAACTGGATAAACTGAATAATAAACCACTCGTTGTAACAAAAGAAGCATGGTTTAAAACATTCATATACTATGTTGCTCGCGATGAATACAAATGAAACCGAACAGGGCAATATGTATTTTGGCTTTTTTAGCCCTGCGCATCAGACAATATGTCACATGGCAAGGTCTGGTACAACCAGGTCTGTGATATGGCGTTGTTGTGTGATAATGTTGCATTTTATGGAACAATTTTACAATTCTCTCTGTAATCACGAAGAATTCTAACAAAACAACTTGTGTTGGCTTACAATGCCATTAGAAAGCTCAAGTAATGCAACAAGATGAGTGACCCGCAAAAATCTTATTTTGGCTACCGTGCAAATGTCACCAATCGATCTGTCTCTCTACTTAATCTGTTTTGTTGTGTCCTTTTTTTTCGTTTTTCCCCTCTTTTCTTTTTGTCTAATTATTTCTTATCCGTCGTTTTGTTATACAACGAATTAAATTTTGTTATATAACAAATCATTAATTTTTCATGCGATTGCAATCAGGGATGAGCATTGAATGAGTGAAGAATGAATGTACACACAAATACTTTACGCTTACTTCATCTTCATATTTACATATGCCATACCAAAAAATATACGTGAATGCTACATGCTTATTTATGATAACACTTGTAATGAACACAATATTTAAAACTGTAAAAATTAATGGCATACGCTCAGTGTGGGTCCATATTTAAAGCTATATATACCTACTCTCTCTCTCTTTCTCTCTCTCTCTCTCTCTCTCTCTCTCTCTAACACACACAGACGCAGAGAGAGATAGGCCATATTCTTTTGTGTCTCACAACATTCAATATCTGCATCATTAAAGAAATGGTTATGTTTCATACAAAGAATGGAACATACAGGTTGTTAAACAAATTCACATGTGCCATATGATGGTAAAGATTTAATTTTGTATGACAGTAGACCGTGTTGATCATTTTTTGTGAATTTGTGGTGTTAACCGCACCACGTGGACAACAATGCAATACAGATGCCAAATAGCTTAATTACCACATTCCACTTGTAGAGGAAGAAAAGCTATTCAGATGCAACAAATACCTGAACTTATTGTCATATTTATCGCTGAGAAATATAATTAAAGAACTTGTACATCCAGGTAACAATTGTAGCATACAATTTCGACCCATTTCTCTTTTTTTTAATCTGTGTTTATTTGTTTGTCTATTGTAAGGCTTAGGTGTCGCTGACACTAATCCCACACAGAATGCATCCGGCAAAATGGACCTAACAAAGTCGAACTCAAGGTTCGGATGTGAATATCCATCTCATAGCCATTTATATAAGACCAACGTTTGGTCTAAAACTGAAAGGTTGGACTTAGAATAGTAGTTTTAAACAAACTGCTCAATGGCTTTATTCACATATGGGAAGTCCGACGCTATAGAAATATTATTATCAAGACAATATGAATCATTTAAGAGATCATTTACACAGTTTAGTAGTGTACCAACAAATTGTATCATCACAGCTTAATGTATAATATTTGTTGTCATATTGCAAAATAGTATTGATCACGATTGGGCTTGCTAGGCCTGAATATGTGCACATGAGATATAGCACACAAGTGGTTTTTAAACGACGGTAAGTTACTAAGGTGGCATGCGTTAAAATCATGTTGAATCAAATTTGCATCTGGTATACTGTTGAAATTACAAAGCTACACCCATCATTGAAGTCACCCGTTATATGTGCATCTTTTGCTAAAGCAATTAAGTATTCAAACTTTCCTCTGGGCCAGGATTTAATTCAATGCCACCACTCAGGAACAGCAACATACAAATAGAAAAATAAGTAATATTGACTTCAAGTTCCGGGAGTACGTCGTAAATTGTACATTTGATTACCAAACACGTGCAAGACAAGTGGAACTGGCAATGAAATGTCAATTTAGGTAATGCCAGTATCTGCTTGCCTTTGTTTTTAAAATAACTTCGTTGGGTCCCAAGTGTCATACGAATTGTTAAAATATACAGATTTTACCGTTGAAACTAAAATATGCACGGTTCACCTGTATAACACACAGGAGCGTTGAAAACCAGCACGACAGCGAATTTTGACCACGTGGGGCATACGTACTGCAAATTAACAAAGGGAGAATTAAACAGAAATATGAATGAAGTCCTATAGGTAAGTGTGGAAAATCGGAACATTAAGCGCAGTCTAGTTGCGTAATAGGCAGTCAATAGGGATTGTAACAAGAAAACTATGAAAAACATTGTGGCTTTTATCTGTCAATGGTTGTAATTTGCAGGCTGAAAGAAACAGTCTTTTTTTTTTTATTATTATTTTATTTTAGTTTATTATTTTTTTATGTTTCATTTTATTTATTTTTTTATTTATTTATTTTTTTTGTTTGCTCAAGTGATGATCAGTTACACATAAATGAAAGTACATTGTCTCAGCAAGAGCTTTGGCTGGCAAATCTTGTCAACAGGGGTGATGGAGCCACAGGGATTGGGGTGGTGGGCTTGCAACCTTTTCTAGATCAGTCTCATAATTCAACACAGATGCTACTGTCCGCCGTCCAGGTGCCCTTTTTTTCTTGGCTTTAAAAAAAAAAAACTTCTTGCCTTGTTGCCACTCAGGAACTGTGTTGGGTCAGGTCTTTTTTTTTTTTTTTAATATTTATGTTTTTTTCCACTTTTGATCGGCTGATCATAAGGTTATCCTTAGCCTGGCCATGTACAAGGCTTTCCAAGCTCTGTAGATTGCAAATTTTACAATAATGAGTCGTTTTTTGTTTGCATTTGGACGCCCTACTCTGTGACTGCGATCAAAATCTGCGATTTTTAAGTTCACTTTTAAACATTCTTTCACATATATAGGACTATTTTGTAGGTGTCTTCCAGTTCCCTTTCTTCTGAGCAGTTGGTGATCCTAAGGGCATTATGCATGCTGTATTGCTCCTGTTAATCAACAGATTGTTCTAGAATCTCGACTTTTTCTCAATAGTTCTTATTTTGTCTTCCCTGTGATGGATGCCTTAATCAATCACAGTACTCCTGAAAGTTACCATGGAGTCTTTGATTTACCCATCTTGAAGTGCTTTGACTAAGTAACGAGTGAACTGATCAGGGGCCACAGACGTAATGGGTCTGTCACTGGTGTTGCTTGTCGCCATGGTGGGATCAGACTTACGCGATGTTTTGACGCCATTTGACTTATTCGATTGCGTTGGAGAATGTCCCGAGTTCCTGTTTCTAGATCGACTTTTAATATTTGAGACTGATACTTGGTTAATACAACAAGACAAAGGAGTCTGAAAAGCAGATTGCAATCAATTCTGTGCATTTTCGAAGACACGATGTTCAGGTTTCTCTGTAGCACGGTATTAATGTGAAAGTCCTCTCATTTACCGTGAAAATCAGTGGTCTAGAAATACATCAAGTTCTGTACTTACTGTATGCATGCATTGTTTTCCATTCCAACACACACACACACACACACACACACACACACACACACACACACACACACACACACACACACACATATATATATATCTATATATATATACTATATAATATATATAATATATATATATATATATATATATATATATATATATATATAACCTGCTCCACCATCATTTCCAGCCTTTGAGTTTAGTGCGTAGGTGGCGTCAATCTATTGTAGTCGCCATCTTGTCGTAGTAATTGATGTTATGTTATTTGTCAGGCCTACATTTGTGTGCGTAATTCCCTCTAATTAAAAAATGGGATCTGCCAGACTCTGTACAACGTGTCCTCCTAGCTGAGGATCCATTTTGCGTCTCCTCTTCCAACTTGAATTTTTAACACAGAGCATATGCAGTGCGTGGCTGCTGTCACATTCAGGTCTACGTGCCTTGTCAATTTCACCTGACGCACAGTGCAGTTAATTGCGCCCCACCCTACTGGGCTGAAATGACGCGACCGGGCAATACAGAAAATATCGACCCTGTGGAGTCATATCGGCACGCAAGCTGTTGTCGTATGGTGTGGGCCGTGAGAGTCATACACAGTTCATGACATGCATGATCAGCTAATAGTTATAGGTTATCAAATGGTTGTAGCTGTATCACTGCCTCCCAGTCCCCGAGCACCCGAATAGTTGGGTGCCAGACGCTGATACAGGGTTGATACCGCAACAACCATGTGTTTACCTATATATATATCCATTTGGTGTAAATAATTAAACATGCAATCTATTACACATTTTGATATGCCATTCTTCTTGCTCTGTAGTCATCTGTGAAGAATTTCTGCCACAATCTTTTTTCTTCTGTTTTCAATCTTCTGCTGATCCACCAATTGTTAGCATATGTTTCGTTTACTTCCACAAAATGAGGCCCAGTTTCTGATGCTCTTGATGCAGTGCTCTGATAACTTTTCTCGATAAAATATTTTACATTCAAAATCCTGTTGCCAATAGAATGAAGAATTCCGCACCCCCCTTCGCTGGTAGCCACCTTCAGGGCGATATTTATTATAATTAGGGAACCTTCTTACATCTCTAATTGTTTTTTGCTAAGAAAAGTAATTGTTGGGAATGATTTCCTCAGTGATTGGGTATGCCTGTGCTTGATATCAAACCTCATTATGACACCATTCCTGTTAAAATATTACACCCACTGCTCTCATATAAACCCATTAGAACATGAATGATACCAGGCTGTACCCGCACTTGATGGCGACACACACACACACACATACATACATATATATAATATATATATATATATATATATATATATATATATATATATATATATATATATATATATATATATATATATATATATATGTATGTATGTTTTGGGCAGCTCTTTCGAACCGACTGAGAGACAGTTCGCTTTGAAGTACGCAGAAAACAAGTTGGAAAGAAAATTTTTGTGATCTGTTGTGTCCGTATAAGTGGTCGCCAATGCGTATTAGCCTGCTTATGTAAAAGTGATATGCTGATTTAGCCCTTCAGCTGCAAAAGGAGCAAAGTGGTTAGGTTGTTACTTGACAGCGGCAGGATTCATCGATTCCCGCTTTATCATGGTAGGCTTAGTCTTCTCAAAGGTAGCAGAATCTGCTGTTCCTTATCTGAATATGATGCTCGTTTTTTTGGGGGGGTGGGGTGGGGGTGGGGGGTGGGGGGGAGGAGGAGGTCTGGCCTAGCTAATTAGAACTATTTGTCAGTGTGAAGTTGCCCAAATCTCTACCAGTCTCGTTTTTTATGAGATTAGGTTGATGGTTTACATGCGTATTTGTTTTAACCTGGATTCGGACAATATAATCCCAGGAAATGCTTTTTTATTTTACGTATTTCTTCATCTGTTCCACGTAAAGTATGATTGTTTGAAGACACAGACCGGTAGGTATATGTTTGACTCCCGTGTAGCTAAGTTGCTTTAAATCAGTAAAGACTCTATTACACTTGAAGAACGTTACTACATATGTTCTTTAGGGCTTGATAATCCCTTAAAGGCGAATTATATGTGACTGGATTTAGCAGGCCTTGAATGGAAATTGTAAATTGTATAAAAATACCCAATATTCGGTTATCTATATTTATGGTTTTAAGTATGAATATGGATTGACACAGGAACCCTGTCACAAGAGTGTTAACCACAATAAGCATTAGTCGAATATCAAACTCATTGCTTGTTTTCTTGCGACCACTTTTCTTGCGAGACACATTTACAATTCTATGGATTTTAACAGTACACACCAGAATGACCAAATTCATTAGTCCACAGATCCCTAAATATATGCATCTCAACTTTATCAGCGCATAGTCATGCGATAAGAATAATGGATATATACATTCAGGAGATAAAAAAGCCATAGATTTCCTTGCTAGTGCAGATTGATGATATGCAATATATTCCATTTTGTATATTACTATACTGCAGGCAAGGGAAATGGACAAACACATTAATATAATAATTCTTGTAACCCAAATCTGATCTTTACGCATGTCCCATACAAGTGAAATGCTAATTAGTCGGTTAACGTTAAGGAGTGTGCATACAAACACTGATAGAGTAAAGAAGAATAGCTGAAACAAAGCAATTAACACACACACTGGACTCGCTCTCCACCAATCGTCATGATATATATAAATCTCTTTAAGAATAACTAGCCCAGAAAGAACAATAAGACCACTTGATACTGCAATGTCACTGACATTGGCCAGCGCAAGTAACAAAACGTCGTTGCTTTTCCAAACGTGAATATTAGTAGAGACCAGGGCCAGCATATTGAAAATAATGCAGAATAATCCTATTACTATACCGATATAGCTTACATAACTACTGTGCAAAATTGGACTACATTGTAGGTTGGAATCTGGTTCGGGTGTACATACCCTAATGAAGTACAGAATGCAACACCATCTGGTATTATCCGTGCGAAGGACATCTAACGACGAAAGTTCCGCGATCAATTCTGATGACGGGATAGACAGACGATTTCCTTGGATATACAAAATCCTCAAAGAGTCTAAACCATCAAAAGATCCAGAGTGTATAATATTTAATAGGCTGTCAGACATATCTAGTGCAGCTAAACAAGTAAGCCCTTTAAATGATCCTGGATAAATCACAATTAAACGTGTGTGTGCTATAGACAAACTAGTAAGCTCCCTCAGTCCATTAAATAATCCATTTTCAGTAACAGATAAAGGGTTATTATTCAACGAAAGTTCATTTAACCAATTTAAACCATCAAACGTGTGCGTTCTCAAACGCACGATTCTATTATGGCTCACGTTTAGTATCCTTAGTGCATTAACATGTAGAAATGAATTTTTCTCTATGTAATGTATACGATTTTGCGATAAATCTAATCTAAACATGTATGGGTATACAGAGTTATTCTTTTGCCATGCAATTATCTGATTGGCCAGAAGGTCAAGTACCCTGATAGTGTTTGCCACGGAAGGAATGGTCATAATACCTTGATGTGAACACTGTGCGGCGTTTCTCTGACATATGCAGCTAGCTGGACATGGCTGCCTAGAACAGAGCTCTTCATCATCAAAAGAGTAGATGCATTGAACCCATCCGTTACAAGTGTTTGACGGATGGTAACATTGCTCTTCTCCTTTGCACTTGAAGTGAAATGAGCAGTCAATTACGCCACAATGTGCATACATGTACTCATCGTGACCTTGAGGACAATCCCATTTTCCATTGCAGACCATACTTACTTGTATACAATAACTTTCTGGGCATTTGAAGCTGCTGGAGCATGGAAAATTCATGCAGTGTTATAAATGTTGATATTGGGAACAACCATGAGGCATTTTTGGATCATAAAGACATCTACTGAGAAACGGGTATTTGCGTGGGTGTCCATTTGTACACGAAAGCCAGTCAATAAATTCAACATTGGGTCGACTGGAGCTAATATGTGCACAAAATGTGTTTTGTGAAGAATACGGCGGGCCGCAACTGCTCGGAAATCCAAATTGACACAATATTTCGTCTGTTCTATCCATGCAATCATCGTAATCATTGCAAACTTTGGACGCTGGGATGCAACCACCAGAACGACACTGGTAATAAAGAGAGGAGCAATGACAATCTGTTGCAGTACATGATGAGTAACATAGCTCAGCTGGAGGTCGAACGCCAGATTTCATTTTGCATACGTCACTGCATTTGGTTTCGTCAGTTCCGTTGGCTCATACCGTCACAGAGATAGTGTTCTAAAATACACTCAGAATATGGGCACTTGTGTTGTCCACTTTCACAAAAAATGACAATGGTTTCTGGGCACTTTCACATAAAACACCAGTTTTGTTCTGTTGTTTTCCTTTGCTGGTGATCTGAACATTTATGTCCCTGATGTAAAAATCATTATAAGCCGTTTGATCAATTCTTGCTGATGGCAGATTAAATTTAAATTGGTAACGCGTATTTCTCCTTGTGGGTACAATCAAGTAATAAGGAATGGACTTCCCCGCTACGGTCATCAACCACAATTGAGAAATTTCTGTCAATTCGCTAACATCCAGAAACAAGGCAATTTGACCAATTTTTTCCTCATGTGGATAGGGTTTATATTGCATTTCAAAATAGTCAGAAACAACAGTTTCAACATTTAGAACTATATGATTAAAATAATGGCAGTAAAAGTCCAGATTTGTAAAATTGCTGTCCTTGTTTATTGTAAGGGGCTTTATGCATAGATCAAACACTGGAAATGATGAAGGGTAACAGGAGGAAATGTTAAATTGCATTGAGGAAGATCTATTAAGTGTAAGCTGCACTTTTCTTTCACAAATAAAACTAGCGCCAACCATACGTAGGTTACATGGGATATAAAACCAATTTGAACTGCTCTTTGGAGTTACCGGAAGCATTGCCCCACACAAAGGAGAAATTGACCAGGTAGACCCATTTACATGATTTAATATATTCAATTTGTCAATGTATTGCCAATCAATCAAAACAAACATTTTCTTCAGCATTAGCTTATCCTAATTTGCCCAATCTGAAAATATCAGCGGGGACCCATCAATCCACTGATTCTTCAGTGCCTAGAAGAACAAAATTATTTGATGTGGAAAGATAATGATACTGTACAGTATAGTTATCACAGTAGTGAATGTAAAGGTCCTGCCGAAGATGCTGCACAGCTGATAAAATCAAACACCAAATAAAAAGAGGTTATGGGGCATAAGCGTTTGCAGTTAAGATAAACATGAAACGCATTTTTTTCTCTGACGAAGCATCTGTGTTGGTGGGGATATCACGAAAATTTTATTAATTATATATGGCCATTTGGGTATTCATCGCAAAACTATATGCCAGGCGTACTTTCAACGCCTGTCAGAGGTGCAATATTTGATCGTGTTCGCCGTTCTTGAACACACGTGTGGCGTATAATCATATTGTTCCCTGCACACATGAAATTTTCCCCATAATGTGAATGCACTATGTCTCTGGTGCAGACGTGTCAAAATTTTCTTGTAACAGTGTTTAGGCCATGTGATCTGCAGTGAGCTACCACATTTGAATTATACTCCCAAACATGGAATAAATATATATTTATATCCCAGAGTAAGCAAACATTGTAACGAAGCTCAAACCCAAATCATTGCATGTGATTTCAGTGACTAGTTTCAGACCGTAATGCATTGTGTGAAATGTCTGTACCTAATGTTTGAAAAAGCGTCAATACCATGCTGGCCTAGTATCTGAATATGTTGTTTGTTTCTTGTTTAATCTCTCTATAAACATCATCTCGTATACAGCATTATGAACCCACTAATGGTGCAACATGGCCCTTTCTGACATTTTTTTTCAAGTTGGTACACTTCCCTTTCACAATTCTAACATTATATGAGCGTTCTTTGACAGTACGAAGTCTCTGGAAAAAGTGAACGGCCCCACTGTTTTCTATTGGGCATATTTTGGGGGATATGTTTGAAAATAAACGCACGAACAATCCTACTAGCTCAAAATCAGGTTTTTGGTGCCAGTAACCCCAACACATAGGTATGTTGATTGTCACTGATCATATGTCTTAAGTGCTTGCAACAGCTTTTTACGCTCACATGCACCTCAATACTGAATGCCCCTCATGAGCATTTGTTTGTCTCATCAAGCCCTTACCTCCATTGCAGGCAAACTTTTTGTTTTTGTTACTATGCACCTTACCGTGAACGTAGCCTTCACGAATATATTATGCGACTCCATAATTATGCATCATACTTGCTACAGAGGCTCCTATCCTTAGAACCTCATATTAAACCAGTGAGACTGTTACTGTTTTGCCCAGGGTGTGTGTGCCAAATAATATTCTTGTTTGGTAGGTGTATGCCAAGATGGAGGGAAAGCATGATGGCAACCTGATTTTAAATGTGCGTCATCTTACTTGAGTTAGGTATTAAATCAAGCCACCATTACTCTAGAGTAACTATTCAAGTTTGATTTACACTTATTTGAATCATATGTAGAGCTACACATACAGTATTTAACCCCCTTTGCTTTCTCATTAATCTTGGAATGAATAGAATCGGCACCACCATATTATCGTATACATCATCAGACTCGTAACTTATTTTGGCTGCATACATTAGTTTACTACTAAAAATGTATCACGTAAACTAAGCCGAACTTACTTGTTTCACGGTCAAGGTGTAATAAGTACATGCACTTAAATATCTGACTCAAAATTTGATACAAGAACTCTACATATATGAAAGGCAACAGTTTTTATCTGAGAATGGCTCAGAGTAATACATTTGCAGCTGCAAGAAACAATTTAACATAAAATATTTCTGATTCCTCAGCACCTTGTCGGTTTTGGATTCTTAAATTGCAGAAAGTTGTTACAGATCAAATTCATAACAGACATATGATGCATGTCACTTAACAGTTAGAGTTTGAGGTTACGTCATGTTTCCTCTCATTGCAAACTATTCGTAAATGCTGAAATGCAATATGAAAGTACGATGTAATTGATTGGCTTTAAATTTTTAAAGATTTAAATAATTTGTCTATAATTATACACTATACGCTAGAAGTATGCAATAATTTTGTTCTACTGCATATTCAAATTATCTCATCACAATGTAACGGAAGTACGTGATATAATAATCATCACAATGTTTAGTCATAATACTCATAGCTATTCTATTTTACTCCTGGCAAAAAATGGCCGCCCCTTCGCCAACTTGTATAAATATGTGTGTTATATCATTGCTTCCATTCTTTCTTTTCAGAGGACGTTTTGGTCGTAACAGGGGACATTGTGTGTGCTTGAATTATGCACGGATTAGTAACGGGCGTAACTGGGGACTTTGTGTTTGCTTGAATTTTGCACGGATTAGGAACGGGTGTAGCCACTATGCTATTACAAGCAAGCCTGGGCCCTTTTTGGCATGTTGCTGGAGAACCTGACTATCTCGGCCTGGGTAGTTTGGTTCCACTGGTCTGTGAGCTGCTGTGCGAGTTGGTCCAGTGTGACCACAGGTTTGCTATACTCTTTCTTAACGGGCCACACACATCCCATAAATGTTCAATGGCGAACGAATTAGGAGTTTGAAGTGGTCACAGCAAAATTTATATGTTGAGCTGCTGAATATAATGCATCCTGATTTGTTCAATATGTGGCCATGCTTTGTCTTGCAAGAATGGTAGCCCAGGGTGTTGCTGCAGCCATTCAGTGAATGTTGGCAGGTTCTCATCCACAGGGCATTAACCTATTAGAGTCGCACTTACCCTGATAAATGTTGTTCCTCCTGTTCCCATGATTGCTCCAAGCCTTATGATGCTGCCTCCTGCATAGCAGTCTTGTTGCACCATGCATATATCTACACATCTCTGAAAAAAGCATACGTGGAAGCCATATCTATCCTCCCATCATGGCACTTGACTCAATATCATTACTTTTCTAACCCCATCACAATCCCCCATGGATCCTGGGTCCAGTCAGGAGGTTCCTGACAATACTGTACCTGTGCAGGACCGAGAGGGATGGGGATGGCGGAGCAGTATGACCTTAGTTTGGTCTCTTGCTAAGTACTCGCCATCATGCTGCAATGTTGCAGGCCTGGAGCCACTGTTGACAAAGTTTTTCTGCCAAAAAGAACCTTTTTCTCTTCTGGTGCTGTACCAAGTGACGGTCGTCCCCCCACCACCATCTGAAAGTCTGGAATGCAGCCTTTTTCTTGATTCTTCCTCTCTCTTTTTTTCGTTGCTTTTGTTTTCAGTTTTTGTGTTTATTTTTTTGTTGGTTTTTGTTTTGTTGTAATTTTGCTTTTAACGAAAATGGTCCCTCCAGCTTTGTACCGGTTATATGGAGTTCCCTAGTGAACAGACCAGCCTTCACATGCCAACAGCCCACTTCCCACTACCCCTGTCAAAATCAGAGAGCTCTGTGTAACTTGAATGCATGGCAATATGGATTCACATTGATCAAAGTTTTGCCAGTGGCCACTTTTGAAGACCATAGACACCGCATTAACACACTTTTTGGCCCTTAGTGACTGCTCAGGGATACTCTTAGCTACCCTGTCCATGCTACATAAAAGTCCATGGAACACTCATATTTTCTACACAAACTAGTATTTAGAGCAGCCAATGGTAAACCAATGCGAGCACCATTTTGCCAGGAGTGCATATATACTATATAAAAACAAAGTTTAATAAAACACTCTTTTAAATGTATGGAGCACAGTTTATTTTTGTGGTGTTAGTTCATTTGATCAAGTTGGACCATTTATATTACAGTAAATCAAAGCCATTTATAAGTGCAATAATTGCTCTTTTTAAATCAGTGATTTATGTCTAAATGGGGTGAGAAATACAATTGATGCAGAAAAAAATATTGTTTAATGTCCGATATAATGAATGATGATATTGTTGCATGAAAGTTCAAATTATTAAATAGATAACAAATTTATCTCGCTGACAATCCTGTGAAATTGCTGATAGAGATGCTAATAAAGGTGTATCTATCGATTTGACGTTATTAATACCAGCGTTGTTATCATAATACTATTTTTGTTTGGTTGAATGTTTCCTAGGATGTCAATTCTCATTCAGTGAATGTCAATTACCAGGATTATAGAAGTGCCTCTGGGGTCACATGGCGTTATACCTCTAAATCTAGTCACTGTCTGTAAACTAATAAGATACTAATATCAAATCTCACACCAAACACTCACTTAAGCAATCCGCATGTTTATGTTCTGTGATCACAGAACAGCCGGGTCTCCAACCAGCAACATTTAGCACGAACCGCCTAGCTTAAAATAGGAAACACATATATCATCTGCACCTAATCCCCATCCCCAAAAGAATGGTTCAATAAAGGTGGTTATGCATGAATCCAACAATCGACATGGCCATGCTCATTGTTTAAAATCCAGTACAAGCTCATCACAAAACAAGTCTCCGTAATGCGCCAATAAATCAAATTAATGATACAACAGGCCTGTTACCATCCTGTGGTAAGTTGACCTTCCATGCAAAAACTCAAGGGGTCCTGAAAATAGCAGAAAGGAAAGGTCGCTTTTGTTTAAAACCATAATTACGATTGTTGATATGAATATATCCTCTCACCGATTTGTCCGAATTTTGATATTTCATTGAAATTCAGAATATACTGGAACCACCATGTAGTGAACGTATTTGGTGGAGATCAAGTCCTTAGTACAGTTTCAAGAAGTCTCAAGAGGATCCAACTCACCCTTTGGGATAAGAAGTCAAGAAAAATGAAAACACACAAGATCCTTTAAAAAGCAAAACACAAACACAACGGCACCTGTTGAACAAACTAAGGTCCAGAGGTCGGAGAGTTTTGCCAACATTGAACAACCAAAAATCCGCAAAAAGTCTGAATATCACGGCACTCTGAGCATTCCAGCAAAATCAATAAAGACACAACCAAGGTACATCTCGGCCAGGTTTGAAGCGAATATAGCCAACGGTTTTGAAAGAAATGTAAAATGTGATTTACTATTGCAATCCCTATTGACTACCTTTCTATTAAATGGACATGAATGCACTAACCGATCAGTACCCAAATTGAAAAATGAATTACAAATGAGAGATGCGGAATATCATCACTTAGTGAGCATTTCAGCATGACATTTCCACAGGCTATGTTCCCAATGAGTTTTACATTTCCAGATGCTATGTTCCAACTGAATTTAAGAGGAATCGCAAAGACACTTATTGAAAAATGAAGATAGCTTCGACGCACAAAACTGAAAAAGCGCTGCAGGGTTATCTGGTGCAATTTGAGATCTAAGGATGACCTGAAGTGCCCTATGCAATTTTGAAGGCTTGGTAGCTTCGGACCCTTTTTTAACTTTGCCAAAAATGAACAAAAATGTATGAAAAATCTAAATATTGTGAACCATGACGACTTGAATAAAATCGGTAGAGCCAGACTCAAGGTACATTCCCGTTAAGCTTGAAGTGAAAACGTGAAGAGATGGACGGGAAAGGGAATGGGCAACGAATCACCACCTATCCTATGAGCACAGCTGGCTGACAAGTCAGCTGAGCTTAAATCTACTCGGCCCGTCTTGCTACTCTTGTATAATACTTGTATGTGAAAAAAAATCTGATAATCTAGGCATAGTTATATATTTTGTGATAACACACATAGGCTCTGCAGAACCACAGAACATGCAAGTCCAAACCATGTCGCCACCTCGTTTTGGTTTCCGTCATAGTCTAACACATGCAAAGCAGAATACAGAAAGTTTTATGTATTTTACCATAACTTAGTTGCGAAATGACAATGCATAAGTATTGGTTTGTTTCACCGTAAACCACAAGAAGGGCTACAAATCATTTTGGTGTGAACTTGCAATGCTTTAACCTGAACCGTGCTGAATGAGCAAAGCCTTTGTCCTGTAATACATGCAGGTTGGCATCCACCTGGTATTCCTATCAACTGCACGTGCAAGAAGCAGAACTATTCAGCCGTTCAACATTTGGAATACAATATTTTGATTGAAAAGACACAAATGCTCCCCACGGTCTTGATGATAGTCTGTACCTTGAAGTTGAATTTGTTACCATAGCTTAAAGTACTATGAGATATTTTTTGCTACCATATATTTATATGTACATATATGCAAGGTCAGTGAAAACAAATAAGTAAATGTAGGAGTTCTGTAATTACCAATAATTTAAATCCTGTATGATTGAAATGAGTTCAATTGTTCTGCATTTTGTGTTGCAACATGTGGCAGAAAATTACTTTAAAATTTCTGTTTGATGACATACATATATGTCAGGGCATCTGTTTAATCTTGCAGAAAGGTCACCCATAAAAGTTGGTAGGCACATGGACACACTGAATGCTATGCTTGAAAAAAAATGCAGTATAAGGTTAATTGAACTTCTTTGAATGTACTATTGAATCTGGTCTAGTGGGACATACAGTTGAATGACCACCTTGAAACTTCTATACAATTGTTTCTAATGACTGTTCATGTTATGATGGGAATTTTAATTTAAATCTTATATACACGTATTCATTCCCATTTTATTTTGTCATTTGTATATTATAATATTTAACATCCTAACCTGGCACGCTGGAATTCTAACAGCAATATTTGAACAGATCTTAAAATGAAATGATGCACATTCATGCACAAAGTGACACGCTGCTATGTACAATAATTGATTGACAGTTGGTAATCCCAAATTTAACTGCACTTTTGCAAACTTGTAAACGAAGCATAATAAAACAAGATTATGTTTTGAAGGGCAATACAAAGTCCGTTACAAGGGAATCGATGATAATTCCACACAACCGCAGCATTGGCAAGTTTTGCAACCAAAACAGGTGTGGAGGACAATTATGGTACATGAAATATGACTCACACAATCTGAAACTTTTGGAGGGATCAATAAGATTATCTCAGTACAGTACGGCAATTGTGGTACACAACACACACTAAGAAGTATCTTCTGGCCAAATCTAGTAGCTGTACATTTTACAGTATATAAAAAAATATAGCTGGGACAAGTTAAAAGTTTAAGGAGCTTCAATGTCAGTGTCCAGGTCACAGTAAGCCAACGTTGGCGGGCAACACATTTTAATTATATGATGCAGCTACATACCAAATGAGGCAGTTGTAGGTGTTACGGGGGCAGGGATTACTGTTTTGACAAATTTTGTCAGAATGATAAAAGGGCGGAGGGAAGGACAGATGGTCATTCAACCCTCTTGTATTTTTCAAACAATAAACATGACGTAATAGGTGGTATAAACAAATAATCCAGTGGAAACGAGTATAATAAAACTCGTCATTCATATCCGAGTACTGATGTCTAATGCACTTACCAATGTGTTCGAATCAAATCAAAAGCTTATGAGCATTCGTGGTGAAAATTGTATGCAACTGAATATGTTGTATTTTAGATTATTTTATATGTATGGGTATGCACACACACACACGCATATATATATGTATATATATATATATATATATATATATATATATATATATATATATATATATATATATATATATATATATATATATATATATATATATATATATATATATATACAGAAAGATTTCGACAGTCCTGTTATCAGTTGACCTTGGACACTCTAATTTACGCAGTCCAATGACCTTCAAATTTATATCAAGGTCACCTTTTTTTAACACCATCCTCAAGTGGGAGAATGTGATCTTGGTAACAGGACCAAGTTCGACCTAGCCCGCTCACATAGCCGTTGTAAGATTCCATTATTATGTGTAACATTCAGCTTGTAGGGGTGAAAAGTGAAGGATCTAATATGGCTTTGAATACATGATATCAGCGTCATCCACGTGCACTGTGAAGCTGGCCTTTTACGAACATCATCACCACTGTTTGCAAAATCAAAGTTTACACTCTTACAGTTCTGGATTCTATATTTTGAAAATTGCAAGTGAGACAGTTAGCCATTACCACGACAAGTACCAAAATAATAGTTTGCCCTTTCACAGCTACTCAATATTAAAATCACAAGCCTTGAGAAAGGCTACAAAGGTCGCTGCACGTATTTTATAACATTCGTATCCCCAATATCTATCCGAGGTATGGGCCAAAATTAATAAGGATAAAATTAAATACAATAGGATGCTATGGCGCCATTTGTCGTAACCGTAACAGTAGTAAGTTGTTTGGAAGTACATAAACAGTTGTTGCATGGGTACGTGCGTATATATATATATATATATATATATATATATATATATATATATATATATATATATATATATATATACAATATTGCCGTGACATGAAAGTCACCAAATGTATGCAATAAGCTCAAGAACTGACCACTGATATTTTATCAAAGAAAGTTTTACCTTAATTTAAGACAATATTCAGAAGCACGGAGTTGACCTAAGTGAGACGAGGTTGCTCTCTACATCTTGAAAGAAGAAACCTGAAGCCTATTTTGTCACTGGAATTTATCAACTGCAGTACAATATTCACTGCATCTTATAATTCCAAGTATACATATATATCAAGTGCTAGTATGTAGGTTATAACATATAGTATATTAACCTCAAATGTAAGTAGGTAACATTACATGAAAGATACTTCACCGTTAAATTGAAGATAAGATCCAGGAGCTTCACATTATTGAAGCAGAGCAATCCCATCTCTCTTGAGTGAAGATACCCGAACCCCAAATTTTAACACCATATTATCATTGGGAGAACAGCTGTTCCATGGACGACTTGTATTTTAACAATTTACATATTTCTCCGACAAATGTGCCAGAATATTGTCTCAAATGTCAGGATTGTAAAGCACTTTATAACATTTGGATTGTTCCAGTAATATATTGGTAAATAACGTTTTCGTCCTCCTTTTAGAATTGAACACTACAGCAAAATATTGAATTCGTCCCCAAGCCTTTGTTCATTGCATACTGTAGACTATCTCTGGTATTTTGTGGTTTAAAAATGATTTCATTTAGGAAGCATTTGGTCAAGAAACGATTCAAAACCCAAACTTTTACCTAAATGGTTTATAGCTCTTGCAAATACATTTTTCCTTCAGTACGTGTATGCCACACTTGTATGCATTATCCTTTAGGTTTTTGTAAAAAAAAAACAGTGTTTCACCCACTGACTATTGACAGCCATCTGATTGTTGCATAAATACGTCATACCGAGGCTATGTAATACAATTAATTGTAAATATATTTAATTCATGGTAATGCAAATAAATCGCTTTCATACAACTCAAAAAAAAAATTAAAGTACGAAAAAATATATTGGCTTTGTTGATTTGATTTACCTGTCGGTAGTGTATACTAACATGTAATCATACGAGTTTTATTTGCATAGTCTGAAGAAACCATTATAGTTTCCATGTACAAATGTTTGAGTAAAATTTCAATAAGCCCAATATCAATTTACACAACTTTCTTCATGACATTTTAATTCAGTCAGAATTCACAACTACATGAAATTACAAAACGTATATTACCACCAAACAACTCCACCGGTTGCTTTAATTGGATATGTGACAAAAATGGTGATAAATTTTGTCCCTGACATAGACCCGTATCTGGCATGAAATATTAAGAATGTTCGCCATAAGGCACTACACATTAGTTTATTGCTTCATACATAATGTAGGTAAATGCAGTATCTTTCCTTTGAAACTGCTTTCCATGAGTTTTGTCCAAAAAGTACCTTATTAAAAAATTGGAATGGGATCTCATAATCCACATCTTTTTAAATGGTTGTTGTGATTTCGCAATAACCAATTCTATTTTACAATTAAAAACAGTTTGATCATTAGTAGAGTGCCCTGTCTGATAACCAGCTTAATTCTCCCATAAAACAAACAAAATGGGTATGAAAAAATAATAATAGTAGTGCAGGAGTGAAAACTTGACTCATACAACTAAGCAAAGTAATCCATCTGTAATTTGATTGGTTCACAGTATATCGTTATTCTTTATAGATAGGAATAGTCCATCCGATTAACCAATCAATTAGGACGTTGCCACAATCTACCAGCCTGTTAAACAGTTTTACAACAAGTGTTAATTATATTTCCTTTGCAGAAATTTTATATCCAATAATAATGTTACCCACACAAGGCATTTTTTTCATACTTTTATTACCTTGTGAAACATCTTTCTATGTTATAATACTGCCTGGTGCTTTTCAGCTGTAATGTTATTATCTACTTGTCAAAACAAACTTCTGACTAGCCTCTTCTGTACAAACCTTTTCAAATGTTCTTATGTGTCTACTGTGATAAATGTAGTTTTCATTTGTAACACTTAGCAATGTCCAATAATTTTGTCTCGATTTTTTGCATTCAAACTAGGCTCAGACTCAGACTCTGAAAACCTTTAAATGACCACTGTTCTGTACAGAATACACATTTGTAATATATCGTGGTCAGGAGACACCCATTAAGGCCATGAAACAACCGCTATCACGGGAGCCACCTTTATACCCAAACTGATTTACAATGATTTTTTCATTGAGATGAAAAGAAATTTTGTATTACTCTGTAAGTATTAAAAAATCCTTGATTGTAATTTTAGACGATCATCATTGCATGTATGTTGATTAGGAAATGAAGGCTGGTTAAAGGCCTTACAAGTTAAGAGCATTACAGATATAACAGTTCGGAATAGAATAGGTAGGAACATATTTACGCATATAGTATTCCTTTGCATAAAGGCAACCGCCATGTTTACTGTAAGTTTCAACCTTGTTAATTATGTTGATGGGAGTATCATTTAAAGTTTTGATAATCATATGTCTCAGGCATTTTTCAGTGCTAACAAGATTAGTTCTTTCTGCAAAACAAAAAGAAGCAATTCTGTTTCTCTATTACGATTATGGACATTAGATACTAGTCTTATATTACAATGTAAATGATTTAAAGTGCTGTGGTAATTTGTTGCAAATATATTTAAAGTAGAACTTCAGTTGCGGATGGAGAAAAGCATCATTCATTTTAAGTAGGTTCAGTCCTTTTAACATTGGTTCTGTGTGAGCGTTAACCTTGCAATGGTTTATTATCCTTGCGCACTTGTTTTAAAATAGAACAATTCCGGAGTTTTAATGTCCCCAAAGCAACACGCCAGAGGTTACGTATGGTGATACAAATGAATTATATGTTATTTTCAGGATGTTGCTGGCAATATATTCTTTAAGTCTGTACTTGATGTCAATTAATTTTGATATTTACAATGAAATTTTGTCAATGTGGCTCTTCCAATTTAGGTGCCTGTCAATTTGTATTTATAAGAGTTTAAAGTCATGAACACATTCAATTGTTATGTTGTTTATTTGTATTTCAGAGATTGTTACTTGTCTTTCTGGATTGTGGAAAATCATAAATTTGGTTTTATTTTCATTTAAAAGATAACTTGTTTAGCTTCTTCCATGTATAAATTTAATGTCATTCTTCATTTATATTTAAAGTTAACCCCTGGGTGATATCAGGCTTGAATACAGCTTGTAGAGTACTGACTAAAGTAGTGTCATCTGCATGTATCAGAGGCTTAAAAGGGTTAGATGCAGATGGTAGATCATTTATATAAATAATAAACAGCAGAGGACCTAAGATAGAGCCCTGAGGTACTCCAGTACGAATGTTTAATATATCTGATTTTGTTTTACATACTTCTACATATTGCTCACGATTTGTAAAATAGTTTTCAGGTAAATCCAGTGCAACACCATTTACGCCATAATATTGTAATTTATTATTAATATCCTGTGGTCCAACGTGTCAAAAGCCCTAGATACGTCCATCATAATACTAATTGACGTTTCTTGTTTATCAGTGCGTTTTAATATCCTAACAATTACTTCAACAGACACTAGCTCTGAAGAATGTAGTTCTCTAAATCCATACTGATGTTGTGGTATAAATTATGTGTTTTGAATCATCATTCAGTTGATAAAACATATTTTTTTTAAAAGCTTGATAAGAGGGAAATAGGTCGGTAATTCTCAAAAAGATCCGAATCAACCTTTTTCTGTCGGGGTATAATTATAGCTATTTTCAAGTTGTCTGGAAAAATCGCTGTGGCAATAGACTGGTTGAGTATAATAGTTAAAGTATCGCTGATTTCTTTTTTATGCTTTTCAATAGATTAACAGAAATACCTCATGACCACAACTTGTTTTTGGTTACAATAAGTCAATGGTTTTAATTACAGTGTCTATTGTAACTGGTCTGAATGAAAAGTTGTGCATACAGGCAGTGCTAAGGTAGCCTCGGAACTCATTGTTATTAAGGGGATTTACTTTTGCAGCAGGTTTGGGACCTATCTCAGAGAAAATATTGTTAAACTTGTTAGCAATTGTTTGTTTATCAGAGATAGTTATACCATTTACCTTAAAGGCAAGAGAAATATTTAATTTCTTTTTAGTTATATTTAGTACTTCTTCAATATATTTCCATGTATCTTTAATGTTTCCTTTACATCTAGTGATACGTGAGGTGTAATGAGTTTTTTCACCTTGTTTAATGTTATTTTTAAGAATATTATTGTAAGTGTGTAAGTTAATTTTATGCTGATTATATTCTTCTGTAACAACAGGACTCTTTTTGAATTCTTTATACTCCATGTCCCTGTTTTCTATAGATATTTTAATGCCCTCGGTAATCCAACTAAAGCTTTTACGCTTAAGTTTGCTAAATTTTACCATCTTTGAGGGGAAGTTATTTTTCATAGTTTTCTTTTACTCATACTTTCAAATAAATTATAGTTTCTGTTGGATTTGAAGTAGGATTTTTGTCTATTTTATTTAAAAGGTCAGATGCTCTTATTTCATGAAAAAAAATATTAAATGGCACTGGCTCAGCGGTTCTGTTTTGAACATGTTTAGGATCGGAATCAAAAACTGATATGTTTGGTGTCACGATACCTGTAAAAGAGGAGTGTTTCAAGTTTCGTAAGTTCAGAAGAAAATTGTCAATCAAAGTGCCACTTGTTTGAGATAATTTTGTGGGTAAGGTTATCTGGGGGAAGAAACCAAGTGATGTGATTGTGTCAAAATAGGTGTTTACATTTTTTTTTTCATTAATTGTAAGTAAATCTATGATGATATCTTCTGCAATTATTGCTGGACTATTTCTGTTACTCAACAATTCAAGTATTAGAGTGAATTTGTTCATGAAAGATTTATGATTGTCAATTATGTCTCTGCGAGGTCTATAAACATTACCAATGAAAAATTTTGTTTGTAAGCAATTATTTTTAATTTCGATAAGCTGGCCTTCCCATATGTCTGACACCTGGTATATTGGTTGATTTTTTATATCTATAACACTCTTTTAAATATATAGTCCACGATGTGATGAACAAATGTAACTTTGACCAATTAAACTGAACCCTTCAATTTCAAATACAGAAGTGTCTGTTGAATCAGACTGCCAAGTTTGTTGAATTCAAATTGCACTAAACAGGCAGTGATTCGCCCTTTAATGATCGGTGAAAACCTTGATTTGATCAAATTGTGCATTAAGTGAAGCACAATTTAAGCTTAATATCATAAACTAATTAGCCTTTGTTTGCAGAATATAAACTGGACCGTCCATGTTGAAGTAGGGAGAAATATTAATTAAGTCTGGTTCATCCTGGATTTTGTCCTCTTCGAAATCGTGTGGACTATGTTTATGAGTAAGGGACTTCATGGCCATGCCTGCAAGTTGAGTTAAAATGTCGAGTTTGCCATTATCCATGATTCATGTGAAGGTTGTTTCCACTACTCGGAAAGTAATAGTTCAAAATGTGGCTGAATATTTGAAGTACGTTTGTAGATGAGACTGAGTCGAAAAGAGAAAAGACTGATAGAAGTAAAAAACTAGTCAATGATAGAAGAGAGCAAAAAGCTTGCTTTGTTAC
This sequence comes from Hermodice carunculata, assembly GCA_964020975.1. NCBI lineage: Eukaryota > Metazoa > Annelida > Polychaeta > Eunicida > Amphinomidae > Hermodice > Hermodice carunculata. Next base: position 44,406,564 of record OZ026625.1, read on the forward strand.
GTTACCATACTCCGTCGTTAGATTGGAGTCTTTACTCGTCTTATCGAGATGCGGAGGAAAATACTAATACAGGTGTTGGACATTCAATCAAGCGCCATTTTAATTATCATGTTCGCAGAAACTGGATGGCTGCGCTGTGATTGGTAAACAGAGTAAATCAGAGGGAACTATTTTCTTACGGCGGCAGGGAAATGCAAAATGACAGTAAATGGTCTAGATTGAGTCCATAGAAACAGGTTATTCCTTGCTTGTATACTTCGCGGGGTCAAAAGTTGGTAGGGCGGATTTAGGATCTGTGATGTTGGTGATCAGTGTGGCCCTTCTATCAAGTTTCTTAATAAATGCAGACCCATTTTGGGTCCAAGTGGTCTTTATTGTTCTGTCTTTTTTTTTTTTTTTTTTTTTTTTTTTTGCTTTCCTGGTGAAGAAGAGCACACTTTAAGGTTTGGTCAAATGATCAGTAATAAAAGTAATTTTCATATCTTTGACCGCAAGTTTTCTTCTGGCTGCTGAATTTTCGTGACCTTACAAAGTGATGAGGGTCGTTCTGGTTTTCTTGTCGGTTTTTTGACCAGTCGATCAGCTGTTACAACAGGACCTATTTCAATATCAAGTTTTCTGGCCATTTCTTCACTACTTGAACAGTTAGCTCTGCCCTCTTCTCCTCCACTCCAGTTACCAATAAATTAGTAGGCCTCCCTGTGGCAATCAACTCTTGTTGTGTTTCAGTTTTTAACCGTTCCTTTTCTATTTTTCAAGGATAGACTGTGTCTGGCCATTGTGTTTTCAGTCGTAACAACACGATCAGTTACAGATTTTAGTTGGGCATCGCAATGACTGGTTTTGATCTCAGGCAAGATGGCTTCTGTGAGAATAACTATGGTATCGTAACTGGTAACTGCGCACTCTAGTGCAAGAGTGATCTGAATAGAAAGATCATCTCAAATACCAGCCCCAGATTCATGCTCAGGTTTGGATGCATCATGACCGTGATGCTTCAGTTTACTCGATTTTTTTTTATATTTCTAAGAATTGTCATCCATAGGCATATTTGTTTTCTTTTCGAATACTGCCTTTTCTTCTTGACATCCAAGAAACCACTCGTCTAAACTTGATGTGTCACCCCTCCGACATAGAATGAAAAGATCTAGAATTGATGCTTTCCACACTAACCGTTCTCGACATCAGAAAATGTATCTGTAGTATCCACGTGCTAATGTTTAGGTTCATTACGGGGGAGTGGCTCATACGTTCATCATTAAAACCACTTATGCATGGAGTTTTGAAGTTTTTTACTCCGAAAACAAAATCCAATGTGAGCCCGAATTAAGTTCTTCATGTACATACTATTTTAGGATATTAAATGATCCTCTAACATAAAGTAAAGTTGAAAAACAAACCAGCAGAGAAATTCAGCTTGCAGCCATCTTAGCGGAAGAATAAACATGATCCAGACAAAATGTTTGTCTTCTTCTAAAATAACTGCCTTTTAGCCAATCCTATGTCCATACAAATATTAACTCATAGACATCAGAAAAATCATTTGGTATGTCAATTAATATTTTACGTTCAAGTTCATCAAAGCAGTCCTCTTTCTTATGATGGCAACCTCAAGGTGGAATGTAGTTTGAACCAAGTGACAAATCTTTATCTTGATATAAAATATCTTATATATCCCGAGCAAAGAACATACATAATGTCAGTTTTAACCTCATCACATAAATACCTTTATGATTTCTTCACAAACAATAATGTCCACAAGCAACGCTGTGAGAACTGTACCCTACAGTAAAAAACATGCATAAACAACCTTGAAATAGAGTTTAATATTTACAGCGCCTGTCTTGATAGTCTGTTATTGACTCACAAAATGAAGCAACGCCTTACCCTGAAATATATTCGCCATGCTGCGTGGATCGTTACTTTGACTTAGTTCTTCAAAAGTTCAGTGAAGTTATCGATAATCAACACTCAGACATAGTCTTGTCTGATATCTTCTTTTTTATAATGCTGTCCTTAATGAATGTCTTATTTCAGTCAACCTTCTACATGTGGCCCTTGTTCAAAATCCTTCCCAGTATTCATTCTCTCTGCTACATGCCTGCATATTTTGTTTCAACAGCTTGTCGTCTGTCTCCTTAATTTTGTCTTCAGTAAAGTCCAACTTGACTAATGAATCTTTTACACACCAATCACGAGAGGTATCTCCTGCCGGCAATATTTTAGAAAATCTGCCCATCCGTTGTATGGAGACCATTAGAAATCTTTTCTCTTACTTTGACAACATTGGCACTCTTGAAGTTATTGGATCCTCATTCAGATATATGGTCCTTTGGTTTTCAGCATCTTTTTCTCTTTCACAAGCTTTTTTGCATTCCTATTACGGATTGAAATTTGACGAGACGAAGATGGGACATGCTTTGTTATCATGCTTTTGGTGCACATGGTGACTGGGATATACGTGGCTAGAATATCAAGAGCCTAGTTTTGCCAATGTCTGTCACTGCTTCAGTGGTACTTTCACCAAGGTCTTCCTTCACACCCATAAGTTGATTTGACTCTCTTCTCGCATACCTCTCAAGACAATTCTGTTTGGTTCTCATAGGATCAAAATGCTGTTGAAAAGTGACACTAATCCACTTGGCAACTTGATCTTCCAGGCTTGACATTGCGTGGTTAATAGCGTGCAATACCATGCTGTCACTCCGGGCACTCCCAGCAGGTCCAAGTCGCCTCTCCATCGGTTTCAACTTCCCGGATTTTCCATGTTGAGACCTTGTAATTTATTCCGTTTGGCTGACATGAAAAGGTACTGCCACTTGATTGACAGATTTTTAGTGCCTCCTCCTGGAACTAAAAGGCGCCACACGTCAATCTCACTCGCCATCTTAACAGCATGTATGCCAAAGAAACGAAACAGGTACTTTCCTATAGATATTTATGTGTAGCCATAGATGAAGGCTCCACGATAACCAGGTTATATGTCAACTTTGCTACTTACCCATTGTGAGAATAACATGTACACATACCACAGCTATAATTCATAATTTGGGGAATGATGTAAAAATTAGACGAGGAAGGAGCATTATGTAGTAGACAAACTAAAGGGATATCGAGCCAAAGTCATTTCCTTTAAGTGAAAAGACAATCCTGCATGGGTTAAAAAAACCTTGAAAATAATAAAATCAAGTGAACAATTTGCTGAAAATGTTAGATATTAATAAATGTTTAAAAAATCACAGCGCCGTCCCCTGCAGAAATTCTAAGGATCTAGGGGTATCCAGAATTGTCCCCATAATGTTATTTTGCTTCTAATTTTGAGATCCCCAGTCTTTGAAGTAAACTTCGGGGGGGGGGGGGGTCGAAGCTACGTGTGATTTTTCAACAGACGGACCACTTTCCTCTTCTGAGAGAGAAAGCACTTCACAACCTCCATCGACATAAACAAATGAAAAGTGGTTTTGCGTAATATCTGGTAGCTTCACTTGACCTTCCAGGACAAAACTTTTGAATCGACACAAGTTCACTGTCACTGCGCCTCGTTGGTCAGAGTAGGTTATTTCGTCTGTATCAAACATTGCAAACAGAGGCCCTGGAATTTCGGTTTAGAAGGAGTTGATCATTTACCACATGAATTGATAGTTTTTCATCTAAACAGCACAAGTCCACACTGACGTTTTTATGTTTTAGGTTGATGCTATTCTGCACAGTTATAACTTGCACAAGTTAAATAAAATCGAACTGAAGCACTATAAGTGCAATGAGTGTGCCATGTGTGTTCAGATAATTAGATGAGCAGAGCATCCTTCCTTCAGATGAACGTAATCCCAACAGAGCCTCGATAAAGCGTAATAAAGTGAATACGCAAATGTGAAAAATTAGAAAATCTTAACGAAAATAAAAATTTTATTACTCAAGATGCCACAGTAAACAAAGTTGAACACTGTTTATGCAAATCCTACTAAGTAATGTATAACATTAACTTCAAAACTAATCGATACCATACCAAGTGCTGGCGGCATAGTTATCTTGGGTTGGAAGTATTGTAGGCGTTAAGGCCCTATGTATATTGATGCTACCACTGCCAGTCACAGGCGCAAATGACTTGCTTGGGGTGTGAGTCTCTTAAACAAAAAATTTTATCATAATGTAACGAGACATTAATCAGCAGGCAAGTTACTGAACAGACGTTAATATTTCCAGGAACTTGATTTGCCGAATGTACCCAGAAAATGATCTTCTATTGTTTACGAAATTAGCTCAAAGTTTGTCGAGACGGCCCTTCTTGGAAAAAATACCCATATCCGCTACCAACACCAACACGGAGCAAACATAAGAGTCGTTCCTACTCTATGTGCATACACAATGCTATACTTCAGCACTTGCGATACTTATCTTTATTCTAATTTCCAAGCAGCTCATCAATGTACAATGTCTCAGTTGTTGCCAATTCATGATCAAATGCGAAATAGGCTCAAATGAGCAAACTACAAATGAACACAAGCCCCACACGCCCTGGGACAAGTATTTTTGTATGTCAAACTGATAAGAACCTAATCAGGAAGAAAGCCCAATATACCCCCCTCCCACACACATACACCAAAAGAAAAAAAAATAATAATAAAAAAAAAAAAAATAAATGAATAAATAAATAAATGAATAAATGAATGAATAAATAAATAAATAAATAAATAAATAAATAAATAAATTAATTAATATAAATAAATAAAAATAGATAAGTAAATAAAAAATAAAAAATTAGGAACGTAGACTTCTGATCAGATTAGTTAACGTTGAATACAAATCCATCAATACGCTTACCTTGGGTTGCACTTAGAATTAGTCAACGAGCCATAAGCTACAAACTGCTATTTGGCAGATATATCTTTATACTACTAACAAAATTGGCTTAGTGTTATGATAAGTCAGCAGAGCCTAAAAAGTCTATTTATAATACGTTACCCAATACAGTCCGCGTAATGCTATAGTCAGTATTTCTGTCATTTTTTTCGGAATGGATGAGCAACTACAGAATGACGCTCAATATATACGCGCAGATCGTCAATATGAGAGCAAAAAGGGAAGCATCAAAGTATCATATGGGAGACTGGTTATTTTCAAAGGTCTTGCTTCGATCAATGGAGGAGCAAGTGCAGGATGACTCTCATTTCATGCGCGTAGATCATCAATATGGGAGCAAAAAAAGGAAGCATAAAACTGTCATATGGGAGACTGGTTATATTCAAAGGTCTCACTTCGATCAAAATTCAACATCATGTATGACTGTACAAACCATGATGCTTTACGGTAAAATATTTTGTTATCCGGTCACTGTTTTCTTCATTACCAATTTCAGGTCTCACAAATCAAAATACTAGCGCAGTCTACGAACGTTTGGTCATTGTTCTTGCCTTACCGATTGCCTGGTCAGTCCTATATACATGACAGCAGGATTATAAAAGAATATGATTTTTTCCAATCCACAATCAGTTCGACCATACAGATCTGCATATTTAAATCGGTTTAACTCAACCTGAAAGTTCAAAATGACTAATTTTCCTTGCAAGTCATAGGCGCAAATCCTATATGCAAAATTCCAACTAATGTTAAGGCTGTAGTGGGGAATTGAATAGGTATTTATAGGTATCCGAGATGCGAAATTCAAGTAATAAGCAAAACAACTCAGTCCAGTCACAACAGAGTGATAATTTGTGCCAAACAACTTGTGATAAAATACTGCTTTAGGTGTTGACTTTGCGAATAAGTTCAAGAAGCAATCGCTCTGGCCGGCTGGTTTTCTAAAGATGTTTATATAGTATACAGTCGCAATTTCAATATTTTCATATTCTTCTGCTAGCCGCAATTTCATATAACAATTCATACATCTAGCTCTAGTCCAGATCCAGTACCATAGGCAACGATGTTTATAAACACCAGGACGTTTCCAAAGCTTACCAACATCGTGGCAAAAATGAATATGCACCGTAAACTTCCGGTGGCAGTCTTGATAAAAATAAAGATGCAAGATTTGAATTGTATGATGCTTGTTCAGTGATAGTCCCACTATTACACAAAGACGTGAAGAACTGACACCTGACGAAAGATTCATTTTTACACAATATAGATCCAATGCATTAACTGTGACGACATGCGCAGAGTGGTTTACTTTGTTATCACGACATCCGGTTGGTAAGATCACTGTAATTGCCATATGCATCTGTCTCCATGAAAACTTCTCAGGCTCACAATAGAATACTGTATGTACTATTAACATAAAGAACTGAGGGGTGTAAAAGTGATAATTTGTGCTATTTATTGTACTTCGTCTGTTCCTATAATCTAGAAACATATTCACTGGAAGTTCCTCTTTCAGTCCAGTCCGAATGGTCACATAATAGTTTGTCTTTTGAGGATAGAGCTTGATGCCTACATGGTTATGTGCTTTGTAATTGTACTCCCTTGGTTGATGAGAAATGACAGCCCATGGATTTGGAACAAGAGCATGTTTATGAGTGATGAACGCATCTGGGATCCCACGGCATGGTGATAGTTTGGCTGTGATATGAACCTCAGCCACTGAGTCATAATTAATGACAAAAAGAATAACATTTTCTGAAGATACAAACTCAAATGATCCCGAGGTTTCATAAAACGATTCAAACTGGTAACAGTATGGCCCAAACTGCTTGTTGCCGTCGTACAATGAAATACCATGTATATAACAGTTTAAAGTTCCATATGGAACAAACTTAAATTTGACTTTGACTTTAATAAACCTCCCCAGAGGAGCCACGAGAATGCCACTTCTATGCATTTTGTGACAAGTACTGCATGTTTTTGTGAACGTGGTGCTAAAATGTGTTGACTTTGTCAAGTCTGAAGTAAGTTTTAAATTCAAGGGTGGATGTTGTTAAATGAAATGTTAAGTTGCCATCCATTCTTTGCCAATTACAACAGAAATGAATTAATAGAAAAAATCCTAATGACAAGCTCACACGATGTGATTTATAGTGTACGAAAGGAGGGAACGTCGTCAGAGTATGTTGGTTGTAATTCCATATGCGATTATAAACCATTATTATTGATTTCTCATACACATATAGGTCCCCTCTTGTGTCGAGGTCATAGTTGTTCAACATACTCTGACGACGTTCCCTCCTTTCGTACACTATATGATTGTTCATTTTTACCAACTGTTAGATCAATTCTCCAAAATTGTGTGTCCAATTGACTCGAATAGTATAGCGACATTTCGGGGAAATGCTGGATCCTAGCTTGTGCTAACGTCAGTGTTTTTTGTTTTTGTCTTTGTTTTATTTCACATCGCAAGGCCAGAGCAGGATTATGCACACCGATTCTGCATTATTCTGAAACGAAAAGACCTTTAAGTGTGCAAATAGGATTCAAATATCTTGGATAACATTCAATTCTGGGGTGCTAGAATTAGAAATGTTATTTTTCGTTTCTCTCGCCAGTATCCAGGCCTTGGTCATAGATTTCTACATTCAGGCCATGCAAGCACTAGTACATGGATCAAACGCCTCTGGACACAGGGCCACCAGACTAGAAGAACCCATTGCTTATTCAAAAGGTCATAGGAATAAGAAAAAAAAATAACTTATGTGAGATATGGACTTAAAAGGTCGATTTATCACTTGGATTTCATTTAATTAGGAGTTTGTTTGTCAGTTAAGCAACATTCACAAGAATCTGTGTGGCATTAGGGGTATGCTTGATATCCGATTTTCTTTCCATCGGTAGACTTAGTTCATCAAACAATATCTGGAAGCAAACTTAATTTGGCGTTATTGAAAGCCTCGCCTTAATATGTTCATTGCATGTGCGCGGTAGTGGCAAAATGTCTTTCATGTTGGACACAAAATGGAATGTGAAGGCATGGCATTCATCCATGTGTTTGTAACAGACAGCTGCCATGGATCATAATCACGTTGGGAAGCTTCCCAACATTTTGGGTTCCAAAGTTAAGGCAAATGGAAATTATGCTAAGGTATGCGCTAGGTGAAAATGAAATACACAGGCATTGTGGGGATGTTTTCCAATCAATTTGCAGGTATATTGGTTAATATATTCGTGCTTGTGAATACTTACTATTTTGCTCGTTTTATCACACATCATGGTAAACAAACGGACTTTGATGATTTGGATTGACTGCGTCAGTGACAAAGGTTCAAAATAGACTGTGTTTGTGCTTGTTATGGTGAATTCATAATCGAAAATCTGTTCTAATATAAGCTTTTATGCCGTAAATTGAGATGTATTGTGACTGTAGTTAATTCATCTCTGATTTGTTTGTATAACCTATTTAGTTAAGGATAAGCAAATTAGCTTAAAATCCCTGGGGAAATTATATTGTGGTAATTAATATAATTGTCCGGAAATTCTTATGCTTGATAATTTGTTAAGTGTGTAAAACAATAGGCCAATCATTATTTATCAGGCAAGGAGGAAACATCCTGACAGTTGTTGGTTTCAAAGACACTTTATGTGTATTTATTTCTAAGATTTATTAGGCCGTATATTCAGTCATGTTTATCTCATGTGGATATAGCTTCCTAATTTTTTTCTGCAAACATTTTTTAAGGGGCCGTCCATAATTGGAGACATTTTTACAAGTGTACAAAAGTTACACTTTTTTGGACCCCCTGCCCCCTCCCCCGAAAGTGTCACTTGATGAAATCAACAATATGCTATTGCAAGCAATGGCTGATTTTGCTGTTGGAACATTGCTGAGCCTAGTAAAAGTGATCGCTTGAAGGCAAAAAAGTTAAATAACCATCAATTTTTTCTATGTAAAGAAAATGAAACAAACTAAATACCATAACGGGTCAAGAGTGTACCATTTGCATATTATTAGAAGAACTAGTATAATGCCTACTTCAGTGACAAGTAGCATCTTGCAGTTCTGTTTACATGTATTAGAGTCCAGAACAAAATATAAGTTAAAATGCATTGGTACAGAGGTACCAGTCCTGCATCTAATGATGCATTTTAACTTGTACGCTAAAATGCTTTGCTCTGTTTTTATCATTGTCGTTGTCATTCACTTGAGTCAGATTGTTTTGCCACATCCCTATTTCTTTTGTCAGTGCGTTGCAAGTTTGTGGCCTGTTAAACTTTGGTGCTCTAGTTTATACCTGGTATCCAAAGACACATGGCACACTTTATATTATGACTGGCAGTGTTTTTTATTTTTTACTCCTGAGTCATCATGTTGGTTTCTTTTTCCACCGTGTATAACTGGATTGAATGAGTGTGGTTGTACCATGCAAAACACACATATTCTGTCTCACTAATCTGGTCTCTCTCACTAATTTGGTCTGCATGTCTGCCTCTTTCCTTCAACCATTCTTTTCTGTTTTAAACTCCATAAGGATTATAGAATAAATTACAGTGAGATACAAAAAAATCAAGACGTTTTCACTAGGTTAAAAGTGTACACTTGGGCTTACCCCCCTCTCCCAGTGTGCGTTTTGTACACTTATTAAAATGTTAAAAATTTTGGACGCCCCCTAAACACTCTGTAAAACAATGTTCAGTGAACACGTCCGCATTCTTGTGCCAGGCAGCCCCAACAAAGGCAACAAGAGAGGAAGAGGTGTTGCCTGGAACACCTAGACCTACACAGCCTTTTATGAAATATTCTTTTTATTTTTCCTTCATGAATCTGACCTATTTTGATATGTAGCCTCTGTAGGCTACTTAAAGCATCATGATGCGTGGCTCAGAATCAAACAGTAGCATAAACCTGGCAGTTTGTGATATTGAACTCTATTTCAATCCTACTGGGAACGTAACACTCAGCAATAAATGTACTTTCCCAAAGGATTAACACTTGATAAACTATGGCCATTCTAAAGCTCATAGCTAAAGTTTCGGATAACGTTGGGATTTTAATCAATTATCGAAATGCAACATTGCAGTTTTAGTTGATTGTACTTTCATTTGTTATCTTTCACAAAGACCCCTGTGGGCCTACGATTTGTAAACTGTGCCGAATATATATATATATATATATATATATATATATATATATATATATATATATATATATATATATATATATATATCTTATTAACATATTAATAAAGTTTTTTCTAAATGTCAGTCCACACACAAACTTTCTATACTGGAGCACTAAAATTTATTATAATTACAAAGAAATATAAAATGAAATAAGGACCATCTAAGTTTTCAGGCATCTTATTGAACAATACAGGCCTTCTATTTTCTCATCCTTTTGAATATATTGACAATATTTAAGAAATACTTATTTTCAAAACGAACTTTAGGCCTATTGTACTGTTTTTTTTCAATTGAGGAAGGAATATGGAGGAACTTAACCACATTTCATAATACATTTAATATCAGTATCAAATTTAGTTGTCCTGTGTTCATATGGATACCTTGTTTCGGTGTTTAAATTCAAAGTTTGACATGTTACGCAATGCTAATGTATATATAGTGGTCTGACTTAAAATTCTTAATTGTCCTGTCATTGTTTGGATGATGTCTGTGAACTATGGCCATGTAACTACCTTTTATAACTGTACATTAAAATTAAGGGCTAAATTTGTTTTAGGCCTACTTTGAATGAATGAGGGTCTTTTCCAAAGTGGGAGGATTGGGATCCGTAAAACTAGTTTAACTCACTGCCAATATGTTGGTAACCTGTTCCAAGTCAGGTAGAAGATACCCTCATTTATGTAAATGTCATTGCTGTTGGTCATGGATCCTTCCGACTATGAACAGTAGCATGTCTTACTATTTCGCAAATGGTACTGGATCTGACAAGGTTGAGCAGGTACACGGTTTGGTCTCATCACCATCATTGAAAATTGTTGTCCGCTTCTCTTTTAAAGGAACGTTTATATATTTGGTAATAATTTGAACATTAAGGCATTTTGTGCACATATTTCAATGCAGTAAGTCTTCCAAATGTAGAGGGACTGGTGTTGTTTTTTTATAGTTGTCTGATGAATACAGTTGTAATTGTTAAGGTCATATCAGGTTGGCTCAAAGTGTTTGATGTCCAGCTGATACATGGTTACTTTTAATAAATGTGTCAATTTATACAGATTTTGCTCTCTCTCTCTCTCTCTCTCTCTCTCTCTCTCTCTCTCTCTCTCTCTCTTGTATAAATAAAAACATCAAAGTCAGCTGACTGAAAAGTTGACCTATGTCTGATTATCAATGAAAAAAAAAATGAAAACTGTTACATGGAAAACAGCTATACATACATTTACCTTAAGGAATGTCAACATGATTTCTCTGTCTCTCTTTCTTTTTTTTTTTCTTTTCATAAAACCTAACTGTTACTCTGATAAATGTAATAGAATTTTACAATAATGGGGACTGTTTTACATTTGGACCTTTTGAACGCTATAAAACCTTGCGTTAGATGTACATTATGCTTGGCTGACTTGCAGATGACTTACAGTTGCACACCACCTTTCTTAATTATAAATTATTACCTGAATAAATGACTTTTGTATGACTTGCGGTATTCTTTGCTTTCTGGAACATTTAAATTTCCTTTTGTAATACTTCTGGAAAGCGTACTGGAAATGTGGCTGCTATGCTCACAAATTTTGGATATTGTAATGCAATTTGACTACTGTTCTTGCAACTTTTGACTGTGGTTTTGTGTTTAGAGCCCTGATGTAACTTGTTTTTGGCTGATATTTTACATTTGAACCAGCCTATTTGCAAATTCTGACAATGTATTGACTTTTCAACGGTATATTTGCACATTCAATCTTTTCTTTTTAAATTACGCTTAGTTTATTTCCTTAAAACCACATCATGTCTTTAACTACATGTCTTAAACACATCGAATTGTATAATCATGTTGTTTGGATTCTTGTTGATGGTCATTATAGACCTAAGGGGCTTTTCTGATGGATTGATGTTGGTGTTAAAATCACTATGTGGACTTATATGGATGAGGATCATCGTTGGGACGGTGGTTGCAACTAATAACTTTTAAATGCGGAATTTTATTGATATTTTCAACAAATTAGGAGCCTGTGCTTGCAAATTCTCTAATGTGCTGCAAATTTGGATCCTTTTGAATGTATGGTACAGTCCTATAAGGGGGTGGTGAAAGATGTAGATTAAAATGTCACACTATCTTTAATCATGGTCAGCGCCAATATCCATTTCGGTCAAGTAAGAAACCTGATAACGTTGATCCGCAACGCTATTACATCACCAAAATTTGTTTATAAGAAAAAAAGTATATGCCCAAAGTCAAACAGAAGTTAGAAAATTCTTTTGAGAGGTCAGCTTTCAATGTTTCCTGGGAACGTCTGGTGACTACGAAAGAGTGCAAAAGTTTCTTTCTGGATACATTGGATACGAATTACATAGTAGTTTGTAATGTTATAGACAAAAATCAACATGAGAAATTATCACGACACATGTGGAAAACATGTCAAAAACTGTTGCTTAATTAAGAAACTGGCAAACTAATACATTGAGTCATTTTCAGTAATCATGGTGATGGCATCTCACTACTGCAGAAAATTAACAAAGCAATATCTTGGAGCAGACATGTCAAATAATAAAATGTACATTAAACTCCTTAATGGATACAGCTGTACAAACTTCATAATATTGGTCCCGGTTATTTGCAAAATTTGTTCCCTTATACACATGATACAGACACATGTTTTATTTATAATACATGTCTGACATATGTAATTACCCATTTCAAGGCTTGAACGGAGGTGTTTGAATGATTTTTTTCCTTTATTCACCAGTTTATGTAATTTTCTCCCTCTCGACATCCATAATCTTTCTGTTTTCCCCACTGGCTGATAAGGATAAATCTAGATATCCCACGCCTAGTTCAAGACAGTTTTGTGTATTATGTCTGGGTCATCTTTCTTACAATTCCACAAGCTAGGTGAAAGGTGGGCAGCAGTCAGTTAAATAAAAAAAATAGGCAAAGAAGGTGGAATATTCCACCTGATGCCATTGTGACCAAAGAAACGAGGATCATGGCGTTACTTTTTGTCTTGCCCTTGATATTCTACTTGTGGGAATACGGTTAATACCTTTATCATTATGGTTGTCCCATTGACCTTGGACACTCTTCTTTGCAGTAGCGCAATTTATTGGCTGTTAAAAAAAAGTAATTTTGCTTGCTGTTCACAAATATATTTTAAGCACAAAGCGACTTCGCTTAAGTCCTTTCACAGAAGGAATAGTCAAAAGACTTGCCTTGGATCAAATATTTCGTGGCCCATATATTCTCTTATGAACTATAAATATTTCAGGAAATAAGCCCGTTATCTGTCTTCTTTCAAGGGGTTTGCCTACTCTCCCTTGCGGTCGTCATTGGGGTGCATGCTACCGTAAACTGCCCATTCACCATTTGCAGACATCACGCATGTATGCTCCTACCATATGCATGTCGTCTTCTCGGGCCCCGTGTTTGAATCTTCCACAAGAAAAAATTATTTAGGGACTACTCTGCTGCATTAATGCTAGATAACACCTTTAAAACAAACTAGAAGTGCTCCTTACAGTTCGACCCGCACTGAAAATGTGCAAAATGCAAAGAACTAATGAACATGTCAGCCTGTTGCCATACAATGGCCATACTATACATTTTGCAGACTGATACAGCATGCCGCTGGGTTTGAACGCCTAACAGAGCCTGAAAACCGTGAGTTTGATGGATATTGTGTCACTAATTGTTAAGCTTCTCCTGATGGACTGTGCCAAAGTTTATTTTTATTTCAAAAGCTTGTTCCATATTTCAGGATTTTGAATTGACTTTGAATTGATTTTTATCAAGCGTGATTATGCCATTGCAAGGCATCAATACTTGGATGCTGGAGATTTATTGTGCATTTATATTTAGCTCGTGGGTAAATTCCCTAAACCTTTAAAACCTTTGTTTTAGTATTTGATTAATACTGTAAACTTTGGCATTGAAATACCTGTTACAAGTGATGAGAATTAAACACATTGTGTGAGAACACTACATGGCGAAAGTTTGTGAAAGCATGCAGTTTGATATAGCTGAGATACAAGCATTGATGGTTGGAAATGAAAAGCTTACTGCTGATTAATATTCAGCTTTTTGTGGAATTCCAGATATCCCGAGGAGCAAACCTTTTCTATCAAGCAAGCAAAAAGAGGTACCCAAGTATCGGACCAAAAAGCCACCGAGTTTCCGATGTGCTACATGCTATTTGTACACGTAATGATGCAGACAACAGCCTCACCACTTGATTATGTAGTGTTTATAGCAGTTGAATAAGGTATTAACCGCCTTACTTGAGTATCCATGGAGAATGCAATGTCCATTCTTCACTGGAAACAACGTAACATGGAAAGGCATTTCAGAGGGTATGCATCGTTTTGAATTTTGCTGATGGACATACAACTTTATGTAAATGTATTATCCCTGTGTACACTTGTGCTACTTTTAATTTGACCCCTGTAAACAGGCACCTTCGCTGACCTTTATCAGTGAGAATAGCCTTTTGCAAACAAACGAGACTCCATGTACGTCTTTCTGGTTATGAAAATTGAAAGTATAAAAACATGGCAATTGTTTGATTCTGTAATAAAATAGTCAAAAATTTGAAATCTAATTGTTTTTCTCAAATTACGAATGAACGCATTTCTATTCCTTTTATACATTCTATTGAGTTTATGAACAAAACATTCCTGCTGAAAGTTTGATTTCAATGTTTATAAAGGAGAACGAAGGAAACCGTTTAAATAAAGCCGCTTAACTTGGTACTAGTTACTGCAAAATACATTAAGATTAGCATCATAATTGTACTTTCCTAAGTGATAGTTTTCAGAAAATTTTGATGTTGTATTGTTTCTAATATTTCAAAAATATAGGAATATTGCACTATTCTTAGTGTCCAACCGCTGTAAAATACCTGCCTTGCAGTACGTTTGGCTTAGTTTACGTTTCCAACGAACCCCGCTGGATACAGTTGCTCGAAATACGCGACTTTCATGGTAGCCACTGAACATACTCTAGGATCCTACGTTCATGATCATTCATCAAATAACAGATCAGATAGGGTTAAATGGTGTTTGTTTCGTCGCAGGGTATAAGAAGTTTTAGAAATGCCGAACATAACGCACTAGGACAATAAATAAAAAGTATCTGAGGATTTAAAGACATATTGATGCTATAAACAAAGCCAAAGTTGGGCTTTGCTTAAACAAAATCGCACATACTGCGAGAGCCAATCAGGATATATACATATATATATATATATATATATATATATATATATATATATATATATATATATATATATATATATATATATATTAAATATATATGTAAGTATATTCATAAACATATATATTGCCAAACATAAACGGACCCAAATAGAGATTAAATGCGCTACAATATATACTGAAAAACCAGAGGTACAAAACTGTGAAAGTTCATGCTTTTTCATAGAAATGGCTTTTTAAGATGCGTGAAAAAGTGTTTCCTTTTTAAGCCTATATATTGACGGAGGTAGTAATATGTTAATTGTCTCCATTTGTATAAGTTATCTGAATAATACGTTGGATTCTGAATATTTTTATGCACTACCTGAAGCAGCGGCATTTTCTATCTACATCAAGATTCAGGAATGTCCACAATGCTGTATACAATTTTAGGGATTCGTGTTAAAAGACGCCTTTCAAAGACTTTTTGATAAATGCACGAGGTTCATAAAAAATTAAATGCATGATTTTGATAACCTTGATGGGGACCGTCACAGATTGCACGCTGACCATAATATTATGGACTCTGGTCAATGTTTTTTTTTAAGACGACGTGTAAAAGGTAAGTATAGGCCGATGTCCGAAATTCAGTCGTTCTGTAAGGTCAGGTGAAAGGTAAGTCTAATATGAAGCACAGTTGCAAATGTAGAAATTCAATTTTTGGCGTTGTTAGAGAAATGCGTATATGTGGACATGAAGCGTGTTATACTCATACGGTCTAATATAAATACAAGCTCCTTGACCTTTAGAGCAAATAATGTCTGGAATTTTTAGAGCGGCAAGGGCGAGCAACGCTCGAGGGAGATATGATGATCCATAGAATGTGAATAATTATTTCTCACATGACGTATAATTTGTCAAAATGTACTAATTTGCAGTTTACAGCGAGAACAACAATTTACAGCAGCATAGCCATGATGACGTATTTTGATACGGACTGTCAAGTTCATGGCTTTTGACCCAGCATGTTTTGGTAACGATCCAGTTTTGTGATGGCAGTTTTGATCTGGTCCAGCAAAATGACAATATCAGAGAATGCTCAAGGCGAAGATTTTACCAGAAATTATGACAAACTGTCACCTTTATCTTCTCAGTTAAAAATCAATAGCTTGCATCAATGTTGACGGCGTTATCAGTTTGACAGGAGACACAAATGTGCTCATAAAACTAGTATTCTGCCTCGATCTCTTATTGTACCAATGAATTGAACGTTACAATATCGTCCTGTATATACATTCGGATTGATTAAAATGTAAGTGTACGTGGATTTCAATGTTTATGTACATTTCTAGTTCTCCAAAATGGTTAGCCAGAGAGAGACTAAGACTGCACATCGGTCACTGTGAGCCAATTTTCAAGATTATAGGGCCACTTTTTAGAGTTACTGTTCCTTTGTTATTTGCAAACTGTTTCCGCAAGCACCTATTTGACCTACGAATTTGACTATTGAGCTAGTACTATAACATTTATGCATCACAGAGTTCAAGGAAATTTGCCTAATCTTCAAGGTCATATGATAGCTGAATTCTGAATCAGCTGAGCACAGTACTGTCACAGCCTCTTTGTGTTGAAACCAAGATGAGAAATTAAACAAATCAAATTTAATAAACTATGCTTTTTGGACTCCTGACAATTCTAGGCAATGGAACTTTTAAGATGGATGTAGCTAGAGACTTGTTGAGGACTTCTATGAATGGGGATCATTATTGAGGTACGTTGTACTGACAAGTGTTTTTGATTTTTCGATCAACATCTGTTGCCTTGGATTCAAATTTGACAAGGATTTTACACAGTATTTTAACCAGGGTCTATAGTTCTATTGTCAGAATACACATGTGTATGTTTTTGTTCTGAATGCCGCCTCTAATATCTCAAGGAAACAATACTATCCTGGTGTTGTTACGGCAGAAGTGTAGCACGTAATTCTACATTTTGGTTAACACATCAGACCTTTACACAGAAAAGATGTATCAAATTAAATTTCTGAAAACAGCAACCGCCATTGTGATTTGAAAAAGGGAAATACGTTGCTGAAGAGAACCGTTATGAAATCTAACATAACAAAGAAAGTATAAATATTCCACTGTGAAAACCAGTTCAGTACTCCCAGCGGGCCAAATAAAAATGTCTTATTAGCTGCCAGTATGTAAATTGGACATTTGTGATATAATGTTTGATATTTCACCTTATTTCATCATATGTCAAACAAGTTAAGAGGTTACAGTGAATTCGTCCGCTAAGAGCCATATTTCAAAAAAAATTAATGTCAATACGTGTTCACTCCCTAAAATCGGACACATAAGTATAAGCTTGATATATGAGTCTGATTTTCAGTGTGAATGTGTGTTGTACAACTTTTACATATGCTTAAACGTTGTGATGCCTTGTTTATACTGATAAAAGGCAAGTGTTCTTCGTCTGTGCCTTTATAGCCATCCGTGCCCTTCAGGGTTACAAAACCACTTCCTAACGCAAAGCACTCATGAACAATGGTTGATAATTGTAAGAGTGAGTTATTAATCACCAGGAGACTTCGAGATGGCATTTAACATATCGGATCACCTCATATGTTGCAAATGTTATTCTCCTTCTGCACGCTTTTCACAATCATAGCTTCTGGGCCCGCCGCTCACATTTTTACCATTAAAATAGTTTAGAAACATAATGATTTAGATAGGAAATATACGAGAGCATTTTTACCATCTTGTTTACGTGCCAAGGTCCCATGTTGCACACAGTAATCCAAGATTTATGTCAATACATTTTAACGCCGTAAAATCAGATTTATAAGTATAAAGCGATTTACGAATCTGATTTTCTGCGTAAGCATGTGTTGTGCAACTTAGATATTTAGGACATACTTCTGCTTAACATAGGCGTCCACACAAATGGCCGTAACACACAATAAACGAAAGAAAAGTTTAACAAAGTATATATTTTTGAAAAGTATATAAATAAGGAAAATATCTTTTGTCATTGTCATTTGTGTCACTTTCTCTACTTTTTATACAGCAATTGCGTAAAATGAACTTGCTTTTTCTATTTTCTATTCCTTTTCCTTTTTGTTTGAAATGGGTGTCAACTTTTCGTATTTCATTCAAATATTTAGATTTTTGTGGGTGCACGAAGTGATCACAAAAAGCAGGCCCCCACTTTCTGCACAGTTTGTTGTGTCTAGTTTTAAGGACCGTTTGGAATGTTGAGATCGCACTTTAGTATCGAAGAGCTTATTTTTTGTTCCAACATCACGCAGTCGTATAAAGCTAACAAAGCAAAATTTAAACCCTTGTGTATTTGTCGTTTTTTCAAACCAGCTATCAATTGAATACTGTTGATGTGATTTACATTCATCTGCTGTGTATTAACTCAGGTATTTTCCCACTTAATATTGCTAACTCTTTTGCAGAATGCTTAAAAATGTGCTAAAATAAGTTTCCTCCGTGTTGATCAAATCAAGATTTGGGCATCCTCAGATGTGTCCAGGACAATTTTGAGGCAATTAGCACGACAGCTTTGGAGTTTTGCCAAACAAATGAACAGCAACAATGATAAACAATACCCTAATTGCAGGAGCCTACAACTAAGTGTTTACTTATATACTTCCATTCGGTGTAAATAATTCAACTTGTAATGTACAACACATTTTGATATGCGAATTTTCTCGCTCTGTAGTGATCTCTGAAGCTCGACTTCTGCCATAATTTTCTTTCTTCTGTTTTCAATCTTGTGCTCCTCCAACAATTTTAGCATCTATTCCATTTACTTCCACAATATGAGAGCAAGGTTCTGGGGTTCTTGATGCAGTGCCGTCCTAACCTTCCTCGATAAAATGTTCCACAACCAATACCCTATTTCCTATAGAATTTAGCACCCCCCCCTTCTCTTTGCTGGTAGCCATCTTCAGAGCGATATTTATTATAATTAGGGAACCTTCTCCCATCTCTGATTGGTTTTTGCTGAGAATTGTTGTTGTTGACAGTGATTTATTTTCTGTGATTAGGTATACAGGAAAAAAGCGCATATACTTGTTATGAAACCTCATTTAGACACCATTCCTGTTAAAACATTACCCCACTGCTGTCATATGATATATATATATATATATATATATATATATATATATATATATATATATATATATATATATATATATATATATATATATATATATATATATATATATATATATATACATAAATGCTGCCCGGTTTCCACAGCTCTTTCGAAAAGTTTGAGATACAACTCACTGTGAAGTACGTAGGAAACAAGTTGGAAAACAAATTTTGGTGATTTGTTCAAAATTAGGCATGTAGTAATCTGTCTATGTAAAAGTGATATGTCGCTTTTTTCCTTCAGGGGGAATCAATGTTCCCCGCTTAATCATGGTAGGCTTAGTCTTCTTGAACGTAGGAGAAGCTGGTGTTTCCTATCTAAATATGTTGCTTTTTGGGGGCAGGGCGGTCTGGCCAAACCAATTACAACTATTTGTCAGTGTCAATTTTCCCAAATCTATACCAGTCTCTTTTTTTTTCCAGGAGACTAGCTTTGTGGTATACATGTGTATTGGATTAAACCAGGTTCGGAAAATATAATCCCAGCAACTGTTTTCTATTTCAAATATTCCTCTATCTCTTGCACGTAGAGTATGATAGTTTGAATACACAGACAGGTATGTATATATCTGACTCCTATATGGCTAAGTTTGCTCTAAATCCGTCGACTCTTTTAAAATTTAAACACGTGACCACATATTTTCTTTAGGGTTATATAATCCCGTAAAGGTAAATTATATGAAACTGGATTTAGCAGGCCTTGAATGGAAATTGTGAATTGTATAAAAATACCCAACTTTCGGTCATCTATATTTATGGTTTTTAATATAAATATGGATTGACACAGCGACCCTGCCATAAGAGTGTTAACCATAATAAGTATTAGTCGAATATCAAAATCATTGCTTGTTTTCTTGCGACCACTTTTCTTGCGAGACACATTCACAATTCTATGGATTGTAACAGTACACATCAACGTAACCAAATGCATTAGTCCACAGATCCCGAAATATATGTATCTCAACTTTATCAGCACATGGTCATGCGATAAAAATAATGGAGATATACATTCGGGAGATAAAACAGAAATAGATTTCTTTGCTAGTGTGGATTGACGATATGGAATATATTCTATTCTGTAAATAACAATACTGCAGGCAAGGAAAATGGACAAACACATTAATATAATAATTCTCGTAACCCACTTTCGATCTTTATGTATGTCCCATAAAAGTGAAATACTAATTAGTCGGTTAACACTAAGGAGTGTGCATACAAACACTGATACAGTAAAGAAGAATTGCTGAAACAAAGCAATCAACACACACACTGGACTCCCTCGCCACCATTCGTCATAATACATATATATGTCTTTAAGAATAATTGCTATCCCAGAGAGAGCAATAAAACCGCTTGATAATGCAATGTCACCAACATTGGCCAGCGCAAGTAACAAAACGTCGTCGCTTTTCCAAACGTGAATATTAGTAGAGATCAGGGCCACCATATTGAATATAATGCAGAATAATCCTATTACTATACCGATATAGCTTACATAACTATAGTGCAAAATTGGACTACACTGTAGGCTAGAATATGGTTCGGGTTTACATACCCTAATGAAGTACAGAATACAACACCATTTCGTATCATCAGCGCAAAGGACATCTAAAGACAAAAGTTCCTCGGTCAGTTTTGATGACGGAATAGAAAGACGATTTCCTTGGATATACAAAAGCCTCAAAGATTTTAAGCCCTCAAAAGATCCAGAGTGTATAATATTTAATGGGTTGTGAGACATATCTAGTGCAGTTAAACAAGCAAGGCCTTTAAATGATCCAGGGTAAATCACAATTAAACGTGTGTGTGCTATGGACAAATTAGTAAGCTCCCTCAGTCCATTGAATAATCCATTTTCAGTAACAGATAAAGGATTGTTATTCAACCAAAGTTCATTTAACCAATTCAAACCATCAAACGTATGTGCTGTCAAGCGCACGATTCTATTATGACTCACGTTCAGTATTCTTAGGGCATTAGCATGTAGAAATGATTTTCTCTCTATGTAGTATATACAATTTTGCGATAAATCTAATTTAAACATGTATGGGTACACAGAGTGTTTCTTTTGCCATGCAATTATATGATTATCCAGAAGGTCAAGTACCCTGATATTGTTTGCCACGGAAGGGATGGTCATTAGACTTTTATGTGAGCACTGTGCGGCATTTCCCTGACATATGCAGCTAGCTGGACATGGCTGCATAGAACACAGCTCTTCATCGTCGAAAGAGAAGATGCATTGAACCCATCCGTTACAAATGTTTGACGGATGGTAACATTGCTCTTCTCCCTTGCACTTGAAGTGAAATGAGCAATCAATTACGCTGCAATTTACATAGATGTACTCATCGTGACCATGAGGACAATCCCATTTACCATTGCAGACCATACTTATTTGTATACAGTAACTTTCCGGGCATTTGAAGCTGCTGGAGCATGGAAAATACATGCAGTTTTCTAAATGTTGATATTGGGAGCAACCGTGAGGCATTTTTGGATCATAAAGACATCTACTGAGTAATGGGTATTGGGCTGGGTGTCCATATGTACAAGAAAGCCAGTCAATAAATTCGGAATTAGGTCGACTGGTGGTAATGTGTGCACAAAAAGTGTTTTGTGAAGAATAATGCTGGCCGCATCTCCTCGGAAATCCAAATTGACACAATATTTCGTCTGTTCTATCGATGCAATCATCGTAATCATTGCAAACTTTGGACGCTGGGATGCAACCACCAGAACGACACTGGTAATAAAGAGACGAGCAATAGCAATCTGTTGCCATACATGATGAGTAACACAGCTTAGCTGGAGGTCGAACGCCAGATTTCATTTTGCATACGTCGCTGCAGTTTGTTTCGTCAGTTCCGTCGGCACAATGGCTCACGCCATCACAGCGATAGTGTTCTAAAATACACTCAGAAGATCGACACTTGTATTGTCCACTTTCACAAAACCATGACAAGGGTTTCGGGGCACTTTCACATAAAACACCAGTTTTGTTCTGTTGTTTTCCTTTGTTGGTGATCGGAACATTTATGTCCCTGATGTAAAAATCATTATAAGCCGTTTGATCAATTTTTGCTGATGGCAGGTTAAATTTAAATTGGTAACGCGTATTTTTCCTTGTAGGTACAATCAAGTAATAAAGAATAGACTTCCCCGCTACCGTCATCAACCACAATTGAGAAATTTCTGTCAATTCACTAACATCCAGAAACAAGGCAATTTGACCAATTTTTTTCTTATGTGGATAGGGTTTATATTGCATTTCATGATAGTCAGAAATAACAGTCTCAATGTTTAGAACTGAAGAATTAAAATACTGGCAATACAAGTCCAGATTTGTAAAATTGCTATCCTTGTTTATTGCAAGGGCTTTAATACATAGATCAAACACTGGAAATGATGGAGGGGAACAGGAGGAAACGTTAAATTGCATTGAGAAAGATTTATTTAGTGTAAACTGCACTTCTCTTTCACATAAATAACTAGCACCAACCATACGTAGGTTACAAGGGATATAAAACCAATTTGAACTGCTCTTTGGAGTGACCAGAAGCATTGCCCCACACAAAGGAGAATTTAACCAGGTAGACCCATTTACATGATTTAATATATTCAATTTCTCAGTGTATTGCCAATCAATCAAAACAAACATTTTCTTCAGCATTAGCTTATCATAATTTGCCCAATCGGAAAAAATCAGCGGGGACCCATCAATCCACTGATTCTTCAGTGCCTAGAAGAACAAGATTATTTGATGTTGAAAGATAATGATACAGTACAGTATAGGCATCACAGAAGTGAATGTAAAGGTCCTGCTGAAGATACTGCAAGGCTGATAAAACCAAACACCAAATCAAAAGAGGTTATGAGGCATAAGGGTTTGCTGGAAAGATAAACTTCAAACAAATAGAAATGGAGAATTTTGCATGGTTGCAGTGAGTTACCATTTTCCGTTTACGAATCGTTGCTGTTGGTGGGGAAATCAGGAAGATTCTGTTTTTTCTATATTCAATTGGGTATTGAAGGCAAAAATATACACTAGGCCAACTTTGAACGCTTGTCTGCGGTGCCATATTCGATCGTGTTCACTGTACTTGTTCCACGTCACGTGTCATGTATAACCAAGTCATTTCTCGCGCACATTAAATCTCATAATGTTAATGCACTACATCGCTGGTGCAGGCGTGTCAAAATTTTCTTGTAACAGTGTTTAGGTCATGTGATCTACAGTGAGCTACTACATTTGAATTTTACTTTCAAACATGGAATAAATCAATATCTGCATCCTAGAATAAGCATGCATTGTAGTGCGGTTCAAACAAAAATCATTGCATACGAACTAAGTGAATAGTTTCGGACCGTAATGCATTGTGCGAAATGTCTGTATCGAATGTTTGAAACAGCGTACAATGCTGGCCTGGTATCTCAACATTTCTTTTGTTGTCTGTTTCATCTTTCTGACGGAATCTCGTATACAGTATTATGAGCCCACTGATGGTGCGACATGGCCCCTTTCTGGCATGTGTTTCTTTTTTTTCTTTTCAAGATGGCACACATTTCCTTTTCACAATACTAACATTACATGAGAGTTTGTTGACAGTATGAAGTCTCTTGAAAAAAAGTGAACGGTCCAACTGTTTTACTTTGGACATATTTTGGAGGAGATGTGTAAAAATTAGCACACGAACAACCCTACTATATAAAAATCAGCCATTGTGCTAGTAGTCCCCACACATAGGCATGTTGATTGTCACTGATGGTTTGTCTTATGTGCTTGCAACAGGCTATTTAAGCTCATATGCACCTCAATACTAAATGCCTTTCATGAACATTTATTTGTCTCATCAAGCGGTTACCTCAATTGCGGCCAAGTTTTTGTTACTGTGCACTGGGCAGTAAACGTAACACATGGCTGTATTATTCTACTGCATAATTATGCACTTAACTTGCTACAGAAGCTCATATCCTTATTACCTCATGTTAAACCAATGAGACTGTTACTGTTTTGTCCAGGGTGTGTGTGGTTTGGTCATCACCTTACTTGAGTTAGGTCTTAAATCACGCCATCATTACTGTAGAGTAACTATTCAAGGCTGATTAACAATTATTTGAATGATATGTAGAGCAACACATAAAGTATTTAACTCCCTTTGCTTTCTCTTAAATCTTGGAATGAATAGAATTGCCACAACCATGTTACCGTATACATTATCCAAAATACACCTGTAACTTAGTTTTGCTCCATACAGTAGTTTACTTCTAAAAATGTATCATGTTAACTAAGCAAAACTTGCATGTTTCACGGTCAAGGTGCAATAAGTATATGTCACTAAGTTTCTGCCTTAATACTTGATATAAATACTCTAAATATAAGAAAGGCACCATTCTTTTTTATCTGAGAGACGCTCCGAGTGATACATTTGCAGCTGCAAGAAACAATTCAACATCGAGTATTTCTGACTCGTCAGCACCTGGTCAGTTTTGGATTCCTAAATTGCACAAGATTGTTACAGATCTAACACATAACAGACACATAATGTATGTCACTAAACAGTTAGAGGTTGAGGTTAAGTCATATTTACATGCTATTGCAGACCATTCGTAAATGCTGAAATACAATATAAAAACACGCTGCAATTGATTTGCTTTGGAGTTTTAAAAAATCTATAGGATTTGTCTAGAATTAGACATTACACGCCAGAAGTATTAAATATTTTTTATTTTTCTACTGTATATACAAATTATCTCATCAGAATGTAACGGGAGTACTTGATATCATAAACATCACAATGTTAAGTCATAATACCCATAGCTATTTTACTATACTCTTTGCAAAAAAAAAAAAAAAAAAAAAGCCTGCCCTTTCGTCAACGTAATAATGAGGTGTGCTTTATCATTGGTTTTATCACCTCTGATGGAAGGATGTGCTGTTCCTGACAGGGGACTTTGTGTTTGGTTGAATTCTGTACGGATTATGCATTACAAGCAAACCCGCGCCCTTTTTGGCATGCTGTGGGTGAGTCTGACTATCTTGGCCTGAGCAGTTTGGTTCCACTGGTCTATGAGCTGCTGTGCCACTTGTTCCTCTGTGACCATAGGTTCCCTATACTCTTTCTTGACCCAACGGCAACACACATCGCATAAATGTTCAATGGGGGACAAGTTAGGAGTTTGAAGTAGTCATGGCAAAATTTATATGTTGTGCTGCTGAATATAATGTTTACTGATTCGTTCAATGTGTGGCCATGCCTTGTCTTGCCAGAATGGTAGCACAGGGTGTTACTGCAACCATTCAGTGAATGTTGCCTAGATCTCATCCACAGAGCACTGACCTGTTGAGTCCTATTTACCCTGATAAATTATGTTCCTCCTGTATACTTTCTACACAAACTAGTTTTAAGGCAGCCAATGTTGATCAATGCGAGTGCCTTTTTTGCCAGGAGTGCATATATACTATATAAAAACAACGTTTAATAAAACACTTTTTATAATGTATGGAGTACAGTTATTTTTGTGGTGCTATTCCATTTGATCAAGTTGGACCATATATTTTACAATAAATCAAAGCCATATATAAGGGCAATAATTGCTCCTTTTAACTCCGCGATGTGTATCTAAATGGGGTGAGTAATAAGAATTGATGCAGAAATGACTAAAAGTTCTTTAGCTTAAGCAAAAAATATTATTTAATGCCAGATATAATGAATGATGATATTGCTGCATGAATGTTGAAATTATTAAATACGCTAACAAATGTATCATGCTGACAATCCTGTGAAAATGCTAATACAGCTGCTAATAAAGGTGTATCTATCGATTTGACGTTACTAATACCAGCTGTGTTATCGAAATGCTATTACCGTTTGGTTGCATTTTTCCTAGAATGTCAACTCTCTTTAAATGAATGTTTATTACCAGGATCATAGAAGTGCCTCTGGGATAACATGGCTTTACACCTCTAAATCTAGCCACTGTCTGTAAACTTGTAAACTACTGAGATCAAATCTCTTACCAAACACTCACTTAAGCAATGCGCACATTTATTTTTGTGACCATGGAACAGCCGCGTCTCTAACCAGTAACATTTGGCACCAATCGCCGAAAAATAGGAAAAAAACATATGCCAACTGCACCAAATCCCCATCCCAAAAGAATGGTTCAATGAAGGCAGGTATATGTTAATCCCACAATTGACATGGCCATGCTCATTGTTTTGAATCCAGTACAAATTGATCACAAAGCGAGTCTCAGTAATGGGCCATTAAAAACTATTGATAATACAAGAGCACTGTTACCAACCTGTGCTCAGCTGACCTTCCATGCAAAAACTGAGGGGGTCCTGAAAAAGACAGAAAGGCAAGGTTGTATTTGTTTAAGACCATCATCACGGTTGTCGGTATGAATATATTCTCTCAACAGTTTGTCGAATTTTGACAATTCATTTAAATTCAGAACATGCCAGAACCACCATGTAGTGAACGTATTTTGTGTAGATCAAATCCAACGTACAGTCCCAAGAAGTCTCAAGAGGATCCAACTTACCATTTGGGATAAAAAGTCAAGAAAAGTGAAAACACACAAGAAGTCTTCAAAAAAAAAAACCACAAACACAACGCCACCTGTTGAAGAAACAAAGGCCCAGAAGTAAGAGAGCTTTTCGAAAATTGAACAACCACAAATCCATAAAAATCCAAAATGCATGACATTCTGATCATTTAAGCAAATTCATAAAGCCACGCCCAAGGTACATATCAGCCGAGTTTGAAGCGAATCTGACAGATGGTTTTGGAAAAATGTAAGATGCGACTTACCATTGCAATCCCTATTGACTACTTTTGCATTCAATGGACGTGTATGCATTAATCGATAAGCACCCAAATTGAAATCTCCATTCAAAATGAAAGATGTCGAATATCATCCCTAAGTGAACATTTCAGTATGACATTTCCACAGGCTATGTTCCACTGAGTTTGACTTTTCCGCTGGCTATATTCCCACTGAGTTTAAGAGGAATCACAATGACAATTATGGAGAGGTCAAAATAGCTTTGACACACAAGACTGGAAAAGCGTCGCAGGGCCACCTGATGTAAATTGAGAGCTAAGGATGGCCAGAAGTGCCCTATGCAATTTCGAAGGCTAGGCGGCTTCAGACACTTTTTTAAGACTTTGCCAAAAAATTGAACAGAAAAAATGAAAAATCCAAATATTTGTGAACCATGATGAATTGAATATATATATACGTAGGATTGTGACAGTCCTGTTAACAGTTGACCTTGAATACACTAATGTATGCAGTCCCACGACCTTTGACTTTGTCACCTATCCTTAAGGCTCAGACCATCCACAAGTGGGACGATGTGGCCTTGGTAACAGGACCACGATTTAGCTAATCCTCTCAATTAGCCTTGGTACAATCCCAGTATTATGTGTAACATTGAAGTTGTAGTGGTGAAAAGTGAAGGATCTGATGTGTCCTTGATATGATATCAGCGTCACCCACGTGTACTGTGAATCTGGCCTTTTTCGAACATCCTCACCCTTTGCAAAATCAAAGTCTTCACTCACTCAAACATCTCTGAATTCTTCATTTTTAAAAGTGTAAGTGAGACAGCCAGCTATTACCATGATAAGTACTATGACCTTTCACGGCCACTCAAAATTTAAATCACAAGCATTGAGAAAAGCTGTGAAGTTCGCTGCACGTATTTTATTACGTTCGTATGCCCAATCTCTATCCGAGGTATGGGCCAAAATGAATGAATATATATATATGTATATATATGTATATATATATATGTATATATATGTATATGTATGTATATGTATATGTATATATATATGTATATATAACTTGCATGCAAGTAACCAAATGTATACAATAAGCTCAAGAATTGACAACTGATATTTTATCAAAATAATTTTTTACGTCAACTTGAGACAATATACAGGACCAGGGACTTCTCCCAAGTGGTACAATGTTGTTCCATCCCTCTTGAGTGAAAAAACCTGAAGCCTAAAATTTATCATCTCAATTAACAGCTGCAGTACAATATCCACTGCATCGGATAATTTCATATATATATATATATATATATATATATATATATATATATATATATATCAGGCACTTGTATGTAATTTGTAATATATAGACCATTAACCTCAAACGTAAGCATGTAACATTACATGGAAGATAATTTAACCTAAAATGCAAGACAAGGTCGACGGGCTTCTTGAGTGAAGATACCCGAACCCCAAATTTCAACACCATATAAACATTAGAAGAAAAGCGGTTCTATGGAGGACTCCTATTCCAACAAGTAGCATATTTCTCAGACAAATGTACTAAAATATTATCTCAGATGTCAGGATTCTTCAGAACTTCATAACATTTGGAATAGTCTAGTAATATCTTGGTAAATAACGTTTTGCTCCTACTTTTAGAATTAAATACTGCAACAAAATATGGAATTCGTCTCCAAGTCTCTGTTCATTGCATACTGTAGACAATAAATGGTGTCTTGTAGTACTTGTATCAAGACTTGTCTCTACTGGCGATTTAAGATTGACAGCTCTAAATTTAGACAGAAATGATCTCATTCAGGCACCTTTTTTTTTTTTTTTTTTTTTTGGCAAGAAACGATTTAAAACCTTAACTTTTACCTGAATGGGTCGTAATCTTAACAAATGACCATTTTTTTCGATGTGTGTATGCCACATTGCATGCATTGTTCTTTAAGTCTTTTTTGTAAAACAGAGAATGTGTTTTTATCTAGATTTTTTGTTTTTTAACTGGTCAAAATGCTTGTCTACTTCAAAAAAAAAAAACTTTTAAACCACTATTTGATTCATACAAATAATATCTCATAGACGTTGCAAGAAGCATTTGCTATATATTAATAATTTACTTTCAAGTACATTAAATCAATCGTCTTTCTCATGATGGCAACCTTCATATGGAATGTATTTTGAACCCAGTGACAAATCTTTATCTGGGTGTAAACAATCGTGTATATACCTTAGACATACATATATATATATATCCCTAAAAACAGCAACAGCGTACATACTGTCAGTTTTAACCTGATCACATAAATAACTTTATGCTTTTTCTTCAAACAAGCATTAATGTTCATAAGCAACGCGGTGAGAACTGTGCTCTATCAGTAACAAAGCATGCATAATCCACCTCGAAATAGGCTTTAATATTTGCAGGCCCTGTCTTGATAGTCTGTTATTGACTCAGAGAAAAAAACGTCATACTCTGAAATGATTATATGTGGCATGTTCGGTGGACCGTATCTTTGTCTTAGTTCTTCAAACGTTCAGTGAAGTAATCGATAATCAACACTCAGATATAGTCGTGTCTGAACTCTTCTGGGCTATTATAATACTGTCCCTAATGAATGTCCTATTTTTAATCGACCTTATATATGCAGACCTTGTTCAGAATTCTTTTAAAGCTCATTCTCCTCCTGTACCAGCCTGCATAATTTGTTTGAACAGCGTGTCGTCCGTCTCTTCAATTTTGTCACGAGAGAAGTCCAATTTGAGTCAGTATTTTACAGACTAACCACTACAGGTCGATCCCACCGGCCATATTTTAGGTGACAGAAAATCTGCCCATCCCTTTTATGCATGCCATTACAAAATCTTCTCCCTTCTGTTGATAGCATTGGTACTCTGGAAGTTGTTAGATCTTCATTCATGTATATGTGTCACATCCTTTGGCCTTCAGCATCTTCTCTTTCATAAACCAGGTCGTTTACATTCCGATTAACGATTGGAATTTTACGAGGCGAAGATGGGACATGCCTTGCTATCATGCTTTTGGTCCAGGTGATGACAAAAATATATGTGGCTGAAATATCGGAGCTCATATTTGCCAATATCTGTCACTGCTTCAGTGGTATTTTCACCCAGTTCATCCTTTATACCCATAAGTTGATTTGACTTTCTTCTCGCATACTGCTCAAGCCAATCCAGTTTTGTTCTCTTGGGAACTAAATGCTCATGAAAAGTGTCACTTATCCACTTGGCAACTTGCTCTGCCAGGCTTGACATTGCGTGGTTAACATTGTGTTATACCATACCAGGTATGGCAGATATGACAGCTTTCAAAATTCAAATTCTCTCACTCCGGGCACTCTCCATCTGTTTCAATTTCCAAGATTTTTCCACTTTCAGACCTTGTAATTTATTCCGTTTGGCTGACATGAAAAGCTGCTGCCGCTTGATTGACAAATTTTGTCACTGCCTCTTTCATGAAGCTCAAAAGCGCCACATGTCCATTTCACCCGCCATTCCCGAAGTAAGCATGTCAAAGAAACCCGACAGGTACTTTTCTATTGATATCTATTGGTAACCACAGTGGTAGGTTCCAGGATTACCAGTTTATTTGTCTAACATGCCGCTTACCCATTGTGAGCTTAATAAATGTACACGTGCCTCAGCAATAATACATAATTTGGGGAATGATGACCAGACTAGGAAAGGAGCATCATGTAGTAAACAAATTTAAGGGACATCGACCCAAACTCATTTCTACCAAGTGAAAAGACAATCCTGAATGCGCTAAAAAAACTTGAAATATCGAGTACTCGCAAATAATTTGCTTAAAACGCAAGGTAATAAATATTAAAAAACGCAGAGCCGCCTCTCGCAGACATTAAGATCTAAGGGTATCCAAAATTGTCTCCAAAATGCAATGTCCAGGCATTTGATCAAGGAGTTCTCACGATTTTTTTTTTAATTTGGCCCCAAATGGGACAATTCGTGATCACAAACAAAAGTCAATAGAGCATAACCATTTGAACAAATTAAAAAGAGAACAAACCATCTGCATTCCCACCTAGAAAGCTTGAAGTGAACCTGGTTGACAATTTTTCAGTTAAATTGAAAATGAAAATTACCACTGTAATGTGCATTGATTTATATTTTAATAAATTGGGATGTACTCATTGACCAAGATGTTCCTCGATTAAAACATAAACTGTTTTTCGTTGTTGTTGTTTACTGGAAACAGTAATTGACAACGGAATACATATGTGATTGTGTGAACGATATCATTTGAATGGTTGAAGTGTTCCTTATTAGCATAAATTAAAATGCTGGTTTTATTGTTCTCTCATTCTATACGCCTACAGAATGGACCTAAGAGTTGACGTTAGCACAACCACTGCCTATATATGAATCGTTTCAATGTCCCTGATTTTCACAAATTAAGTGATATAACTTTTTATTGTGGTTCATCGAAATATGTGCAATACAAACTTACGTTTTGAGGTTTGAATTGCATTTCTACCTGATGTTTGATATAATTAAAATTTGAACTTTTATAATGCCATCACTCATGGCCAATAAAAAATTCAACATGTTTTAGCAAAAATTAAATTGCTGGTAACTTCAATCATTTGGACATGTGAACTTGTATAAACCAGGCATATCATACGACCGTTATATCAATAACTCTTCTGCGTGTGGTATTTCGTAAGCGTTACCAAGTCGGGAAAAAAACTCCAGACAAAAAGTGGGATTGAGAAAAAAAACAAGGTGCAGAATTCATAGTTACAGGTATGTTCGTCTTAGAACACAGATATATTATTTCTTTATACGACTTACTTCCATAGGCAATCTAATACATCCTGTAATAACTGACCAAGATCCACTGAAAACTGCTTCACCGAACTCCATTCGTCTTTTATTATTCTGCTTCTTATTTTGAGACCGACCGTTTTTGGAGTCAACTATGTGTGGATTCCAAGCTACGTGTGTTGTTTCAACAGACAGACCACTGTCCTTGTCTGAGACAGAAAGCCTTTCACAACATCCACAGACATAGACAAATGAAAGAGGTTCTGCTTAATATCTGGTTGCACCACTTAACCTTGTGTGAGAAAGGTGTTGCATTTTTCTTTTTTAATCACATTGGGTTATTTCGTCTGTATCAAACATTGCAAAGAGGGATCCTGGATTGTCGGTCCAGAAGGATTCGATTATTTTCCACATGAAGTAATAATTTGCCACCTAAACAGCACTACTCCACAACTTAAGATTTTATGTTTTAGTTTGATTCCATTCGGGACAGTCACACCTTGCAGAACTGAAATACTATTGAGTTGTAGGACCATAAGTGCAATGAGTGTGTTATGTGTGTCCACATAATTAGATGAGCAGTGCATCCTTCCTTCAGATGAACGTAATCCCAACAGCGACTCGATAAGATAAAATAAAGTAAATACGCAAATATAAAAATAAGTAAATGATAAAGAAAGTACAACTTTTATTAGATGCCACTGTAAACAAAGTTGAACACTTTTTATGAAAATCCTATCAGGTAATTTATTATGAGCTTATTTTTACTCAATCAAAACTAATCAATACCATACTCAGTGCTGGTAGCATAGCGATCATGTGTTAAAGGTGTTGTACGCGTTTAGACCCTATATGTATCCATGCTTCCAGTGCCACGCACGAGCACAAATTATTTGCTCGCAGTGTGAGTATGTTAAACAAAGAATGTTGAAATACCGTAACGAGACATAAATTAGCAGGAAAGTTAATGGATAGCGGTAATTATTTCCAGGGATTTGATTTGATGAATTCACCCCCACAATAATTTTCATTTTTTTTAAGAAATTATCTCAATGGAATTCCGAGCTAAGTTTATCGAATGGACCTTTCTTGAAAAAAATATTGACCATATCTGTTATTCAAATTAAAGTCCTGTATCATACAATGTTGCTAAAATCCTTACAAACATATATTTATTAGTGGTTTGGTTTGCGTTTGGGACAATTTTAACAAAGTTGTAGTGTGCTCAGTACACACACACACACACACACACACACACACACACACATATACACACACATATATATATATATATATATATATATATATATATATATATATATATATATATATATATATATATATATATATATATATATATATACAAAGATAGAGGGAGAGAGAGAGAAAGGGACAGAGAGAGAACCAATACCGAATAAACATAGTGCCGTTGCAGCTCCATGACCAAACACACAATTTTGTTCTTCAGTATCTGTGATACTTATATATATTTTAATTTTCAAGCAGCTCATTTATCGCCCACTGTAAGTGTAGTCAATTTGCTCTTTTTCTAAGTGCAACGTCTAAGTTGAAGGCAGTTCATAGTCAGACCTGGGAAATAGGCTCTACCTACGAATGAATGCAAGCCGTTAAACACGGAGGCAATGACACAGGACCAGGGACCGGTATTGTTGTGTGTCAAACTGATAAGAAACTAATAAAACAAAACAAGAGCAAAACACCTCCCTTAAAAATAAATTATATATATATATATATATATATATATATATATATATATATATATATATATATATATATATATATACAAAAGGAATGTAGCCTTTTGATTAGATTAGTTAACTTGCAAAACATATTCATCCATATGCTTACCTTGGCTTGCACTTACAATTGGCCAAAGAGCCACTGGCTACAAACTTCTATTTGGCTCAAGATATGTCTATCAAAATTGGCCCAACACTGGGACAGGTCAGCTGAGCTTAAACATATATTCATGATACGCTACTCAATACGGTCTGCATAATACTATAGTTAGTATTTCTGTCATTGTTTAGGATAGGAAGAGGAAGTACAGAATGGCGCTCATTATATACGCGTATATCGTTAAAATTGGGTCAAAAATGAAATCATCAAACTATAATCTGGTTATTTTCAAAGGTCTTACACTGGTCAATATAGAACATCATATATGACTGTACAAAACTAGCAGTTTTACGGTAAAATATTATCATACTTAGTCACTGTTTTCTTAATTACCAATTTTAGGCCTCTAAGTAAAATATTGGCTCACTACACGAACGTTTGGTTATTGTTCTTGCCTTACCGATTGCCTAGTCAGTCCTATATACATGACAGCAGCATTATAAATGAATATGAATTTTTCCAGTCCACAATCCAATCGACCATACATATCTGCATATTTAAATCGGTTTAACTCAACCTGAGAGTTCAAGATAACTAAATTCCCTTGGAAGTCATAGGTGCAAATCCTAT
The DNA here is from genome assembly GCA_964020975.1 of Hermodice carunculata. Lineage (NCBI taxonomy): Eukaryota > Metazoa > Annelida > Polychaeta > Eunicida > Amphinomidae > Hermodice > Hermodice carunculata. Next base: position 44,441,053 of record OZ026625.1, read on the forward strand.
ATGCAAAATTCCAACTTATGTTTTGGGTGTAGTGGGGCATTGAATAAGTATTTACAGGTATCCGAAACGTGCTATTGGAGTAATAACCATAACAACTCAGTCCTGTCACAACGGAGTGATAATTTGTGCCAAACAACTTGTGATAAAATACTGCTTTCGGCGCTGACTTTGCGAATAAGTTCAAGAAGCAATCGCTCTGGCCGGCTGGTTCTCTAAAGATGTTTATATAATATACAGTCGCATTTTCTCTATTTTCATATTCTTCTGCTAGCCGCAATTTTATATAGCAATGCATGCATCTAGCTCTAGTCCAGATCCAGTACCAGAGGCACCGGTGTCTATAAACACCAGGACGGTTCCAAAGCTTACCAACATCATGGCAAAAATGAATATACACCCTAAACTTGCGGCGGCAGTCTTGATAAAAATAAAGATGCAAGATTTGAATTGTATGATGTTTGTTGAGCGATAGTCCCACTATTACACAAAGACTGGAAGAACTGATACCTAACGAAAGATTCATTTTAACACAATATAGATCCAACGCATTAACTGTGACGACATGCGCAGAGTCGTTTACTTTGTTATCACGACATCCGTTTTGTAGGGTCACTGTAATTGCCAAATGCATCTGTCTCCACGAAAACCTCTCGGGTTCACCATGAAACCCTGTATTTACTATTAACATAAAGTAATGAAGGGTGTAAAACTGATAGCTTGTGGTATTTATTATACTTCGTCTGTTCCTATAATCTAGAAACATATACACTGGATGTCCCTTTTTAAGTCCAGTCTGAATGGTCACATAATAGTTTTTCCCTTGCGGATAGAGCCTGATGCCCACATAGTTATGTGCTTTGTACTTGTACTCCCTTGGATGATGAGAAATGACAGCACATGGGTTTGGAACAAGAGCATGTTTGTGAGAAATAAACATATCTGGGATCCCACGGCATGGTGATAGTTTGGCCGTGATATGGACCTCAACCATTGAATCATAATAAATAACAAAAAGAATGACATTTTCTGAAGACACAAACTCAAATGAGCCTGGGGTTTCATAAAACGAATCAAACTGGTAACAATATGGCCCAAACTGCCTGTTGCCGTCGTACAAGGATATACCATTTATATAACAGTTTAAAGTTCCATATGGAGTAAACTTAAATTTGACTTTGACTTTCACAAGCCTCCCCAGAGGAGCCACGAGAATGCCACTTCTATGCATTTTGTTCCAAGTACGTTGAAGCATACTGGGAATATTGCATGCTATTGTGAACGTGGTGCTAAAATGTGTTGACTTGTCAAGTCTGAAGTAAGTTTCAAATTGAAGAGCGGATGGTGTCAAATGAAATTTTAAATTGCCATCCGTTCTTTGCCGATTACAGCAGTAATGGATTAATAGAAAAAATCCTAACGACAAGCTCACGCGATGTTCTTTATAGTGTACGAAAGGACTGAACGTCGTCAGAGTATGTTGGTTGTAATTCCATCTACGATTGTAAACCATTACTATTGATTTCTCATGCACATATAGGTCTCCTCTTGTGGTGAGGTCATAGTTCCATCTTAATTGACCCACGAAAATCCAATAGGTTGCGCTTCTTTTTAAATGTCTGTCCTGATTGGATGAAAACAGGTGCAAAGCTGGGACATATTTGTTGATGGTATATATTGCCATCAGCATGGAATGAATATCCACTACCTGATACAGAAATTCAAACAATATTGACCTGGAGACCACAAACATGATTCTTAGAAATACATCTACTGAATTTGAAAAAGATGTCACATATGATTGGAATATAAACAGTATTTGCGTTGCAGTTACGTCAGGCTTGCCAGTGTGCCAACGAAGCATTTCAGTCATATTATCAATAATACGCAACTCAAATGTTTCATAATCTAATATCAAAACATCTGTTTTCAAAAATTTCACTTGAACCCGTTTTCCTGCAGGGGCTATTATTCGCCACATTTTGAATATGATGGAAAACAACTTACACCACCACAGTTTACTTGCACCTTGGATGTATGTTCCATTTTTCATTTGGTCTCTGGCACACTGGCTAGTGCCAATTCGGAAGGATGAGTCGAGAGACACTTCTTTGGGCAGCGTATCTACCGAGATGTGTGGAGAACAGATTTCCCAAATTTGTGAGAATGTTTCAATAATATGTGTCATCCCAGACTTCAGTAAATTAATTTTTGTCATTTTCAGAGATTTGACCAGACCAACATCAACCCATATTATATCATTTTTGGCTGCTATACTTGTATCAAATCTGGGATAGATTTGAAAACGTACATTTATATTTAAGTAGCGATAGCGCCGGTCCAGGTCCCACATGTCCATGCAGACTTTTGTGTGCCTAGATATAATTTCAATTCCTTTCAAATAAAAGTAAGTGTCGTATAGTTCTAAAATATGCAGTGAACAAGCATCTAAAACTGTCAATATACTAATTTTGCTTTGTGGACATAAATGGCGCAGGGGCTCCGTCTTTGCTCCTGTTTTAATCTTCAAATACCACACAAAATTTATTGACGTTTTAAATCGAATTTTGAGCAGCTTTTTCATTTTCCAAATGTAGAAATATCCAGCTGGTCTATCTATTAAATTAGTGTTCTTATACTCGTTAACTTTCTGTCGGTTTGTAATTATACTGCACACACAGAAGAAAAGCTGTCTCAGATAACAAACACTAGCAATATGAACATCATTCGCTATGATGCAATATTGTAAAGGATATACCGTATACAAATATGGGGGCCACAATTCGGTAGTGGCCATCCTTTTTTTAAGTAAAGAGCTTGCCTTTGGTCTTTGTGCAGTGAAAGCCAACATACACCAGACACAATGTGCAGCACCTTTTGAGAAAAATTTGCACAGTCCAACGTAAACTTTAACTACTTGCAGACACTTTGACTTCTCGCAACTATTTCACATTTTAGGGAATCATTTCAAGCCATGTCAGCGAATGTATGTGATATCGGTCATCGCACATAAGAAATTTTGGGATCTGTTTTTAAAGCTTATTGTTATTGATTTGTGTGAGCGTGTTATTTCTGTGTGTGTGTGGGGGGGGGGGGGGATTTAATGATGAAAATATGTGAAAGATAATTTTTTTTCAAGTGCTAAAAAGCCAAAGACGATTTCATAAATTAATACTTCAAGATCAAATTGTGGAACACGGAAGTTTTGCAAAGAATTCTTTTCAAAGATACGGATAAATCAAGCATTTGAAGGTTTTCAATGTTGAAACCAATATATGCAATTTGTTTGTGACGGAAAAAAATGCATGAAAGTGGTATCCCAAGCAATGTTGTTTTCAGATGTGAATACAGGTAACTATTATGTGTGTGTTCTCAGCATCAATCCTGGAAAACATAAACGGAATATTTTTACACAAGTGAGGTTTTCCTCGCATTTCTAAAAGAGTTTGAACCTTTTTTTGGAGGATACTTACCCTTAAATACATCTGCCTGAAGGGCAGCATTCATCCCCCTTTGCCCGGTACAAGAGGTGATCGATACCCTAGCTAAGCACACAACCAGTACATCTATACGTTTAATATATTATACCTATTTTAACCGCTATGATTATTGGGTTAACACCCTTCTAAATGCATGTCCAATATCCACGTTTTTCAGCAAAATTATAACTGAATTATATTACTGTTTGTACTGAACCCAATTTGACTTCTACAGTTAGGTCAAGTTGACTTACATACATCTCTAACCTGGATATCTTATAGATGTAAAAATGCTACCACGTTTCACCATTAATGCGTCAGTAGACTTATCATTCACGTCTTTCCGTCATTGTCCACCTATGTCCCAACTCATATTTTCGATTTTTGCACAACAGTCGCCCACAATCCCTTTAAAGCTAGCAAAAATTCAGGTTCGGTGGGTTTCTAATTAGTTTGTTCAGCTGCCCTCGATGCAGTAATTTCCGTTGTTTGTGATGTTTGCTTCATGTCTTTGAAAAATCTAATTATGCACTTAGGGCCAGTTGCTTTAAAACTTCATGGGCACAATGCTGGTACCCCAAGACAGGGATGGGAATAACCATATATTGAATGCCAAGGTCAGCTGGGGACTGGCTCTTTACGTAACTTTCTTGTTCGTTCACCGTTTTGCAGTTAATCACACCGAAAGAAAAGTTTGATAAGTGACATTGTTACCAGCAGAATTAGGTTAATGTAACCCAAACAAAACCTTGATATATGTGTCATCTTATGTATCATGCTACAACATGTTCAAGCTTCGTGGGTTCTACAGGTTTGTATCAGACTGAAACAAAAAGCGTATAAGTCAATGTTTAACCCTGAGCATTTGGTCAAGCTTATTGAAGCACTATGTCAACTTAGGTCCTAGGGCCCAGACACATAAACTTGCTTATTTTTATTATTTTATCCCCAATTTTCTTGGACGGAAGTGAAATTGCTGTACCCATATACAGCACACAGTCATAGCTTGTTTACACCTGATTATATATTCCTACCCATTTTCATAAAATACTTATTCGACGAAAAACAAATGTATTGAGAAAATGGTTCCGTGGAGAGATGTATGTGCCGTTTTTCTGTTTTAAAATTTTGTTTGATATAAATGAAAACGGAAAGCAATATGAATAGTCTCTGCTCATCTTACTTTAACATTCAAGCCCATATAATTTCCATTTTGCTCTATAAATACTGCAAAGTGTTTCTCCCCAATATTAATACGATTGGTGAATTAGTTTGCAGGCAGTTTTAAAGATTGGCAAAAATTTGACGCTGAAAATCACTAGCGCGACCATTTGATAGAAATTCGCCTAAATGTAGTATAAGACCACAACTTTTCAATATCATAGTCGAAATTCAGTCCAGGTTGAAAACCGCCCAAACCTTGACAAGCCTATCGACATGAACAAGGACAGATATAACAGCAAGCTTTGAATGTCTATCAATCAATACATTACTCATTGAATATCTAAAAAGATTGATGACATAAAAATAACGACTGTCATGAACAATTGAAGCTGACAAAAGTTCTCAACAATGCTACAAAACCTGCTTTCAATGCCCTTATTAATTAAGACATATTACTTTTTGATTATAGATGATGGGAAATGAGAGCGCATCTCCAGGCTGTCGTGCCTGCTCCTCACTAAAACAAGTAGTGAAACTGCAAGCCCATCTTACTCAAGTAGTGCACAGCTGTCAACTCTTCCATTTTCAACGGGAGACACCCGTTATGTAGACTCAAAAAGTTCTTTAAATGGCAAGGATTTTGAGGCAAAATTTACGTTTTGCTTTGTAGTCATGCATGTTTTACAAGAACCTAAATATCATGCGTCTTGGGGGGGGGGGGGGGGGAGGGTCCAAACCTATGGCAGCGCCATTTGTGATCAACGTTGCCAGCATCAGTGCTATCTCACTTTAGGTTCACATGGCGAATCATGGCTGTCTGATACACCAAACATGTTGATTGACATGTCTCCAGAGCATTTAGCAACCAAAACTGACTTGCTTGGACAGCAGTAATGCCATCATGGCCGAGACTGTGGGTAAAGAGGGAATAAAATCTTCCAATGCTGATTTATCAGAATGAAATTTGAGATTATAAGCAGTGTCAAGTAAAGCATATTGATCAATCTTTTTGAAAGGTCAATGCATTATACACAAACTGTATTGTTTTAGTGTGTATGTGTGCGTGTGTGTGTTTTTGTTTTTGTTTTCGTTTTTTTTCCATCATATGCCTTCTTCCAACACTTTTACATGTCACACAATGAAACAAATGTAATTGTTTAAACCGATGATCAAAGATTTCGATGATTCTCGTAAATGTTTTAAATTAGTAAATGGAGAATATGGTTTCTGCATATTAGTCTATATCTAATTTTTAGATATGTAATACACTTTTTATCATTTAGCTAAAAACAAATGGTTACAACATGTGCCATCTGATGCCCTATTGTAAACCGTAAAACCATTGGCATTTGTAAAACCATTGGCATTTGTCATGTCAATACGAAACTTTTTTCTTGCAGAGCTGCTTATCTGTACAATAAATAAAATTGTTTTGTTGGAAAAATATGAATTATAATTTATCTGTACCACGACAAAGTCACAGAACGATTTGGCACGGCTAAATCTCCTCCACTACATTAAAACAATAAAGAATGAAAAGGCGTCAAGTATAATATCTATGGATGATCACATCTATAAGGCAAATTCAAAGGAATGCTATATCATTAGAAGAGGATGACCGTAATATATGCTATGACCAATTTACTGGCAACATTGCTTAATTATGAGTTATTTCTATGACAACAAGAGGACCATGATGATCCTTTGCAAAGCTGACTGGAACCGACTGGTTCTGCATTTGCAGACTTAACTGTTGTACTGTATGTGCTTAACAATAAGAAACGTAGTTTGCAGGCAGTTTTAAAGATTTGCACAAAAAAACACACAAACAAAACAAAACAAAACAAAAACAAAAAACAAAAAACAAAACGAAAAGAAGAAAAACCTAAAAGGTGATAGGTTTAACAGGTCTCTTTTTATTTCTGGCAGAAGAAATGAAATCTGTGTTTTGGGTGGTTAGGCCTATACATTTTGGAAAAAGAACTAGTATCTGAAGTTAATGGTGAATATTTCTAAGGTTGAGAGGACCGGTTTAAAACCACCAGTTGCCTTTTATGGATGACTGCCTTTCTCAAGTACGGAGTGAAACTTGTTTCTTCACATATGTATTGGAAAAGATATGTTGATGCTTTGGTAAGTCTGAAATCTCTTTGCTGTCATTGTTAGGTTTGGAATTAATGAATATGGATCATGTGTTTCTGTACTGTTTGCAAATTTATATCATTGGCTATGTTGTGCTGTGGACTTTGTTCTCCGATTTATAGTTAAAGTGGAAGTAGGGTGTGTTTATAATGTTCCAGATTCATAAATATCACAAAAACTATGTAGGCCTATTTTATTCTTTTACTTTAAACTTAGCTGACTGACAAGTCGGGAGAACTAAAGGGTGATAGGCCTAACAGGTCTCTTTTTATTTTTGGCAGAAGAAGTGAAATTTGTGTTTTGGGTGGTTAGGCATATACATTTTGGAAAAAGAACTAGTGTCTGCAGTTAATGATGAATATTTCTAAGGTTGAGAGGACAGGATTAAAACCATCAGTTGCCATTTATGGGTGACTGCCTGTCTCAAGTCATGAGTGAAATTTGTTTCTGCACATATGTATTGGAAAAGAATATTGATGTTTTGGCAAGTCTGAAATCTTTTGCTGTCATTGTTGGGTTTGGAATTAATGAATATGGATCATGTGTTTCTGCTCTATTTGAAAATTACTTCATTGGCTATCTTGTGCTATGGGCTTTTTTCTCCCATTCATAGTTATAGTGGAGGTAGGGTGTGTTAATAATGTTCCAGATTCATAAATATCACAAAAACGATGTAGGCCCACATTACTCTTTAACTTCAAACTTAGCTGACTGATCCGTCGGGAGAACTAAAGGGTGATAGGCCTAACAGGTGTCTTTTTATTTTTGGCAGAAGAAATGAAATTTGTGTTTTGGGTGGTTAGGCCTATACATTTTGGAAAAAGGACTAGTGTCTGCAGTTAATGATGAATATTTCTAAGGTTGAGAGGACCGGATTAAAACCACCAGTTGCCTTTTATGGGTGACTGCCTGTCTCAAGTCAGGAGTAATATGTGTTTCTTCACATCGGTATTGGGAAAGAAATGTTGATGCTTTGGCAAGTCTGAAATCTCTTTGCTGTCATCATTGGGTTTGCAATAAATGAATACGGATCATGCGTTTCTGTACTATTTGAAAATTATTTCTTTGGCTTAGTTGTGCTGTGGGCTCTGTTCTCCCGCTCATAGTTATAGTTGAGGTAGGGTGTGTTTATAATGTTCCAGATACATAAATATCACAAAAACGATGTAGGCCCACTGTACTCTTTTACTTTAAACTTAGCTGACTGACAAGTCGGGAGAACTAAAAGGTGATAGCCCTCACAGGTCTCTGTTTATTTTTGGCAGAAGAAATGAAATTTGTGTTTTGGGTGGTTAGGACTATAGATTTTGGAAAAAGAACTAGTGTCTGCAGTTATTGATGAATATGTCTAAGGTTGAATGGACCAGAGTAAAACCACCAGTTGCCTTTTATGTATGACTGCCTGTCTCAAGTCAGGAGTGAAATTTGTTTCTTCACATTGGTATTGGAAAAGAAAGTTGATGCTTTGGGAAGTCTGAAATCTCTTTGCTGTCGTTGTTGGGTTTGGAATTAATGAATATGGATCAAGTGTTTCTGTACTATTTGCAAATTTATATCATTGGCTATGTTGTGCTGTGGACTTTGTTCTCCGACTCATAGTTATAGTGGAGGTGTGTTTATAATGTACCAGATTCATCAATATCACAAAAACGATGTACGCCCACTTAACTCTTTAACTTTCAACTTAGCTGACTGACAAGTCGGGAGAACTAACGGATCATAGGCCTAACAGGTCTCTTTTTATTTTTGGCAGAAGAAATAAAAAATGTGTTTTGGGTGGTTAGGCCTTCACATTTTGGAAAAAGGAACTAGTGTCTGCAGTTAATGATGCATATTTCTTAGGAAGATAGGACCGGTTTAAAACCACCCATTGCCATTTATGGGTGACTGCCTGTCTCAAATCGGGAGTGAAATTTGTTTCGTCACATTGGTGTTGGAAAACAAATGTTGATGCTTTGGCAAGTCTGAAATCTCTTTACCGTCATTGTTGGGTTTGGAATTAATGAATATGGATCATGTGTTTCTGTTCTGTTTGAAAATTACTTCATTGGCTATCTTGTGCTATGGGCTTTGTTCTCCCACACATAGTTATAGTGGAGGTAGGGTGCGTTTATAATGTTCCAAATTCACAAATATCACGAAAACATTGTAGTCTAACTGTACTCTTTTACTTTAAACTTAGCTGACTGACAAGTCGGAGAACTCAAAGGTGATAGGCCTCACATGTCTCTTTTTATTTTTGGCAGAAGAAATGAAATTTGTATTTTGGGTGGTTAGGACTATAGATTTTGGAAAAAGAACTAGTGTCTGGAGTTAATGATGAATATTTCTAAGGTTGAGAGGACCGGATTAAAACCACCAGTTGCCTTTTATTGATGACTGCCTGTCTCAAGTCAGGAGTGATATGTGTTTCTTCACATTGGTATTGAAAAAGAAATGCTGATGCTTTGGCAAGTCTGATATCTCTTTGCTGTCATTGTTGGGTTTGGAATAAATGAATACGGATCATGCGTTTCTGTACTATTTTAAAATTATTTCTTTGGCTTTGTTGTGCTGTGAGCTCTGTTCCCCCACTCATAGTTATAGTGGAGGTAGGGTGTGTTAATAATGTTCCAGATCGTAAATATCACAAAAACGATGTAGGTCTACTTTATTCTTTTGCTTTAAACTTAGCTGACTGACAAGTCGGGAGAGATAAAGGGTGATAGGCCCAACAGGTCTCTTTTTTCTTTTGGCTGAGGAAATGAAATTGTGTTTTGGGTGGTTAGGCCTATACATTTTGGAAAAAGAACTAGTGTCTGAAATACGTGGTGAATATTTCAAAGGTAGAGAGGACCGGTTAAAAACCACCAGTTGCCTTTATGGGTGACTGCCTGTCTCAAGTCAGGAGTGAAATTTATTCCTTCATGTTGGTATTGGAAAAGAAATGTTGATGCTTTGACAAGTCTGAAATCTCTTTGCTGTCATTGTTGGGTTGGAATTAATGACTATGGATCATATGTTTTTTTACTATTTGAAAATCACTTCCTTGGCTATGTTGTGCTGTGGGCTCTGTTCTCTGGCTCATAGTTATAATGGAGGTAGGGTGCGTTTATAATGTTCCAAATTCACAAATACCATGAAAACATTGTAGGCCAACTGTACTCTTTTACTTTAAACTTAGCTGACTGACAAGTCGGGAGACCTAAAAGGTGATAGGCCTCACAGGTCTCTTTTTATTTTTGGCAGAAGAAATGAAATTTGTGTTTTGGGTGGTTAGGACTATAGATTTTGGAAATAGAACTAGTGTCTGCAGTTATTGATGAATATTTCTAAGGTTGAAAGGACCGGATTAAAACCACCAGTTGCCTTTTATTGATGACTGCCTGTCTCAAGTCAGGAGTGAAATTTGTTTCTTCACATTGGTATTGGAAAAGAAATGTTGATGCTTTGGGAAGTCTGAAATCTCTTTGCTGTCGTTGTTGGGTTTGGAATTAATGAATATGGATCATGTGTTTCTGTACTATTAAAATAACTTCATTGGCTATGTTGTGTTGTGGACTTTTTTTTCCGACTCATAGTTATAGTGGAGGTGTGTTTATAATGTTCCAGATTCATCAATATCACAAAAACGATGTACACCCACTTAACTCTTTAACTGTCAACTTAGCTGACTGACAAGTCGGGAGAACTAATGGATCATAGGCCTAACAGGTCTCTTTTTATTTTTGGCAGAAGAAATAAAAAATGTGTTTTGGGTGGTTAGGCCTTAACATTTTGGGAAAAAGAACTAGTCTCTGCAGTTAATGATGCATATTTCTTAGGTAGATAGGACCGGTTTAAAACCACCAATTGCCATTCATGGGTGACTGCCTGTCTCAAATCAGGAGTGAAATTTGTTTCGTCACATTGGTGTTGGAAAACAAATGTTGATGCTTTGGCAAGTCTGAAATCTCTTTACCGTCATTGTTGGGTTTGGAATTAATGAATATGGATCATGTGTTTCTGTTCTGTTTGAAAATTACTTCATTGGCTATCTTGTGCTATGGGCTTTGTTCTCCCACACATAATTATAGTGGAGGTAGGGTGCGTTTATAATGTTCCAAATTCACAAATATCACGAAAACATTGTAGTCTAACTGTACTCTTTTACTTTAAACTTAGCTGACTGACAAGTCGGGAGAACTAAAAGGTGATAGGCCTCACAGGTCTCTTTTTATTTTTGGCAGAAGAAATGAAATTTGTGTTTTGGGTGGTTAGGACTATAGATTTTGGAAAAAAAAACTAGTGTCTGGAGTTAATGATGAATATTTCTAAGGTTTAGAGGACAGGATTAAAACCACCAGTTGCCTTTTATTGATGACTGCCTGTCTCAAGTCAGGAGTGAAATGTGTTTCTTCACATTGGGATTGGAAAAGAAATGTTGATGCTTTGGCAAGTCTGATATCTCTTTGCTGTCATTGTTGGGTTTGGAATAAATGAATACGGATCATGCGTTTCTGTACTATTTTAAAATTATTTCTTTGGCTTTGTTGTGCTGTGAGCTCTGTTCTCCCACTCATAGTTATAGTGGAGGTAGGGTGTGTTTATAATGTTCCAGATACATAAATATCACAAAAACGATGTAGGCCTACTTTATTCTTTTGCTTTAAACTTAGCTGACTGACAAGTCGGGAGAAATAAAGGGTGATAGGCCCAACAGGTCTCTTTTTTCTTTTGGATGAGGAAATGAAATTGTGTTTTGGGTGGTTAGGCCTATACATTTTGGAAAAAGAACTAGTGTCTGAAATACATGGTGAATATTTCAAAGGTTGAGAGGACCGGTTAAAAACCACCAGTTGCCTTTATGGGTGACTGCCTGTCTCAAGTCAGGAGTGAAATTTGTTTCTTCATATTGGTATTGGAAAAGAAATGTTGATGCTCTTTGCTGTCATTGTTGGGTTTGGAATTAATGACTATGGATCATATGGTTTTTTACTATTTGAAAATCACTTCCTTGGCTATGTTGTGCTGTGGGCTCTGTTCTCTGGCTCATAGTTATAATGGAGGTAGGGTGCGTTTATTATGTTACAAATTCACAAATACCATGAAAACATTGTAGGCCAACTGTACTCTTTTAGTTTAAACTTAGCTGACTGACAAGTCGGGAGACCTAAAAGGTGATAGGCCTCACAGGTCTCTTTTTATTTTTGGCAGAAGAAATGAAATTTGTGTTTTGGGTGGTTAGGACTATAGATTTTGGAAAAAGAACTAGTGTCTGCAGTTATTGATGAATATGTCTAAGGTTGAATGGACCAGAGTAAAACCACCAGTTGCCTTTTATGTATGACTGCCTGTCTCAAGTCAGGGGTGAAATTTGTTTCTTCACATTGGTATTGGAAAAGAAATGTTGATGCTTTGGGAAGTCTGAAATCTCTTTGCTGTCATTGTTGGGTTTGGAATTAATGAATATGGATCATGTGTTTCTGTACTATTTGAAAATTATTTCATGGCCTATGTTGTGCTGTGGGATTTGTTTTCTGACTCATAGTTATAGTGGAGGTAGGGTGCGTTTATAATGTTCCAGATACATAAATATCACAGAAAAGAGGTAGGCGTACTTTATTATTTTACTGTAAACTTAGCTGACTGACAAGTCGAGAGAACTAAACAGTTATAGGCCTAACAGGTCTCATTTCCTTTTTGGCAAAAGAAATGAAATTGTGTTTTGGGTGGTTAGGCCTATACATTTTGGAAAAAGAACTAGTGTTTGCAGTTAATGATGAATATTTCTAAGGTTGGGGGAACTGGATTAAAACCACCAGTTGCCTTTTATGGATGACTGCCTGTCTCAAGTCTGGAGTGAGATTTGTTTCTTCACATTGGTATTGGAAAAGAAATGTTGATGCTTTGGCAAGTCTGAAATCTCTTTGCTGTCATTGTTGGGCTTGGAATTAATGAATATGGATCATTGTGTTTCTGTACTATTTCAAAATTACTTCATTGGCTATGTTGTGCTGTGGACTTTGTTCTCTGACTCATAGTTATAGTGGAGGTAGGGTGCGTTTATAATGTTTCAGATTCATAAACATCACAAAAACGATGTAGGCCAACTGTACTCTTTTACTTTAAACTTAGCTGACTGAAAAGTCGGGAGAACTAAACGGTGATAGGCCTAACAGGTCTCTTTTTGTTTTTGGAAGAAGAAGTGAAATTTGTGTTTTGGGTGGTTAGGCCTATACATTTTGGAAAAAGAATAAGTTTCGCAGCTAATGATGAATATTTCTAAGGTTGAGAGGACTGGTTTAAAACCACCAGTTGCCTTTATGGGTGACTGCCTGTCTCAAGTCAGGAGTGAAATTTGTTTCTTCACATTGGTATTGGAAAAGAAATGTTGATGCTTTCGCAAGTCTGAAATCACTTTGCTGTCATTGTTGGGTTCGGAATTAATGAATATGAATCATGTGTTTCTGTTCTATTTAAAAATTACCTCATTGGCTATCTTGTGCTATGGGCTTTGTTCTCCCACTAATAGTTATAGTGGAGGTGGGGTGTGTTTATAATGTTCCAGATTCATAAATATCACAAAAACGATGTAGGCCCACTTTACTCTTTTACTTTAAACTTAGCTGACTGACAAGTCGGGAGAACTAAAAGGTGATAGGCCTAAGAGGTCAGGAGTGAAATTAGTTTCTTCACATTGGTATTGGAAAAGAAATGTTGATGTTTTGGCAAGTCTGAAATCTCTTTGCTGTCATTGTTGGGTTTGGCATTAATGAATATGGATCATGTGTTTCTGTACTATTTGATTAAAATATATCAGTCTATAGGTGAGTTGTCCCTTTTGCAGTCATCTGAGGTCCACATAACACTGAACGAAGCCCCATAGGTGCTTCCTTATTAATGTTTTATAGTAATCATGGGCCTTGAACCCACCACTACTAGCATGTAAACCATAATACTCCAGTATCGTTAGAAAAAGGTAGTTATAAATTATTTGAAACTGTTTTTTTTTTCAGGAATACCGCAGAAACCAATCCCAAAACCAATAATGTAAAGTTTGCTAAGTCCATCCTTGTACCAACCTCAGACAAGAAACCGTTCACCTTCTTTGCTATTTGGTAAGGTGCACCATTTGCTTCAGAGAATACATTAAAGAACGCCCAGCTGTGACAATGTTTAAAGAAGCAGTAGCTTTCTTCTTGCCTCGGTTGTAAAGGACTGACACAGTGTCACAAAGGCCAACCGTATCGTTGGGTCATATCCCCTTATCCCGTTTAAATAAAAAGAACATCAAAGATACAAGCTCTGAGAGTGTGCTCTTGCATTCATCATTCTCATTTATTTACCAGCATAACTGTTAAAATGCAAGAAGTTTTGTGCTGTCGACTGGCCTGGAAGGAAATGCACTCTCACTGGCACCTCAATTTCATACTGATTGGCCAGAATAAAATAATATTTTACAGTCATAGCGATACTTCACCCTTACAGCAACGCAACGAGATTAAATTAATTTTAGATGCTGGCTTTAACTTGACCTCCCCAAGCAGCATTGCAGTCATCAGCTTTTGTAATAATACTTTGAAGACAGGTTTGTGTCAAAACATAATGAGAGGAAATGGTGATGTTTTGTATGCATGGGATAGGGAACACACTTGAAGGAGTAAACCCATATCGCACAGCAATTAATTTTCTCTTTCTCCTTTTACCAAGATAACTGTCGATGCGGTTTTCCCTAATGTTCCCCCAATGATATTTACCACAGAGGAAGGGAGGGAGGGAACTGTTACCTTTTACTTAATTGACTATCAAAACCTTCCTGCCTTAACAGACAGGCTCAGATAAGTTTTGTAGACTCTCTTAATGACCCTGTACGTGGTCTGATGTTTACCGTAGATGGGAATTTTGCACAGATTTGTCTTTGTACTAGCACTCATGAACGCCAACAAAGGGTAAAATATCAAAATGATAGTTTACTCAGCTGTTTTTAGACAAATTGACATATCACGGAATGACGCAATAATAACATAAAACACAAGCATATATTAGAAATGCTGTCAAAACTAATCTGATATCAAAAGTGCCTTCACATATAAACCATAAACTGGTTAAAAAAATGTATGAGTAAATGCTAAAAGCCACCAGGGATGTGCTGTATTGAGTAAGAAGGGCCGGTCCCTGAAGCAACCAACGTTGCTACCAATAAAGATCCAGTAAAGAACCAACCCCAATACACTCAGAGAAATAAGATATAGCCTTTAAATATAAAAAAATGTATTACTGCAAAATCTTTCCTCAAAATTCAATGGTCCTAAATGAGACAAGCCTCTGCTAAAAAGGAATATCACACTGGAATCTGAGAAGAAAAGTTTCAGAGTGTGCTCATATCCGAACAGACACCAAGAAGAATGAATCGAGCCAACACTGTTGCACTTGTGGTCAGATTATGAGATTGTATGTTTGCGTGAATGATCACCAACAATTTTCTGAGACCCATTTTATATACATAGGCTTCATGTAATCAAGGAGTGTGTACACACTCATTGCTCAAATATTGTATTTCAAATTCTCGCTTTGCAATGCATTAGTGGGGCATGCATTCTCTCGAGTGGGTTTGTGCATTAGTGAACACCAACTAAGCAAGCAAAGGTTACAGTCAGCATGGTGAAAGGGTACATTTCGGTGCAACATTTGAACTTGGAGACTTAAACAAAATCTTTATATCTTTTACAATACTAACTTCAGGTTTAAATGTTTTTATTGCTATATGTGCTTAACAATAAGAGATCCTTTGATTACGATATATCAGTCAATAGGCCAATTCCTCCTCTCACAGTCTCCTGAGGTCCACATTAACAATATCGAACGAAGTCCCATAGGTACTACCTTATTAATATTTAACACAAATCGTGGGCTTTGAATCCACCACTACTAGGATGTAAGCCATTATAGTCCAGTATCATTAAAACAAGGCAGTTATAAATTATTCGAAAACTGTTTTTTCCAGAAAAGGCGCAGAAACCAATCCCGATACAATAATGGAAAGTTTGCTAGGTCCATTCTTGTACCAACTTCATAATTCAACATGACCACCAGACAAAAAAAAAGTAGGAAAAGGCCAAAATTACCATAATGTGTTCAGCAGAAACATCTAAACAGTCGTTGTTTTGATACTTGTTTATTTTTTTCTTTAAATTTTCTAGTCCATAAAATGTGATAGAATTAACCCTATGGCATTATTTAAGCTATAGAGTTTTTTTATTATAAAAGCATTGCTTTATAATGGTTGGTCATGTCTCGTGTCTTTTGCCATGTCAAAAATGTAGTACTGCTCATGTGATAAATTAATTTCATAGGAATTTTGCTTTCATATATCAAATATACAGAAAAAATGATTTGCGTCATAACTTATTAACATAAATTAATGATGGCTACTAGGACCTATCACTTAAAGTAGAGACCATTTAAAAGTACAAGCTTATAATTAGATGTAACATGAACTCAATTGTACATACTTATTTCCATGTTATGGAAATCACATTGAATTTGATGAAAAGAACATGTTTTATTACATAGCTATGTTATTAACCACTCAATTTATGAAAGAAAGTAGACAAATTTATATAAAAATTGCATTGGTATTTTTTTTTTGATACTTTCAAAGACTGGCCATTATTCATTATCATCATGGTTTTTCAGACTCCATTTCATACATTCCAAAAATGCAAAATCTTTTCAAATCCACAACACCATGTGCCATAGGGTCTACAGGTTGAGTGCACAACTAATATACCAAAACATACAAATGTTGCTAAGATCTGCAAAGTTCCCTGATCGAAGTTACTTGTAATTCAGGCATTCTGTACAACAATGTGATTAGAACTTTAACAGGTATGTCCAGAGCAAACACTGCACAGCAAAGAACATTCTAAGCCAGGCTTGAGGGACCCAGATGCTCTCTCACTTCCTGTATTGTGGCCATAGGGTACCATCTTCAGAACTTTAAAATGGGGCCACTGGCTTGTTATTGTGAATTTCAACTAGAGCTAGAAGTCCATCATTATGTTACCAACCCCTGTCAGTTGGCCGAAATGCATTTACATGCCGCTGCTGAAATGTGTGGTGTGTTCTAAAACTGTGAAACTTTGCACCTGCAGATGTATGGGGAGTGATTTGCAACTTTAATCTTGAAAATATGGTTGACCAATTGATAGAACGACAATATGTAGAATAACGGTGGCTGTCAACAGACTTTCATTTCCCAGCTTCATACAGACTAAGAAGAAACAGTTCACCTTCCTCTGCTATTTGGTCATGTGCACCATATGCTTCAAAGAATACATTCAAGAACGCCCAGTTGTGACATTTTTTAAAGAAAAGAGTAGCTTTCTTCTTACCTTGGTTGTAAAGGACTGACACAGTGTCACACAGGGCAACCGTATCCTTGGGCCATATTCCTCTATCCCATTTAAATAAAAGGGACATCAAAGATACCAGCTCTGAGAGTGTGCTCTTGCATTCATCATTCTCATTTATTTACCAGCATAACTGTTAAAATGCAAGAAGTTTTGTGCTGTCGACTGGCCTGGAAGGAAATGCACTCTCACTGGCACCTTCATTTCGTAGTGATTGGCCACAATAAAATAATATTTTACAGTCATAGTGATACTTCACTCTTGAAGCAACGCAACAAGATTAAATTAATTTTAGATGCTGACTTTAACTTGACCTCCCCAAGCAGCATTGTAGTCATCAGGTTTTGTAATAATACTTTGAAGACAAGTTTGTGTCAAAACATAATGAGAGGAGACTGTGATGTTTTGTATGCGTGGGATCCAGAACACACTTGAGGGAATAAACCCATGTCACACAGAAATCAATTTTCTCTTTCTCCTTTTTCCAAGAATACTGTTGATGCGGTTTTCCCTAATGTTCTCCCAATGATATTTACCACAGAGGCAGGGAGGGAACTGTTACCTTTTACTTAATAATTGACAGTCAAAACCTTCCTGCCTTAATAGACAGGCTCAGATAAGTTTTGTAGACTCTCTTAATGACCCTGTACACGGTCTGATGTTTACCGTAGATGGGAATTTTACACAGATTTGTCATTGTACTAGCACTCATGAATGCCAACAAAGGGAAAACTATCAAAATGATCGTTCACTCAGCTGTTTTTAGACAAATTGAAATATCACAGAATGAAGCAATAATAACATAAAACACAAGCATATATCAGAAATGCTGTCAAAACTAATCTGAGGTCAAAAGTGCCTTCACATATAAACCATAAAGTGGATAAAACCAATGTATGAGTAAATGCTGAAAGCAGCCAATGATGTGCTGTCTCGAGTCAGAAGGGCAGGTCCCGGAAGCAACCAATGTTGCTACCAGTAAAGATCCAGTAAAGAACCAAACCCCAATAAACTCCTACAAATAAGATATAAAGTATAAACATAAAAAAATGTATTGCTGTGGAAAATTCCCTCAAAATTTACTGGTCCTAAATGAGACAAGCTTCTGTTAAAAAGAATATCACACTGGAATCTGAGGAGAAAAGTTTCAGAGTGTGATCATATCTCAACAGACACCAAGACGAATGAATCGAACCAATACCCTTGCACGTGTGTTCAGATTGTGTGATTGTATGTATGCGTGAATGATAACCAACGATTTTCTGAGACCCATTTTATATACATAGGCTTCATGCCATCAAGGAGTGTGTACACACTCATTGCTCAAACATTGTATTTCAAATGCTCGCTTTGCAAAGCATTAGTGAGGCATGCACTCTCCCTCGAGTGGGTTTGTGCATTAGTGAACACCAACTTAGTATGCAAAGGTCACAGTCTGCATGGTGAAAGGGTACATTTCGGTGCTACATTTGAACTTGGAGACTTAAATGAAATGCTTTATATCTTTTACAATACTGACTTCAGGTTTAAATGTATTTTTATTGCTAAGTAGCCATTCTTAATTGACATTATTCTTACCCAGTAAAGGGAAAAGCACATTCACATCAATTTCCATTCAAAAGTTATCATCTTGACAGTTTTTATCGGACATATTACAACATTTTAAAGAGTTTTCCAAGTTATAAACAAAAAACAAATCTTAATTGATCTAAAAATCATAGCCCCTTGACTATTTGAGTAAAGTTAACCCAGACAGCCTTTTTTGAGAATTCAAACTGTGGTTCTGGATGGACGGTCACTTCCTCCAACAACAGACAAAGAATTTTGTGAAAAGCTCATGTGACAAGTCAGCTGGGTTTCCAATCTAATGTATTTGTGTCTATTTGTCCAGAAGCACATCCTAGTAGTCATTACCTTACTCGGCATGAAATATTTTTACAAATTAGACCCCTAGAGGAAAGTCCCATTCTCTTAAAAAAAATATTGATTTATACCAACAAGAAAATTTGCTTAGTTTTGTGGGTCATGAAATAATAGCCAAGGCAGGAGGACTTGTTCATGACTGTGGTCCATAAAGCACTGATCTTTGCCGACACAATCTTGAAAGAACATGATATGTGGATAACAGAATGGTCAAGTACTGTATTTGTGTCTTTTTGTCCAGAACCACTTTCTTGTAGTCATTTCCCTATTCCGCATTCTGCATAAAATGTTTTGTTGTTGTACTTGCACTGAAAACAAATACATGTGTAACTGAATCCATCTCCAGTAAAGAACAGGTTCTAAACATAGCACCATATAGGAAATGTATGATATTAGTATCATGTTTTAAGACTACAATGATTTTGTCCATTAAAATGGATTTAAACATGAGACAACACATCAGAGCAAAGCTGTATGTTATAACAAAGGTCCATTGGAACTCTTTGTATCTTTAGCACATGGAGCACGGAGTCATGCATACATCGAGTGCTAACTTATGGGAAATATCCATACATCTGCTGCATTAACATGATATATGCCCATTACGTTATGCCCATAGTTGCATAACTACACCAATACCATTTCACAGACATTAAAATGACGACTATTTCCTTGACTAAAAATATCTCCTTAATTCCAAATAAAAGTCTAAGAAGAGCAATACCATCTTTGCAAGTCATGAAAAGGGTAGAATGTGTGATGTGGCAAGTATTAGATTGAATGGACAAACTTGTTCAGAAATGAGCTTAGATGAGCTAAGATGATACAGCAGAGTACACTTTATACTTGAGGTGAAAGAGCAAAGTTTGGACTTACACCCATATGCCCAAATCCAACTCAACCGACTTGTCATTAGAGCTGAGCTTTCAGGAGAGTCAGTCATTTATTGTCCATCTGTCATCCATCCCTTCGCAATTGAAATTATCAACCTCTTCTCCAAAGTAGAGAAGTTTAAGATTGGTATGGCTGCTATAACTGGTGGCTTGGCTCACTTTTACATTTTAATTTGTATAAACAAATTCTGTTATATTTTTAGCAAATGTTAGATAAATTCTCCAAAACTGTGTGTCCAATTGACTTGGAATTGTTCATGGACATTTCTGGTAAATGTTGGACCTTAACTTGTGCAACAAGTAGTGCAGCAAATTAAGTCAATGTTTGTATGCTGCGCATACCTTTTGTTTTTGTTTTGTTTTTCATCACAAACCTTTAGCAGGATTGTTCATATCAATTCTGAATTATTCTGAAACTAAAAGGCATTGAAGTTTTTGAATAGGATTCAGATATCTTGGATACTTTTCAGTGAAGGGATGTTAAAATCAGAAGTTGTGTTGTTCGTTTTATTCCCCTGTATCCAAGTCTTGGTTATACATGTCTACAGTCAGGCCTTGCAAATACATGGATTATCAAATACCTCTGGCCATAGAGTCACCAGACTAGATGAACCCATTGCTTATTGGAGAGATCTTAGAAATAACAGAGAAAACAAAAAACAAAAACACCCCCCCCCCCAATTTTGAACTTATGTGAGATATGCACTTCATATGTAAATTTAACACATGGACATCATTTATTTGGGAGTTTGTATATTATTTAAGTAGCA